>JAVJAQ010003294.1:0-342264 GCA_032362365.1 Zygogramma bicolorata | reverse complement strand
TGGAGAAAAATCGTGATACTGATTTTCAATGAGAAACAAGATTCAATAATTCCACAAAATTATCGGCCAAACAAATATCTCACTCGGCTCAGAAAGGCAGCGCAAGCAAATTGAATTTGAATACTTACAAAGTGAACAAACAGCTTGGTTTCAGAAAAGTCTTTTTCACAGAATCTCAAACTCTATAAACTGATTATCCAAACTGCCAATGATCCTCACATCAACACTTTTTGTCAATGATCTGAAGGATTTATCGAGCTGACAGAAGAAAGCATGGCTCAAGTGACACATGATTGGCAGTCTGACGTCACACATTTGGCAATTTCACAATTCCATTTTTCGTCATTTCATTTGGCATGCCAAGGCTGGCAAACGTAGGCTGAACGTTTGGCACGCATTTGAAGGTGTCCCAGATCCGATGATTACACGATTGTTCGGTTTTGAACAGATCACTGATGGCAAAAAGACGTCAGAATGTATATCACTGCCAAACAGTATAATCTTAGCTTGAATATTTCCCTCATATATAAAATGCCCCATAAGAGCAATGGAATTATCGAAAACTTACAGCGGTAATTGCATTGTATCAAGTCACCATAACAACACATTTGAAACCGTATCGCTAGACGTCAGTAAACAACACAAATAAATGTCAGATAGACTTCAAGAATATAAAAACATTTCGCGTTGTGTTGAGTGCTCCATACAATCTATAGAGGAAAGTATAAATGAACAAAAAATGATATTTCCTTGAGAATTTCTTTATTCGTGAAATATTCCAATGAATTACATTCGTGCATAAAAATGACCAGATAATTTTTCATTCAAGCGTGATATCTTATACAAATTGCATTCGGTTATTTTCATATTTTGTAAAAGAGCCAACTTTCGCCAAAATATGAAAATAAACTCATGCAAATTTTAAATACCACGCTTTCTTGCAAAATTATCTGTAATTTTTATGCACTCCTGCAATTATAACCGAAAAGAGCCCTAGCTGAACTTCACGTTGAACTGAAATATTTCAATTTTTCCTCCAGAAATTTAAGAAGAATTGGGAATTACTATGTTCTTTTATATGACGAGTGAGAGATGCACATTATGGAATATCCAGAACTGAGTAAAACAAAATTTGTAGAGGAGAAAAACAACTGAATTCTGAAAAATAATGAGCTGATAAACAGTTCAACAGGTTGACGAAAAATGTGAGAGGTTCGCAACTGCTATTTAATGCCATAAAATAATACTCTCAACTCAGTAGTGACAACTTCAAAGATACCGCAATTCGATATATACATTTTCTCTTCTTCGAAGTTCATTGATTAACCGTTACAGGAGAACAATGTTGAATGACAAAAATGGATAGATCGACCTGTCACAAACGATTTTTTTTTAGTTCTTCCTTCAGAGATGGATGCAACTCCAACAAAAATCAGAATTCCAATGTAAGGAATTCAGAAATCCAATGGTACACAACTGTTTTTACCAAAGACATTACAACTAATGGAAGTAATGGACTGGCCTTTATATCAATTTTCCATATAACACGATGTGGAAAACGTTAGATAGAAAAAGGATAAGCACTTTGAACCATAGGCATTATAACTAATGGATTGGCCCAAAGAGGACTGCAGTGTGAGAAAGATGGAATACTATAAGTATAACCTTCCGAATTCTTTCCTCAATGTAGCAGATAAAGATAGGTTCAGAAGGATAGAGTAATTCATCGTGTTAAATGGAAAACAACAGTCATAAAGGCCAGTCCATTAGTTATAATGTCTATGCAATGAACAGATATTGTGAATCAGTCTATCCTTAATAATCTCTCTTTCTCTTCTACATTCAGGAAGGAATGGACTAAGAGCTTATACTTGAAGTATTCTATCTTTTTCCTTCCGCAGTCTTTTCTCTATAAGGGCCAGTCCATTAGTTGTTATGTCTATGGTTTCTACCCGTAGGACTTGCAAATTTCAAAGCGTCAAACAGATATCTTCATTCTTGTACAGATGTCATTTACTACAAAAAGACTGAAGGCGATTCTTTTTTATGAAAGTCTATCTTAAACCAGTTGGATCTATCGCTATAGATCACGTGTGCTTGGGATATATAGTATACAAAATGTCGCGTTATAAGTAGAGGGGAGTAGTTGTTTTAGATTGACATCGTGTTCCATTCTATAAGTCTATTGAAGATGTATGAATACATCCACACTGGAAATACAATGTTTGCTCACATTTAAATGTTATTTCTCCCTTTAAGTTTCGGTTTGAACAAAAAAAGTTCCTAACAATCACAATGTAATATTTTTATCCTAGATGTACAGCTTATCCAATCCATCTTGGCACAGAACTAATGACGTATATGCCCAGCAGTACAGTGAAATGTAAAAACACATTATATGTGTTCACTATGTTGAAATTCATCCCTAGTAGATGTTTTTTCTTTTGCCATGGTCTCCACTACCATTGTGCAACTGGAAAAGTAGCTGAGTTTGTGCCATGATAGATTGGATAAGCTGTACGTGATCTCCTAGTTTTCTGAAAATATTTTCAGTCTTGATCTCCAGTGTCCAATTAGAGAATTGTTAGTTTATTGCGGTTTGCGCTAGCCATTTGTAAGAGGTAATTACTGTGAACAAAGGTCCCACCGAGGGTATACGGTAAACCATTTGCATTCATTACTTTAATTAAGGTATCTCATGGGAAGGATTGGACCGACTCTTCCGAAGTGTATGAGAATAACAGTAGATTAGCGGAATTACCGGAGGATTTATTGCATATTGCCAGATAACGAGAGGAATTCCGGTACTTATTATGTTCATCAATGAGGCCAGGATGAGGAAAAAGGTTTATATGTTCTCGAATCCGATTAGACTTTCATCTTCATGCCATTATAATGGGGTTATATTATTTACCTTGGAGATTCCAGGACCGTATTCTGTAGGGCACTGTATGCTACAACTGACTTTTGTGTTATTCTCAACTTTTGAATAGTAAGTTTTCGAAAATGAACGGATTAATCGATGATACGAGATGAATCTAGTTCCTCTAGGAACAATGTAAGAGCATATCGACAAATTTCTACAAGAACAGTATAGATTTCATGATTTATCGTTATGTTGAGACAATCAATTCGGATCAACAGAATTCCAAGCTAAATATTTAATGAATATGTGACGTACCCGGTGTATCAAGCATGGGCGAACGATGACTACCTTATCATTCGAAAATTATCTGAAATGAAGATATCACACAGCAACGAAAGCTATGTTTCGAAAATATTCACCAACATAGGTACAAGGGTGGCTGTCTGAACTTTTGTTTTTTCGAATAGAACACCTCATATATTGTCATTTGTTTGAATTTCTTAGGAAGGAAATGTAGCGTTATATGGGCCTATGCCGAGTGGATCAGAAGTTATGAGGGAATTTAATTATGTCAAAAATGAGCTCATTCAACACTGGCCATCTCAGAATGAAACATTCGCAATAATACAAACTTCTCACCAAAAATTAACAAAAAATTTTGTATTTCCACTTTTCATTTTCAGTTCTACGGAATGATGAACTTCCCATTCCTACAAGAAAATGAAATTTGGAATCAATTTTTTCTCTTGGTATACAAAGATATCAGAAAATTGCATACTTTCAGAGAATGTAGGGTTTTATTGCCTCATTCTCAGCAAAAATGCATTCAATGAAAGGATATTTCTGATTCGTAATATGAGACAATTTATTCATTCAATGCTTGATAAAACATAACCAAAAAAATATCTCGGACAATTCAAAACTTGATCTACGCCGAGATAATGGAGAAACCAATCTATTTATCGGGTACAGGAACGGAATGCCCATGATACTACAAAAAAACTAAGTAACACATCCAACAGACATTCCACGGACTCCGTCCAACTGAGTATCCTCTACCAAAACTGCAGGGGGCTCAACTCCAAAACACATCATTTCTACAAGAGCGTCTTAGCCTGCGACCACCCTATTATAGCAGTGTCCGAAACATGTATTAGAGAAGGTGTTCGGGATGGAGAACTATTTCCACCCACCTTTACAGTGCATAGGAAAGACCGCTCTTATGGTGCCGTTGGCGGGGGTGTCATTTTAGCAGTGAACAATAATCACTATGAATCTGTTTCTTCCAACGTCCAAAGCCCTGTGGTTAGCGTCGATATTGTAAGCGTAAAAATATTTTTTACTAGCAATAATTCAATTAATATCTTACTGCTGTATATACCACCAGGCACTTCAGTTATTGATTACGATATGTTATTTGACTACCTGGAAAACCTCCCTGATATCAGTCAGTCGGTTGTAATTGGAGATTTCAATATTACAGAGCTTCAAAATTATGTTCTTCATAGACAAATGAGCAACCTAGTTAATGAATTTCTAATGTTCACTAATTTTTGTGATCTTTCCCAGAACAACCAAATTTGTAATCAGAACGGTAGAACTCTCGATCTGGTATTAACGCCTAGAAATACTGATTGCAATGTTAACTTAGAATCAGAGTCACTAGTTCAAGAGGATCAACATCACCCTACTCTCGCCAAAGACATTAAAATTAATTGTAAGACTAAAAATTTTTTTCCCATAGTCAAACGTCTTGACTTCAGCAAAATGGATAAAACAAAATTCTCTCAAATGATAACAAACACCAATTGGGACATCCTGGAAGAATATGGTGATGTAAACTCAATATGTAATACTTTCAATGATGTTGTTCAATCTATAATTTCTAAGTGCACCCCTTTAGCGAATGAGAAATCTAAAAAATTTCCATCCTGGTACACGAAGGAGCTCATAAATAAAATCAAAATGAAAACCCATTATTTGAAAATGCATAGGAAACGCAGAAGCCTTTATTACCTAGAAAAATTCAAAAACTTGCGAAAATCTGTTAAAGCGGAAATCGACAAAGCCTACAAAAAATTTATAACCAACTCTGAAAACAACCTGCAATCAAATCCCAAAGGTTTTTGGTCCTTTATTAACTCCAAAAATAGCAAATCACGAATTCCCGGGGAAATGACGCACAATAATGTAGTAATTTCATCACCTAACGCGATTGTTAACGCCTTTGCCACACACTTCAGCAGTGCATACTCGCCTTTCACTGACATTCGGGGGATGCCACGTCATGCAGTATCCAATCCTAGTTTGTATCTGGACCTACCAGAAATCTCAATTCAACAAATAGTTGCCGCCTCTAAGAAACTAAAAAACAAGCTGACGCGCGGCCCTGACAACGTTCCTGTTCGATTAGTGAAAGAGAATATTGACTGCCTTCTTCGTCCCCTCTATATTATTTACAATTCGATTCTGAAGCATGAAACTTTTCCTGATATCTGGAAAATGTCACGTATATGCCCAATCCACAAAAACGGCAGTGTATCAGACATAAAAAACTACCGACCGATAGCATTGATATCTGTCTTTTCCAAATTACTTGAGATCATTTTATCTGATATCATATACGAATACGTAAGAACATCACTGTCAGAACATCAATATGGTTTTGTTAAAAAACGTGGAACGACTCCAAATCTATGCAAATTCACTCAATTCATATCAGAGGCACTAGATAATAAAATGCAGGTTGACGTGGTATACACCGATTTCAGTAAGGCATTCGACAAAGTATCTCATCAGCACCTCCTACATAAACTGCCAAATTTTGGGTTTTCTACAAGAATTAGAAATATTTTGAGGTCTTATTTGTCAAACAGGAAACTTCATGTAGAATACGAAGGCGAAAAAAGTTTTACTTTTTCGGCAACATCGGGGGTTCCTCAAGGATCCAACTTAGGACCACTTTTGTTTTTATTATTCGTCAACGACATTTGTGATTCAATAAGTTCTAACAAACTACTATTTGCCGACGACCTCAAGATATTTAGAGTTATAAAAAATGACTCCGACGCCAATACGCTTCAGAACGATCTCAACCGCTTGACTGAATGGTGCACCACCAACAATTTGCCTCTCAATGTTAACAAATGTAAAGTCATGACCTATGCAAGAATTTTATCGACTCAGGATTATGATTATACATTTGAATGACATCATAATTGAGCGCGTAAATGAATGTAAGGATCTGGGGATACTGTTCGACAAGGACCTTTGCACCTCATATAGAAAACATTACATCTAAATCTGCTCGACGTTTAGGCTTTGTCATTCGTAATAGCAAAGAATTTTCTTCTATCAAAGCGATGAAAGCAGTATATGCTTCTTTAGTACGTTCAAAGCTTGAATATTGCAGCACTGTTTGGAATCCATTCCAAAAAAAAATACATCGACTCCATAGAGAAAATCCAGCATAAGTTTCTCAAATTTCTTTATTTCAAAAAGCATGGCAGCTACCCAGTGAATCACTATGACCAACAACACCTACTCGAAGAATTCGAGGTAACTACTTTGAGAAAGCGTAGAGAAATCTCCGACCTTACATTCCTTTACAAAGTCATACACGGTCTAATCGACTCACCAGAGTTACTTGCCCTAGTTAATTTCAATGTGCCACGAATCACTTCGAGATCGAACATCTCCTTTCACATCGATGTAACTAACTCCTACCACCATTTCCATAGCCCTATGTTCCATATGTGCAGACAATTTAATAGGTTAGATAGTGTAGATATATTTTCACCTTCACTAACCCAGTTTAAAAATATCCTATTTCAACATATCTCGAATTAACCAACTATTATAAACATGTGCACCATAAACTGAAACTGTATCATACAAAATACTGTTATATACTCCAGCTAGTGGATTTATAATCTGTTTGGATGTATTATATTAAATAAATAAATAAATAAATAAATAAATAAATAAAAAAAGACGTTGATTCACGGCAAATATCAAAACATTCCTCATTCTCAGTTATGCACGATCAAAATGTTGATGATTAACCGACGAGGGGGTGACCACTCATCAGAAAACGTACACGTATTGCCGAAATCCCTCATGATTTCCTGAAAAATTTGGGATTTCCGAGGATTTCCTGGAAATCTCATGTGATTTGCAGAGATTTCCGGAGATTTCGTGGAAATCACATAAGATTTAGAGGGATTTCCGATGATTTCATGGAAATCGCATACGATTCCAAGAGATTTCCGATGATTTCTTGGAAATCCCAACTGATTTCGATAGATTTCCTAATTATTATAAAATAATTATTGCGATAAGTTATTGAAAATGAGACATTTTAAAGTAGTTTTGGTGCCTGAATTACAAAAATGAAAATATTTTCTGTTATTTCAAAGTCATTTAGTCAAATTTATTTCATTATTTCGATCAAATATTACTTAATCCGAACATGTGTATTCTTGAGACCGAAATATTATTTCGCAGCAAAGAAATTGAATTCTTGCTGAAAATGTTTCAATTTGAGAATAAATGTATTGAGAGAAATAAATTCTGGTTCCATCGAAGTTTACTTATATATTAATCAAAAAAATAATCTGGTTGAATGAAACAATCAGATTTTATAGAATCAAATTTATAGCTATTGCACGAAGGCTTTTCAAATTCAATTCAATCATATTGCCCTATTGATTCGACACCAAGATATACCTGAGAAAAGTAACAGAAAAATGTAGTAAGGCAAACGAATTATTCATTTGATAAAATGAATATGCGCTTGGATCTAGGCTTGCATTGATAGTTGATGTTCAAGAATTAATTTTTCTTGCTTCAACAAAATATTTTGTCGTGCGTATATGACTTTTACTTCTTTGGAAGAAAGAGTTTTGTTTGATGGGACCAATCTTGTTTTTTTCGTTAAGTAATATATAACTCAATCAATTCTTGTGATTCATTTCTGCCAAAAAAATAACAATTGTATGAAGAGGGTAATAGACAATTTAAAAAGTACAGGAAATTTCAAATCACATTGCTTTATTTATTATTACTCTTGACTACTAAAGTAACGTACACGTTTTTAAGTTTGATACTGATTTCACCCATTTCACTTCTGAAAATGTTAACTTGTTTCAAGCAAAGCGCGCGATGAGTGCGAGTATTTCCAGTTTGGTGTTTGGGCAAGCTATCTCAATTTGAAAGTTTCTACCAGCCATGTTATCTTTATTGTCTACAGTCTACATGGTCAACTCAACGTAGATATAAATATAAATTCAATAAAGAAATTAATGAATAATGAACTAGATCTAATAATGATACTGTTACGATTTATCCCTTGGAAAATCTCAATTCTGACACCACTGTTACGATATTCCTTGGGTTTGTCGATTAAAACACCAAACAACACTAAACTACTTTCATTATAACTCTCTATCACAATACAATACAACACAACCCATAAATCGCTCCGATAACTTTCCAATGCTCGCTATTAAAACTCTCTGTACTAACAATTCTACACCTTCGCACTTAGCAGTAACAAAACTCTTTCCACTTAGCTCTACTAAACTCTCGTCACTTACTTACCTCTGAATAAAACTGCCGAATCACTAACTCCCTGTAATACAATTTCTCTCCCCGCAGCGAAGCCTGTCCCGTATTACTATCTGCGTACCTATCAAGAAACCTCTAGAGAAGCCCCGATGACGTGTCTCGAATTCTCAAGGCGGCATTTACGGTTCTTGGAAAATGACGTTCTCTACGACGCGATTCCTCATCTGCGTTTACGATCTCGTCAGGGCCGGCGTTAGGACGTAACAATACGATATATTCGCTAATAATAATAAATGGTTCACCACGACCGAAATTCAATGAAACCCGTGGTTTACTATTTATGCATCTCACGTACAGTAGAAACCTATTTTTATCGTCTCTATGCATGCATTCTAATTTCGGATTTCCCTAGCGACTGCGATTTCCAAATAGGATTTCGGTGATGATTTCCAAAGTTTAGGCAGTGATTTCCGGATTTCCGATAGGATTTCGGGATTTCCAAAGTGATTTCGGATTTCTGGAGCGATTTCCTAAGTGATTGCGGGATTTCCGCCGAAAATCAAGCGATTGCGGTCGATTGCGGGACAAATTTGTACACGTATTGCCAGAGTGGTCACCCCCTCGTTAACCGATAAGATGCAATTTTTTTTCTAAAAGTGAGGTTTTCCAATAGATATTAATTACCCCAACCCTCAATTGAAATTACTCAGACATGCTTTCACTGACAGAATTGGCATCTTCAGAAGAAATTGAGTATTCTATGGTTCTCAATGCTAAATAAAACAGAGTGACTACATAAATCGCAAAATCGTAGCAAATGTTCATCCTCAGTCTATCTATAATTTATCTTCGAACAAAACGAATCAATGATCTAATTTCATTTTCATCGTGGGTTTCCTGTATCAGATCTGTTTCACAACATATCCCCATCGCACAGATTCTAGAAATGTAAGGGTTTGTGTCTCAGGATCCTTCTATCCCTTTATTGATATCTCCTAAGCAATTTTTCCACTTCCAAAACATTCGCCTCTCTTTTCTTTTTCTCTTTATTTCTTCAAATTCGACTTTCAAATATCGAGGAGGTGTATCTATTGCTGGATTTCAGTATGTTTTCCCTTCAAAATGGATAATTGCGACAGGACTCGTTCATCAGCCATTATATATGCAGATCATTACCCCCATTCCAGGTCTATACAAGAACTGGATGGTAATTGAAAAAATTGCCGGAAAGCGATTAAAGCTTACTTGCTGTGTTTCCATGACTAATAAGTTGCAATAATTATTGCAATGGTTGTGCCGGTTTGAGAGAGATCAGTACCATCAAAGGTGCCGTAGAGATCCGTACCAATTGGTTGCGATAACAATGCATCAAGAGCTTTCTTCACTGCACTACATTAGTGTGTGCATCAGAGTGGTATTTGGTGTTCATGAAAATTATTCAGACTTGATTCGAGAAAGCCGCATGTCCTCTGAACTAATTGATGTCGAAAATTCAGTGGCAATCTTTGATCCACAAGCTTCCCAGGAAGCCAATAAATGCTGAAGGTTCTTTCAAATTCTATCATATCCAATATTCGTTCTCTGAGAAGCCTTCAAATTGATTTTGATTCATTATACCTCAGAACGACTGTAAGAGTTGGAAGCCAGAACCCCTGACGATTAATAACAACAAAAAGCACTGGTTCTACTGTCCCCAATTTTTTGACTCCTGCTTCACGCGATGAGTTTTCTCAATCAGATTCAAGTTCGTTGATGGAAATAATGTTCAATATATGAAAACTTCACAGATTCTGATAACAAATGTTACACCATTTATTTTCGTAGTGCGTACATCCTAGTTGTAACTCGTATAATGAAGCAATATCTATGAGCACATGTCTGAAGGCTCAAAGGCAAATACTCTTGACAGGAACTGTAAAACAACGCTATTCGTTCCGCAGACAAGACAAACGAAAGCTGCTCAAGAGGAAATTGCCAATTATGCGCTGAATCAATATGCTGGGTTGTTAGAACGTGTGGCACTAGCGACTACAACAAAATGGGAAAACAATGACTCAGATAGTTCAAATTTGGATAACGACGCTGTTCTGTCTGAACTCTGATTCTCAATCTGGTGCCATTGGAATACATTCAAACCGAGCTGAATTGACCATGTTGAATAAAATATTTGTTTGAAAGCCTAGCTGAACCTTTCTTATAATTGAAGGAGTATTTTTTTATATGCAGATCCACACGAAAGGTAAGCCCTGTAATGTTCAAAAATCATCGCGTGGAGAAACGAATAAATTTTATTTTATCTATTGATAAAAGATCTCTGAGCAAGAGAGGTTCGACAGGTCTCCAAGTTCACAACGAAGGGGATGGAATTCTGTACCCTTCTATGGTGCTCCAATGAAGTGAGCGAGTCTGTGAGCAAAGAATCACCAACAAGTCGGATTTCGGGAATACATAATATAGTCGAAAAGCTACTCGTGTTTTGTTGAATGAAGGAGAAGCGATAGCCATTCGTTCCCCGATTATGAAGTGATGTTCGATGTTCTTTCTAAAAAGATGAGTTGAACTACGGACATTCAATTGGAAATCAGTTGTGTTAAGATAAGCATTTCTTACAATCATTGAACAATCATTATGCCAATACGAAAATTCTGAAAAGAAGTTATTGAAAAGGGTTTAAAGAACAAGAGACCACTAAATTTTCTGTGTACCATTTACAGACTGATGCGAGAATTCACTATGACATGTGAGAAATCTGAAACAAAAGCAGAAAGTAATTCGATTGTTACGATTTCGGGAAAATCATTTTCCACCTCGATTTCATAATGAGTTGTGGATTTCGTAAATGTCGAGAAAACTATATACCGTTGAACGAGTCAATTCAAAAAATTGAAAGTTGGGATAATGAAATTGATGAATATATACTATATTTAGGACTGAAATTGACAAATGAAAATTTCGAGATGGCGACTATGCGTCATCTGGGAAAAAATTAAATGGAAGGGAGGGTCTTGTAACACATCTTTTTGAAACTGCTGATGAATACAGTACAACCCTAGAATATTTAGTCAATATCTTCGATTACTAAAAAATGGCGGAACATTCAATAATAATTGTCTGAATACATCGTTAACTTCATAATTTGAGTAAATAAGCTGAGTTCAGTTTTCTGCAAATCAGCTTTTACCATTTCTAGTGAATTACTTGAATTGTTTGAGATCTTTTATGAACTTCAATAGGTTTTCAAAATGTCCCCATCAACTGGATGGTAAGAAAGCTTTCGTACGATCGCGACCGAGATCTTTATATGAAATCACTTGAGTATTTCATGAAAGATTCGAATTTTGTGTGCAAGCTGAACAAACCGCTCTATGGTTAAAGATTATAAGAAGTTTGAATTTTCAAACAGAAACCATTAGAATTACAAAAATCTGAATATGGTAAATGTTTTAATTCCAAGAGAACAGGCGATTTTTTGATATGCTTGATTATACGTGGATGATGAAGTTATTGCACTGGATAACAAGATAGATTTGAATGTTATGAAGAATGCATTGACTGAATTCAGAACGAAAAATTTGGGAACTTCACATTTTTTCTCGGAAATAAAAATTGATCGAAATGATTCAGGGGTTATTCTCAGTCATACTGCATAATTAGAAAAAGTCGATTCGATATGGTTAAGTGTGAAGATATGAAGAAAGTGGAATGATATGTTTCGGGCACTTGAAGAATCAAACCCTATGATCCAATCGGTTTTTGGTGCAAAAAAAGCAGAATATGCCTTCTTTCCCTATTACCAGTGGCCATATTTTCGGAACGAAGGGAGAGCGCCGCATTTCGACTCGGATTCGTGTTCAGCGACTATATAAGTTAGTTCTCATTTTTTTTAGAAACCAGAAGCTGCGCAGTAATAGTATGTTACATTGCTAGTGCGGAGAGTGCAATTTTTCACACTAGTGGAGAATATTGGCAATCCTACAAGTAGTTATGTACACTATTTTTCCTGCGACCACCCATTTTATTAAACAATATGGAAATCAAATCGTGTATATTGAGTTGCCTAACTAATCTTACGTTTTATTCTTGTGTGTGTTTGAATATTGTTTCTATGAAAAGTGCGCGATGATTTTAAAATTTATTAACAGTTTCAAGCTTTCGTTGCAAAATAGCTGAATTTGGTTTTAGTAAAATGAAAATACAAGAAATATCATAATTATATTAATGTGAATCGACTTACGAGATATAATTACATATCTCTGAAAACGGTAATTCCTATCTGAACTAGCTCAGTTGGTAGAGTATCTGGTAAGATGACCGCAAAGTTCTAGGTTAGATTTTCGGCTTAAACATTTATTTTTCTTTACTTTGTTTTCAATGAATAATTTTATTTAATCCAGTTTTTAGGTAAATAATATCGATAAGGAAGAGCAATTAACCCTTAATGATAATATCTGTAAACAGAACAGGATTCTCGGGTTTGACAGCTGAGTGAAAGCCGTGCGGAAAGTACTTTCCGCACGAGTTAGAAAAAAGGTCACTTTCCATGGGAAAAACACGTTGCGTCAATTGATAACATGAAATAAAGTTGGTATCAACGTTTGCTTGTTTCTCTTGTGTTGTCGAATTCAACATTTTCTTTTCAGAAATTCCTCATAAGCTATCAAATTAGAAAATATTTATCACCAGCTCATTTGTCATGAAAACCGATTCGTAATTTTCAGTATTAATAAGGTGTATTCTAAATGAATTCGAATTGTACATATTATGAGGAATAGGTGAATCGATACGGTGAAGATACTATTCCATGATGTTTATCCTTGAGTTCTATCCTGTGAGATATAACCTGATATCCACAAGAGAAAAGTAAAATCTGTTCAAAGGAATTCGAAGAAATCCTACGAGAAAATTAAAAGAATCTCTCTCCCGAAAACAGAACGCGACACAAAGTAATTCTCTTGAGGTTTTCTCGGGATTTGCGAGAATAGTGATCTTTTTCGAAGGATTGAAGGAGGTGCGTGAATCTGTTTCAGAATGAATACGTGGATGGCGTGACATGATTCCTGAATCCATAAGAAAAAACAATGCGAAAGTATTGTATTCCCAGGTCCTGTCAATTACCACTAATGAGACATATAGCGGGTCTAAACTAGGATTGCCAACTATACTGTTTAAAACAGTATTATACGGGTTTTCACTGCATTATGCTTTTTACTGTTGAACAAAAATGAAGTATACAAAATTCTGTTTTCAGGTTTTGCTAAACGCTCAAAACTAAAACTGTTAGACTTAGACACTCACACATTTTTTTTCATTCAGTCAGAGGGCGCTCAGTGCAACACACACTGATAGCAATAATGGAATTTCAGAACGAATCATTCATCGTTCAAATATTTCGAAGTAATTCATGAAGAAGTATCGGAAGACAAAGATTTTCTTGAAATGAGTACTAGCCAAAAGTGGAGCCATTTATAAGTGAACACTTCAGGAGTATTAAAATGTATTACTAAAATGGTCTCACGTCTACTTTTTGTTACCGCCACCTCAGCATATACTGAAATAGTTTTGTCAGTAATGAATGCAAAGTGCGGAAGGAAAGGAATAAAGCAACTATTAATTCAATAAAAAATGGGCTCCTCATTTATTCAGATTTTAGTTATTGTTGCTGTTTAAATATGTATTTAAAACATTAAATAAATGAAATACCGTTCATTTTCCTGAAATACTGTTCAAAATTCTTCTCAGACGTAAATACACTTTAATTCTTGTGAAAAAAATTGGCAACCCTAGTCGAACAACCACTCTAGCTGCAATAGCACTGAACCGTCAATACTCATTCAATTAAATTGAAAACTGAACACTAAATCCAATTAGGTATTTTTTTTTATTTTTGATATGTTATTTGTTATGTTAAGGCAACATTTATTCCAAGATTTCAACCTCGGCAGACGATCGGGTCATTCTAAAAAATGAAAAAAAATGAACATTTTTCCGTTTTTAGCGTACCGTTTGAGTTTCTGTTGGCCTAGCATTTTCTGGAAAACCTTCTATCTCTCAGATCTAGAACCAATATATCCCGTCAACGGTAAAATTGCCCGAGTGCCTCAATTCGGTTCATTGACTTCTTGAATTCACAAATGGGCAATCTACAGAAGATGGCAGACTGATAATAACAACAATTTCTTTTTCAACTTCTCAAGACATCGTAATTGTTGGTAAGGATAGACGTCAAGATCCTGGCTCGCAAGCATCATACCACGAAACCATAGAAATTAGTGGAGCGCCTGGAGAGTCCAAAACGTTAAAACCTCGGATTACAGTTACAGTAAATGAATTTGTGTTTTTAATGTGGTGTTTTCTTTCTCACACTATAAATTGCAATGTTTACCAAACATTTTTTTGTGCTCTCAATGTATTCATTTTTAAACAAATGACTATAGACGACTAATTTTTTCAGCATATAATTCTGCTTCAAATTATTTTATTTCCGTTTTTATTTAAAATTTCGCCTGAATAGATATAGGGGAAATAATGATTTGAGGTAGTTATGTGTATGAAGGGTCGTAGAAACCTCAAACATGAAATAGAACGCGTAGGGGAGAACTGAGCAACGGATGTAATGTACATAATGGATTTCGTTTACAGTTTAATTATTGCACGTGCTCTGTATATATGTATTAATTCAATGAAAATCAGCCAATTGGCAAAAGGAATAAAAAAAAGCTAATAACATAATATCTGGTATACAAACGTTCTATATTTGAACATCATACATTCATATATACATATTTTCGTCGACTTCATTCAATACAATACGATACAAGCACCAGTATTCTTGCCTGCTTCCTTTTTCACACACATCAAATAGCAGTACGTTACTATTGTGATTATTGCTTGAATATCTTACATAATACTGACATTTGTGAAAGTTTCATTGAAATTGCCATTTACAACGATGAAATTGATGAAAATTTCTGGAGATAATTCGTGAAAAGTTGATTTTTTGTCTTTCGCAGTTCGCCATCTTCTGATAGAGCAAACCCCAATAAACGAAACGACTCACAAAAGCTTCCCAATTCCTGGAAACCATTACTATCCCATCAAACAAATCCCTCAATTAATCTTTTTCAGACAGTTCAACAGTTTGAACAACGTCGGACTCTTATATAGCCATAAATACCATCCCTCTATCCTCAAAGTCACAGTCTCCACTTTGTCAAGATGAGAGCTGGGGGTTAAGGAATCTCAGACTTCGGCACCAAGTCGCAAAGAAGTCTTGAGAATGGCTTTAAAAGGGGGAGCCGAAACGTCGACAGAAGTTCCATTAGATCACATATCCGAACGCGGAAGCCTATCCGAGCACATAGAACGCCTTTACGTTAAGGAAACTTTCAATACCACTAAAACTAATTCCTCAGTCCTTATCCAAATATCCAAGCTTCTGTGTGATCTCGCCTTTTTCAAATCTTGTAGAACTCATCAGGTAATTCCCAAGGCATTCCACCTGAAACATTACGACACATCTTCCCACACCAGACGCAGCTTCTTCCTCATCAAGAAAATTATACACAATACTTGAGGCAAAGTACATTCCACCAATTCGTCTCTTTCTCAGTGCTTCAAGAAATTGTCTCTACAATGCATCAGCAACGAAAAGACCAGTACACATAAGAATAAACTAACAGCTCTGATCAAAAACATCACACCTCTCCCACCAGCAGCAGATCCTCCGGTATTAGTTCACAATTTCTCTAACACTCCACTCGATGAAATGCCCATGCAATTTTATCAAAAGGCTTCAACTCATCTGTTACCCCGAAATCCATTCCAATCGAAACCATAACTCAAACAGAATCAGCTATCTCTAATCTTCCCGAAAACACAGCCGGTAAAGACCGGCAAGATATCGCCTCTTCCCTGAGAAGAGCAAAAATCCCACCTTCCAATGTCACTTCAGCCGAAAGACAAAAACCTTCGTAACAATCCCGACATTATCATTCTCCCGGCCAACAAGGGAAACGCCACCGTAATCCTCAATAAAACCGACTACATTGATAAACTAACAGAATAAATCAACTTTCCCGAACACCAAATGAGTGCAAGAGACCCTAAAACCTATCTCGGAAAAAAAGACAAAATTATCATCAACAACTCCAATATTCCGATTGACCTAAAGAAATCTCTAATTTTCAGGGTAAAATCTTCACGTACACCTCGAATATACGGCCTTCCCAGAATACACATGCCGAACATTCCACTCCGCCCCATAGTTAGTGCATTCACCTCCCCAACACAAGCTCTAGCTAAATATCTCGCAAACATTCTCCAACTCCTTGCAGAACAATCTTCATCATATGTTCGAAACTCATTCCATTCCATGAAAATCATCAAATCAGACAACTTCCAACCCACAGACATCCTGGTAAGCTTCGATGTAGTATCCCTCTTCACAAACATCACCAGACACACTTAGCATTCTGAAAACCAAACATAAAATCTCCCAAGATACGCTCAGCCTAATAAATCACTGTATGTTTTCCAGGGCAAATTTTAATAACAAGTAAAAGGCGCCCCTGTTTGTTCTCCTCTACATGGAAGATTTTGAGTCTGGAGCCATTGACATATCTGCATTGAAGCCGGCGTGTTGGCTGCGTTGTGTGGATGATGTCTCTGCTATCTGGCCTCATGGATCCGAATGCCTTCACACCTTCCTCAATCACCTCAACAGTATTCACCCCGATAAAAATTCACTTCGGAAATGGAGACGAACAACGGTATTCCTTTCTTAAATGTCCATATCACAAAATTCAACAATTACTTCACTCATACTGCCTACCGAAAACCCAATAGATCCATCAAATTCACAGGTGACCACAATAGACCCAGTGAGCTGGAAAGCTCACATCTGCCCTTCTTCAAAACAATTATTACTACCCCCAGATCCAGAGAACCACTCAACGCCAACAGACCCACTTCTGACATCCCAAACCACTGGAAGACCCGGCTGAAGGCCCGAAAGCTTTCTTTCCTTCCATCAAACAGCTGCCCTTCAACACCAAAACCTACTGGAGAAACAGTGAAAGACCCAGGAGCACACTCAAGTCAACAAACAACTACAGAAAAAATAACCAATAACAGCTCAAACAACACGTCGGAAAGAAACACCTTTAGAACAATAAACAAGCCAATCACACGTCAACAAGGAATGGGCGACGCTTCAAACAAGAGGAAAAATAGTACCAAATAAAATAGTTGGAAAATATAAAATTTATCCACCTACTACTCATTCAACATTTATTAAACTAATTAACTTTCTAATTTGTATAATACGTATTCTTATTCTTTTATAATGGATCGGTATATTCGGGATTTCGAAATAGATCACATTGAAACATATCACATAGAAACTACTGAAGAATGTAAACAAATACTGGATATAAATAAAAACTCTAAGAATTTTAAAATCTTGCAAATGAATATCCGGAGTATCAATAAAAACCTAGATGAATTTATAGTGATGCTACAATGTTTGAACTCCGAAATCGATTGTTTGATTCTGAGTGAAACTAGAGATATAATCGATATGGGCACTCTCGACATTCATGGTTATAACATGATATACAATGAAAGTCATTTTAATCAGAATGATGGGGTAGTCGCTTATATCAAATCATGTTATAATTTCACACATAAAACGGCAGTGGTGTATGATGAAATAAAGTCACTTCAAATAAAATTGAACCTAGACATAGAAAATACTATTTTAATCACAACCTTATACAGATCTCCAAACTCAAATTTACAAGAGTTCAATAGACACTTGTATGACTTCCTTGAAAAATGCGACGATACCAATTCTGATGTATCTTTGTTTCTGGGAGATATAAACATTGATCTAACAAAACCCGAAGACAACGATACGGCCGAATATTTGAATACTCTGAATGGGTTTGGATACATTTCCACCATAAACGCACCAACTAGAGTACAAAACAATAGTAAAAGCTGTCTTGATCACATATTCATGAAATCTAAGAGTTCTGATTTGAATGACAAAATAATTCCACTCATATTAAAAACAACAATAACTGACCACTACACAACTATACTACAAATAGTGGTATGTAGTGCTGGTACAGAATCGAAAAGTAAAGATAGTAAAAATAATTATATAAAATGTATCAATGAAAACAAATTACATGACAAATTAAAGAACATTACGTGGGATAATGTATACTCCGCTCCTACTCCAAATCATGCGACTAAAATATTTATCGATATTGTTGTCAATGCAATAGATGCATGCACGGAGAGAAGACGCAGAAACAGAAAAAACACAAAAATAGCCCCTTGGGTAACGAATGGTCTCCTGAAGTCTATTAATAAAAAAAACATTATGTTCCGTCAGATGCATAAGCAACCTTATAATGATGAACTGAAAACACAATACAAAAGGTATCGAAATAAGCTAACATTCCTTATAAATAAAACGAAATCCAATTTTTACAAACAGCAAATAGACAACAACAAAAATAACTCCAATAAACTATGGAACGTAACACAACAAATATCTAAGACAAAAAAACAAAAACATTCTGTAGTTCAAATAAAACATCACACAACTGGTGAAATCCTTACTGAAAAAAGTCAAATAGCGAATACATTCAATATAGCTTTCTCAGAAACTGGAAAAACTCTCGCTAGCAAAATCAAATCCAACACGCACTCAAGAATGAAAAGAGTATCCCTTACAAACTCATTTGTATTCGAAGAAATAAGCCGAATGGAAATAAAAAACACAATTTTTGAGCTTAAAAATGGAAAGTCTGTAGGAATTGATGACTTAAAAGCCGAAAATATCAAATTAATCTCGAACTACATTTTAGATCCCTTAACTTATATCCTCAACGAATGTGTAAATTATGGTATATATCCAAACGATTTTAAAATATCAATTGTCATTCCCTTATTTAAAAAAGGTGATAGATCTGAAATTACAAACTATCGTCCAATTTCATTAGTCACACATCTCTCGAAAATATTTGAAAAAATCATGAAGAAAAGACTCAGTTCGTACCTCAAAAAATACAACATAATATCAAAAAATCAGTTTGGATTCAGAGAGGGCATTTCGACGCAGGAAGCTATTTTGACATTGACTTCAAAAGTAGTCGAAGCTCTCAATAAGAGCAAACCTTCTCTCTGTGTATTCATCGATCTGTCGAAAGCCTTCGACACTGTCAGTCATCACTTCCTTCTACAGTCTCTAGAAGATATTGGAATACGAAATAACACATTGAAACTATTCGAGAGCTATTTGACCGGAAGATATCAAAGGGTTAGAATTGATGATACACTGAGCAGCAAGCAGGTGATCGACTACGGAGTTCCTCAAGGCTCTGTGCTAGGTCCAACATTATTCAATATATATATATTAATGGATTATTTTCCCTTGATTATGATGAAAACATTGTCGGTTTCGCGGATGATACAGCCATCTTCTATGAAGCAAATGATTGGAACGAACTGAAATGTAAGGTTGAAAATGACTTTCCCCGAATCAAGTACTGGCTGGACAACAAACTGTTGACAATGAATATTGAAAAAACCTTCTTTCTTCCATTCTGCTGCAATTCCTCTGGGATGCCCTCTTTTAATCGACTAATAATTCGCACTGACACACCTTTTCATATTATATCCGAAAACAAAATCAAATATTTAGGAATGATAATCGATCCTCATCTGAAATGGGACTTACACATACAATATACAGTTAATAAGTTGAGGTCAATATTGTTCAAATTCCGAAAACTTAAAAAACTCCTACCAGTGCAATACCTGAAAACATTATATTACTCTCTGGTGGAGAGTCATATCCCTTACGGAATAGCGGTATGGGGTGGAGCCTTGAAAACGCATATTCATAGTCTTGAAGTTATACAAAGGCAATTTCTCAAATTGATATTCTCGAAAAAAAGGCGTTATCCTTCAGATAATCTCTATGCAGAGACTCAAATTCTAGATATAAGGCAAATGTATTTTCTATGTTCTTGTATTAAATATCATGCAACTAAACAAAGTGCAGCACTTCCCGCTCATCAATATTCTACCCGTCAGAAAAATCATTATGTCATGCCTCGAATGGTGAGAGTAGTTACTCAACGTTCCTATCTCTACTTCGCTCCAAAACTTTACAACTCTATTCCTGAAGGAATCAAATCAATTACAAACATCAAATTTTTCAAAAATCAATTGAAAAAATACTCACTACGGGGTCAAAGAATCGATTTATTGAAAATATTCGAGTAGCGGGAGAAAACTGTTACTATAGTATTATTACGTATATGCCTTGCATATACTTGGCAGTTGCTGCTGTTGTTGTTCAGTCTTAACGTGATATCAATTCAAAATGAATTCTCTAATAATATTTTATTGTGGTTATTATATGTGATATATGTGATTATTTCTTTTTTTATTTTTTTTGTTTTGAATTTTAAATAGTTATATTTTATATGTCTTTTAGTCATAATATTTTGTAATCATATTTAACATGTTATTTGTTCCACATTAACACTATACGAAACAAGTACATATTTATGTACTTATCGTTCTACACAACTTTATTATTTACCAATCGCACTATTACCGAAATTTTATGTACTCCTAAATGTAGTGTGCAATATGTATATGTATGTGTATTTAATGGTGTAGTAATAAAGTTCTATTTATTTATTATTTATTTATTTATTCGGGAAAGTGAGCCGAATTCTGACTGAACACGACATCAAGACAGTTTTCACAGCTAACAATCGAATACCCTCTTTTCTGCGCTCACGTAAAGATATAATACTCAACAAATCACAAGGAATATATAAAATTCCTTGTCACGACTGGCCGGGAACATACATAGGACAGACGAACCGACGAGTATCAAGCAGGTCCTTCGAGTACGAAATAGCAGTACGTAATTCGGACATACATAATAATAAATCGTTTATTTCCGACAGGTTTTCACCCAGTTACAGGAAATATAGAAATTTACATATAACAAACATCATATTGAGAAAGAACTTAACCTAGATATAAGTCAAAATTAGTTTTTTTCTACCCAGTAATTACAGAACTTTTCAGTTTTAATTCATTTAGAATGTGTTGGAGTGGATCAAAACAAATATCACAGGATTGACATATCTCATTGTATAGTTTACACATATTAAATATTGGAGATTTGGTAAGAACATTTGTACTGGCCGGGTTATTATAAAATGTTCTTTCACTCCGTCTTTCCATTCTAGGTACACAAAAATTCAATTTGCTCACCATATCCCTACAGTCTACATTCTCATGTAATAAGTTATACAAGAAGGTAATTGACGAACAATTGCGCCTTACTCGTAAAGAATCAAGACCGAAGTTTGACAACATATCACTGTAATCAAATCCTCTTTCCGGGTATCTACCATTAACTTTGAAAAAAAGATACTTCAAAAACTTCCTCTGGACAGATTCAAGAAGTATTATTGAATTATTATAGATAGGAGACCAGACCAATGTCGAATATTCCAGCTTGCTTCTAACGAAAGTAAAGTACAAAATTTTTTGTGTTTTTGAATCTCTAAAGCAAGACCAGTTTCGTACACAATATCCAAGAAGTTTTGTGGAGGATTTCACTATTTCGTTAATGTGGTCAGTGAAAGTCAATTTACTATCGAATACCACCCCGAGATCTTTGAATGATTGACATTTCTGAAGTATTACATTATTAATGGAATAGTTAAGATCAACTTGGTTTTGTTTCCTGTGATAAGACATGGTTTTACATTTCGATATGTTCAGTTCAAGAAAATTCAATTCACACCATCTACTAACCTTATTTATGCAATTCTGAAGAAAGAAACAATCTTGTATTGAGTCAATGCGGTTGTAAATTTTAAGATCATCGGCAGAAAGTAAATGATGACAGGACAATTCCAGTGACAAATCATTTATAAAAATCAAAAATAATAACGGCCCCAAATTCGATCCTTGAGGAACACCTGAGTTGGCCAAATATTTGGATGATTGGTAGCCGCCGTATTCCACAAATTGTATTCGATTCAATAACTAAGATTTCATCAATGATAACAAATTGTCGGACAGACCTACAGACTTGAGTTTAGATAGAAGTATGTAATGATCTATTTTGTCGAAGGCTTTCTTATACATACATACATAACATACATAATAATATCATCATAACCACTTTTTAAAAGTATAAGAAATTGTTCTCTATAGAGCAATCGAAAATAAAAAATGATACGACCTTAACGGGACTGAACATCCAATGTCTGCATCCAACTAAATAGAGCAGCCGTGGTTTCGTTTGTTGTGCTTTGAAATCGAAAACTGCCACAAACAAATGTATTTTTTTTTGTGGCACGTCAGAAACATCTGAATATTCTCACGGCCTTATATCTCTCGACAGCAGTGACATAAAAGTGTTGACATCTTCCAGCAACCTCGTTTTCGATGACACAGTCGTTTTCCATTCAATATAAGCTCGATTGGTTAAATTACAGACAGGGACGGTACGAGACATAAACGACACTCGAGCTCTGATAAAACTTCGATTATCGATCGTTTCGTTCTACTATAACGTTTAAACAACCAACTCTGAACGAATAAAATTGCAGCTATCGAAACGCGATATCTATAAAGTTATGACATTTGCAGCGAGGGTAGTATTCGATTACATGGAATAGCAGTTGCCAATCAGGGTTCCTTTTCTTCTTTTATTGTCCATGGCCGATAATTAGAAGATTTCAATTTGAGCTTAACCATTATCGTTTATTAGGAGTGATACATCGAGATCTCAAAATTCAAACGACTATTCTTGTCACATCAGAAAATCGTACCTACCAACACGATAAAATAGTCCAGATATTGTTTGAAAGACATTATTTTGTGGTGGATCAATATTTGTTCCGTAGTTTTCTGGGTTTGTAACCTACCACAATCTGAAAAAATAAAAATTAATATTGAAATCTATACAAGTGTAGAAGGGCAGATTTTCAATCTACCCCGAAAAGTTGCTGCGTCTACAGTGTCAAGAAAGGTGAAGTAAAATGCCTTTATGATAGAATAAAAATTGTGTGTAACTCACAAGAAAAAATCAATGATGAGATAAACTTCATAAAGTCAGTATTGAAAAAAATGGATATCCAGAAATATTCATAGAAAAAACTTTCACAGAAATTGAAAATCCGAACACAGTCCACAATGAAGACATACAACCCACTAAAAATACACAACATGTATCAAACATTATACCTCATGTCCCAAATTTGTCTAAAAAGATGAAACGGATCGGCAACAGGTATAATGTTAGAACAACATTCAAAACAACAAAAACTTTAGGGTCAATTCTGACTCATACCAAACCTAATAACACAACGGAAAGAACGAAAAATTGTATTTATCAAATTCCTTGTTCGTGCGGTCAAAAATATATCAGTGAAACGTCTCGACCATTGGAAGTGCGAAAGAGTGAACACAAGATGTACATCAGGAACACACAGATAGGTGGTTCTGAATTATCAGAACACATTCTTACTGTCCATGGAAATCACACAGTTGAATGGAACGATACTAAAATAATGACGAAAGAGAGCAATGGCAGGAAACGAAAATTGAAGAAATCTGCTTTCATCATGCTGTCTGGTGAAGAATGCATATCTATGAGTTCGCTTGATATTGATCGCGGATGGTTCTATCCAAAAAGACCTGTTTCAATAGACGCAGCAACTTTTCGGGGTAGATTGAAAATCTGCCCTTCTACACTTGTATAGATTTCAATATTATTTCTTATTTTTTGAGATTCTGGTAGGTTACAAACCCAGAAAACTACGGAACAAAAAGGCCAGATATGTTCAGAGAAGAATATTTTTGTTTTCTTCTTCTCAGAGTCAATGCAAAAATAATACAAAACTCCCATTTAGGAAGAAACTTGATAGTTATATATTCTCTTTGCATTGATATGCATGAGAAAAATTCAAAAATCATCTCATCGAAACTTCCTTTTCTCCTCAGTAATATTCATGTTTCTGATTATTTTTCATAGAGCTTTAGCAACGGCAAATTCCTTTCCCAACAATAATTTCGGTACCTACTCCGTGAGCGGGAATAAATTGGGAATTTCTAATCGTCTGTGAACAATTCGAGCCAGTCTTCAGTGCTTTCACAGTAGGTAAATGAGCAAACTCAGGTCTGCTAATACCGAAGGGTGTTGATATTAGAAATTTGTACAATTCTAATTGATAGAACAAATTATCATATATGATTCCGGTGATAGAAGTGCCGAAATTAATAACTCGTCAGTGCGAGGTGGTTCCCACCAAACAGTTGAAATTGGTTGATTTTCCATGAAGAAAAATATTGGCCGTGCACGGGTATAATGATATCAAATGAAAACAATTCTCTTTTGAGTTGATCGAATATATTACGAAAATTATAGTAATGAAAAAAAATACATGCAGTGTAGCATTTTCAAAATGCCAAATTTCATTGGTATCACTTCAATTTCTGATATCATGTGTGCGAAAGAAGCAATAAAGAATTATTATTATCATGATTTTGAGATTTTTCATAACAAAGTGCATTTTTCATTGAGAAACGGAAAAAAACGAAAGAATATCTACATAATAATCAATGATTATTATGTATATGTCGGGTATACTTAAGCTCAATGACATATTGTATTTCAGAATAAAAACAAAAACAATGGAATGCCGTTATTTTAGTAGACAACATACATTATCTGTTTGAGGATTCCCTAGAATGCGCCATAATTTAACAGTATTTATAGTAAAAGTGGTATTTATAAGTGGTTGATTTTCCATGAAGAAAAATATTGTCCCTGCACGGGTATAATGATATCAAATGATAAAAATTCTCTTTCAAGTTGATCGAATGTATTACGAAAGTTGTAGTAATAAAATAAAATACATGCAGTGTAGCATTTTCAAAATGCCAAATTTCATTAGTATCACTACAATTTCCAATTTCTGATATCATGTGTGCGAAAGAAGCAATAAAGAATTATTATTATCATGATTTTGAGATTTTTCATAACAAAGTGCATTTTTCATTGAGAAACGGAAAAAAACGAAAGAATACCTACATAATAATCAATGATTATTATGTATATGTCGGGTATACTTAAGCTCAATGACATATTGTATTTCAGAATAAAAACAAAAACAATGGAATGCCGTTATTTTAGTAGACAACATACATTATCTGTTTGAGGATTCCCTAGAATGCGCCATAATTTAACAGTATTTATAGTAAAAGTGGTATTTATAAGTGGTTGATTTTCCATGAAGAAAAATATTGTCCCTGCACGGGTATAATGATATCAAATGATAAAAATTCTCTTTCAAGTTGATCGAATGTATTACGAAAGTTATAATAATAAAAGAAAATACATGCAGTGTAGCATTTTCAAAATGCCAAATTTCATTAGTATCACTACAATTTCCAATTTCTGATATCATGTGTGCGAAAGAAGCACTAAAGAATTATTATTATCATGATTTTGAGATTTTTCATAACAAAGTGCATTTTTCATTGAGAAACGGAAAAAAAAGAAAAAATATCTACATAACAATCAATGATTATTATGTATATGTCGGGTATACTTAAGCTCAATGACATATTGTATTTCAGAACAAAAACAATGGAATGCCGTTATTTTAGTAGACAACATACATTCTCTGTTTGAGGATTCCCTAGAATGGGCCATAATTTAACAGTATTTATAGTAAAAGTGGTATTTATAAACGGATCTTAATTAATCCTCCCCACTCATTTGCACGTTTTGTTACCAAGCGAGTGTTAATTGACGTACAGCATTGAATGAATAAATACGTTATAATTGTAACAAAAACTCTGTTTAAGTTGATAGCAACCCTTCTAATGTTTTGTTAATCAATTACGAGACGATTGCATTGATAAAATAAATGATGACTCGTCATTGATGGTAAGGAAGGGATAAAATTGAAAGAATTCGGTGAAATTATATCAACTAAAATGAATGAATTAGTTTGTTTCCTAGTCTATATGAAAGGATATTGTTCAAAGTGCACATGTGAACTGAGGGAAAGAAGTTAGGGATTAGTATTCACTTTGAATTTACGAAGCCTCAGCAAAAATCCAAAACTTGCCTCGCCTATCCAAAAAATATTATTTTTTGTTGAATGATTCCTTTTTTGGTGCTTTTCTGGGTTTTTAATCTACCACAAGCAGAAGAAATTAAAAATTAATGTTAGAGTCTGTAAGGGTTGACCACAGAGAGGGAGAGATCACGAGAAATAGAGAAAGGCGAAAAAGATGAGATTCGGCAGATATCCAGTGTAACAAGAGTAAGATGATAAGACCTACCAAGGTGAATAACCCATGATATTCCAGAAGATGAGCAGCATCCGTAAAATTACATTTACTCTGATACAAATGATTGAAGGGACCAACCTGATTTTTACAAGTGTTTGTGATAGAACTGGAAGGTATTCACAAGATCGTACAAACAAAGCATGAGTTCGGCTTCTCTGCAGTATACCATAGAAGTGGGTGATCCTGTATTTCATTTTCCGCTGTGAAACGATGTAATGTTTTGTTTTTGACAACGGATGAAACATATCGGTCAC
The DNA here is from genome assembly GCA_032362365.1 of Zygogramma bicolorata. Taxonomy (NCBI): domain Eukaryota; kingdom Metazoa; phylum Arthropoda; class Insecta; order Coleoptera; family Chrysomelidae; genus Zygogramma; species Zygogramma bicolorata. The sequence continues at coordinate 315,153 of JAVJAQ010003294.1, read as the reverse complement.
TGAATTGTCGAAATCAGATTGAAAGGGTGATACCTAAATGTATGTCTTGTTTTCGAACAAAATTCGAGAGGTGTCAGCCCCAGCAATCAGTGGGTTGATTATCCCCAGTACATACAGTTTTGGTACGTTCATTTTTATATTCAGATTTTGAACACCCAGTTTGTTTGAAATAATTCAAAACTCTGCTTACAGTGGAATAGTGCACTGGTTTGTCTGGATGACGTTCATTAAATATATGATTTGCACAGCTTTTCCATAAACATTTCAAATACAACATGTTTACATCAAATGAAAGATTCTGAATATACATATTATCATCAATGACGTTTTACCTTGTTGAAAATATGGTTAACGAAATTTTTAAGTTAAGCTGTGAATATCGTTGCAACAAAGATTGTGATTCCAAAAAAAAATTAAAATCCGAGTTAATTTCAAAAATATTCTTGAATTTGAACAAAGTTATGTTCAACTGATTTGGTTGTTATTATCTTATTGAATTGCTATGGGTAATGATTAAAAAACGAATTGGGAAATCATTAATGAAAAAGATTACTTGGGAGGCCACGTTCTCAAATTAAGGCATAATTTTCAATTGTAAATAACATTCATCGATAACATTTGGCTGAATTTTCAGAAAGAAGGGTACTTTTCACATATACAATTTTTATATTTCTTGACCTACCCTGTCAAGTGTGTATTGACTTACACCGATTCCAAGTGTACCTACTATAATTATCGAATATGCTCCAACTTTTGGCAATGAATTCTGAAATAATGATATATTGTATATATACCATTAACTCGCCCCAGGAAATGACGTATGAATTTAATGTCATTTATTTGTAGGTCATGCAAGAAGATAATTTAGGTAGATAATTGAAACACGTTATTCCATGATCAAAAAAACTATCGAGCTACCTTCTTGAAATTTGGATATAAATTCGATTTATCGAAGCAACGCCTCGAGATACAGCGCTGAAACTTTATTCGTTACCAAATCGTTGATCTTGGTAAATAACTGGAACACGTCAATCAACATCATAAGAAACTATCCAGCTACCTTCTTAAAATGTGGACATTATTTCGACGCCTCAGAAAACAATCATTTTGTGAATGAGAACCTTTCAGCTCGGCAACAACCAACCACCAACAAATCATGCGAGACGCGAACGACCACGTTGCGATCGCTTCAGAGGGCGGCACTCGCAGCGCTGGTTTTCAGCGACGGCGGCAAACACCGACTGAAAACACTGAAACGCCGAAAACTGAAACGCGCCCGAGGCGTGCGCCAACCGAACAGGATGTGTTTGTTTGCGTCCTCCTCTCACCTTTCGCGAGTTTCATGTATACGTGTAGTGTCTTCGACGCCAGGTACAGTTTTCGCGTGGAAATTATGACAGAAGAATTCCATTGTTCGTGAATACCATTTCCAATAGAAAAATCACGAATCTGAATTTCCACATTCAATTGTTTGGTATTTGATGCATGATTGATCTACCACAAAAGGATTCTTGAGTAGAAGCAGAACAAATAAACGATGCGATTGAAACCTTTGGTGTGAAAGTTTAGATTTCTCTTAGAGATCAATAACCCAAACACCTAACTAATAAATATTAAATATTGTTTTAATGTTTGTTGAGGGGGTAGAAATGTTCTCGAATCCATGTTTTTGTGTTTTCTCCCCCTAGAAATGAAAAGGAAAAAGCTTCAAGTTCTTATAATATCTGTTTCTTGGGCAAATTGATATATTTGTGCCGATACGTAAGTGCAATTTGAAAAAAATGCAAAATTCAGGGACTATTCTGTCAGCTAAGTATCGTATTTTCATAAATTTGGAGATTTAATCATCAAATTTATTAAAAAATGCGTATACTTCCCTTTGGCAATCTCTTCATTTCCCTTCAACAAAATGCAAGTAGCCCCTTCGAGTTTTCTTCTTATTCCATTATTTTCTGTCATGATTTCATTGATGTTATCCCACTCGACTCGAAAAAAAGTGAAGTTGAACTGAAGAGATTCAATTCAAAGTTGGTTGGGTCGAAATTAACACTAGGTATAGCTAGGTATGAATGAGTGATGCCAGTGTCACATTTCGACACTACGTACCAAAAATTTAAATTGAATTGTAATTCTTAGGGTAGGAACGATTACCCGATTTTACATCTGAGAGTCATTGGAATACTCTTAAGGGATACCCCAGCTGGAACACGGAATGAATATCCGTTTGAAATCCAAAAATAGACATGTTCTGGATGGGCATGTAATGGATATCCATTATTACACCTCTCGTCAAATAATGAATATATGATGAATAATCAGTAGTATCATTTTTATATATTTTTTTTATTCAATACATTTCCGCTTCAATATTTCGAAAGTCTTTGCCTTGAAGTCGTAAAAGACATCGCTTATCAAACGCAATGCCTAATTGAACGGAACTTTCCGAAAATGATTTTCCTACCGCATACATAACCTAGAAAAACATGTTGTTCATATAATCGTTGAATGAGATGTCTGGATAATCAGATATCTCCGTTGTGAGCTGAGATCTTTTGGATAAAAACTCTATTTGTATACTTTCAAAAACCAAATGAGACATAAGTGAAAACATTCTAGGGTTAGCCAACTTCATTTCTCTGTGATTTCTGTGTTACTTGAGGTTATTCGCAGATGAAACTTTGATGAATAATTTCCTGTATCGCCTGATGAATTTCAATGTGTTACTGAAGGAGAGATTGCTTTGTAGAAGAAAGACTATTCGGAATGTGACCAGTAAACCTTTTCCGGAAATAAATGAAGTAGGGTTATGAAAGTGAGGACCATGGTGAAAATTGTGAAAAGTATGTGGAATTTTTGGAGTTGAGATGAAGCGACTGAAAACATTCGTAAATCCCATTTTGAGATTTTAGAAAATTCTTCACAAAGGTAGATTCAAACAATTTAACTACTTCCAGTCCCTAACTTGAGGTTGTTCCCAGATGAAACTTGGGTGGATAGTTTTTCTCAATCACCTGAGACATTTCAATATGTCACCGAAGGAGAAATTGTTCTGCCGAAAACGACAGAAATTGTGATCTTGATATTTTGAAATTGAAGATAATGGTGAAAATTGTAGTATTTCTCACAAAGTGAGAAATGTAAACACATCTGCTGATGGTGCTGATAAAATCTGTGAGGGGTTGGATTATTAGTTCCTTTTTTGCTGTTTTTCCCCCCATTTCTTGGGTTTGTTTCAAAAAATCTCAGGAGAATTGAAACGGGTAGTGCTCTGCTGGAAACATTCGTAAATCTTCACCTGATTCTTCCAAGGATTATTCACATCGGTGAATTCAAACAATTTCAGGACTCTCACCCCCTAATGAATATTATACAATGGCAGCAAAAAACGAATGTCCTCGTTGAAATAATATATTTTTTGCAAGGAGAAATTTTTCTATTGAATTATTCAAGAATCCTTTCAACTAAGTCATTATCACAAGTTGAATTTTTACAGTCGTTGCTGAAAGAAATATGAAAGAAAATGAAAACTAACAGAAGATTCTGTCGAAAGAGGCTGTGCAGTGTTAGAGAAAGAACCTGCGAAAATAAATTAACTAAATCTACCTCTAAGTACATATTTAATGCTAAACATTTGATTGGACGTTAACTAAGAATGCTCCATTTCATTTCGGTATTTCAGCTGATAGTTTAGTTGAGGAAGCAGGTAATATAAATGCCATTTATGAATATCCCAGATTCTCTGATTATTTCATAACATTTGTAAATTTGTGTTTAAAACAATGAATATCCATCAGAAATCTATTTGTATGTCTATTGAACGTACATATTTCAATTGATGGGTATTCAGGCGTCCGATGTGATCTTTTCGATCATTTTTAGATATAATAATAATAATAATAATAATAATAATAATAATAATAGGTCTTTATTTCCCAATAATAGGTAAGATAACAAAGGAGAGAAACAAAAAAATGAAAAGAATAACATTGGGAAAAAGCCGAAGATCAGCTGGATGTGCCTCGCGACACAGCCTCTGTTTTTCATCTTGAGCTCGAGAAAAAGAATTATATATATATGTATATAAATACAGTAATGATAATGAAGGAAAATATCAAAAAGAAACCAAAAAAAAAATAATAATGATAATAATAAATTTGAAATACAACATTTTTGTCAAGTTTGCGAAAAGAGAGAAAAAGCTGAGATTACTTGAACATACAAAACAGTAAGTATTATAACAAAATAACTACATATATACATACACACCTATATACGAATGTATACACATATATATTTACACCAGATCTTTCAGTAATCAGTTAATCTTGTTCGTCGCTTAGATATCTCTTGAAAGCTCTTTTGAAATGATTTTTTGAAATGATTGAATATCACTCGGATATTTGGAATGGATGTCCAGTAGACGGCCCTGGACTTCCATGGCGTACCCAGTGGATATCCAATGGGTAGCAAATGGATGTTCAGTGGCTATCCGTTCGGATAACAGTGTATATCCATTGTAAATCCAATGGATATACTAGTGCTACTTGGAATATTCATTATTATCTCTTTTCAGTAATATGTTGTTTCTGGGCATCTATCGGTGTCTAGAACAAGAAGTATATATTATTCAGGCGATTAGTCTGCTGACTATACATTTTTTTTGTTCAATATTAATGCTTATTGTTCAATACTGTCAGTTTATGTTATAAAAAAATATCACCAAATTGCATAGAAACCCAATTATATCACCTTCATCGAATTATTTTGCTATAACTCGTGCAGAGTCAGTGTATTACCCCTCTTGTTTTAAATCTCTACATATTACGGATGAAAATGAGCGAGATTTGTCAAAAATTGCAGGAATTCTTCTAATTGAATTCGGTAGGTATTTGTTTCTATTCTCAGTTGTACACTTTTGTTTTCACTCTATTCATTTATCATTTTCAACGACTACTGAGAAGAAGATTTCCTACAGAGAAATTTCATGCTACCTAATCATCGAACCTCTGGACAATCGATTGAATGATTCATCAAGGAGGGAGAAACAACAGAGAACAAAAAACGACCAATAACTGGTATATTATCGAAAGAGAAATCGAATACAACAAACGGAAAACGACATTAAAATAATCACGAAGTTCGACTAGTTGAAATAAATTGGATTGTGAATGACACAGTTGACAGAATTTACTATCTACGGAAAGTAGTGGAATTTGATATAAGTATCAAGTCTAGTTTCCAATGGAACAATATCGAATCGGTGACATCAATCACCAGCGTTCAATATATTTATATAGATATTAGTGAAAATGCGACTCAGTTCACCTTCGGCAGGAAAGATTTCGCATAAGGTTGATTACATTTTCCTCCACTTCATAAGATTTGTTATGAAGAATAACGATTCATACACGACTCACATCCTGTTTCCATAACCCAAGAAGTGCCTCGGCTATTACAACTATAGTTGACGTTAACATCACCGAACCATCAGCCCATCCCACTGAAAGTATGAAAAATCCATCAGAAAATGTTCCAGAATTATGTCTGTGTTCCGTGATCAATCATGGTGAAATATTTATGGGTGAGTTTCGCGAAAAATTGAGATATTTTTCAGGTCAGGCGCGGTCAGGCAATGAAAACGCACAAGGTTTCTTGGGAAAAGTTAATAAATCATATTTCTCGTCTTTTACGATGAAAAGATGGAAAACGATACGAAATACAAGCAGTCATGATCATAAAAGGAATAGAAATGTATTATTGAATATGTATAAGTTCATAGTCCAGTGCATTCGCATTCAAGTCGATATCTAACCAGTTACATTTCTGCATATAATTATGGCTACGGGGTAGACGATTGGAACAATAATATAGGAAATTTCCAACGGAAACTTCATCCCATGAATATCTTCGATAGAAATGGATTTGTAGTAATGAAAAAAAAACTAATCGATGTGACCATTCAAATGATGTTTTACAAATGGTATGTTGCCCTTTTGAAGAGTTGAGGGATGTGAAGTCCCCGCTGGACCACCGTGATGGGATTTACAAGTTGAAAGGTGAGGTCTTGTTAACCCATAGCTCGCAAAAGTTTCGACTTGTCATGGTTGACGTTCGTTAACTGGTCAACGGAAAAAACAACGAACATGTCAACCATGTGCGGGTGGTGAAGTTATGAATGTAGTTCTAACGTAAAAATGTACCCCCTGCAGAACCTCATTTACGGGACCAAGTACTGAAGCCTAAGCCAGGACAAAGAACCTTTCCTCCTCTCACTTATACAGACGTTCCACTTGATACTCAATTCGGTTGAAGAATATCCAATGATAATGAATTATCCAGATATATACAGCGAAAAAACATGTCGCAAGAATAGTGGTAGTGAAATTCAAAAAGTGTTCACCTTTAAGGAGAGTTGAGTAGGTCTCTACAATTGTTCGATCGATTCCAAAGAAACTACAGATGGATCTGTGAAAAAATATATAGAAGGGAGACAAGTGGTCAACATTTTATCGGTATACCAGGGAATTCTGCCCATTTCTCAAAAAAATTCTCTCAAACGTTACTTTTTTTGGGTGTAATTCAATATCAAAGCATGACTCAACACTGGACTCCTATATATGGAATGTATAGAAGGCTAGGCCAACTATGTCTCGGAAAATTGCTGTATATAAAGCACTATAGTGTAGCCACTGAAAAGATAGAATGATCACGTGAACGGCACGCACTCTTCGAATGTTCCTCTCCCCAATGTTACAAGTCCGATTTACACCACTCAACAAAAACGTCGCCTCAGCAGTGAATTCAACAGCATTTTCCTGTTCTCCCATAAACTCTTGGGATGCTTTTTTATAAGTGTTCATTATTGCACCTTTTTCCTCTGCAGTTAAATGTCTTTTTTCTATCTTTTTCTTGGAGGTGGAAGAGTGTTTCCATCCATATTATTTAATTAACGAAACACACGTAAATACAAAGCACAAATGAGTACAGTACAGTATAAACAGTTCTTCATTTATTTCAGTTTAGAAGGCATGGCTACGCCGCGCAGGCTATATATAGATGCGCCTATTCACTGTCACGCGTCCTTGAATTCTATCTTTTGAACAGCCCGACTATAGAGAACCCGTGCCCCCTTCGTTGGGCCTTTATTATTTTTGTGATATTATTTTGTGTAGTTCTTAGCACTACGTTTTATCAGGTTCATCACCCATTTTTTACCCCGTCAGACAATGAAATTCAATAAATTACGAAACACGTCTTCTATCAATTCTTGGAGAAAGTTTCTGCAAAGTTTGAAGCAGATTGTACCTAGAAAACCCGTTGTCCCATACAAATTTTGACCCCGTTTTCCACCCCCATGAGGGTGGGATTTCGGAAAATCCTTTCTTATCGAATACCTACTTCATTACAAGAATACGTTTTTCAAGTTTCAAATCTCTACGATCAGCGGTTTAGGCTGAGCGTTGATTCATCCCCAAAATAATTCTCTACCACTTCTTAATTTTTTATTTCAATAAACTACGAAACACGTCTTCCATCTTTCCTGTTGAAGAGTGTTTTCAAATATTTGAAGTAGATTGGACCCAGGAATCACGTTGTCCCATTCATCTTTGACCCCGTTTTTCACCCCCTTAGAGGTGAAATTTTGGACAACCCTTTCTTATCGGATGCCTACGTGATATACAAAACACACACTCCAAGTTTCAGATCTATACGAACAGCGGTTTAAGCTGTGTGTTGATTCACCCCCAAAATAACTTTCTACCCCCTGTTAATTCCGTTAGGCGATGGATTTCAATAAAATACAAAACACTCCTTTCGTCAATTATGTAAAAGAATCTTTATGCAGAATTTGAAGTAAATTGGACCAAAGGCATCACGTCCCATACAAACTTTGCGTCCGTTTTTCACCCCCTTAGGGGTGGAATTTCTGCAGACCCTTTCTTGCGGAATGTCTACGTCATACAAAGAACACACCCTTCAAGTTTCAAGTTTCTACGATCATCGCTTCTGGCTGTACGTTGATCCGTCAGTCATTTATTCAGGACAAAGCATTTTAAATGTGTAAATTAACAAACACACCTTTGTAGTGATTCGAATATAAAAGCTAACTATATATTACCACCGATTCTTTGGAGAACTGATAGAGACCAAGATTTTTAATGAACATATGTTCGTCTATACCGAACCGTTTGGTCAGCGCACCCCGTTAAAGCTTCATCATTTACTATCATTTCTCAATGAATTTTTCATTCAATCATAATAAAATAAAGCCTATATCACTTCTGAGTAGTATAGCTTTCTGTTAAGTGAAAAAATGTTTATGATCGGTTTAGTATTTCCGAAAATTACCCCTTACAAACAAACATACAAAGTCAGAAACGAACCTCTTCATGATATTAGTTTCGACTGCTGAGGGTTGACGTTCGTCAGCTGGTTAACGGAACGAACAATTTTAGAACAAGTTTTTTTTATAGAAAGCATTGGTGTACGAAATTTCCGGTGATACAAATAACAGTTGTCATAAACTGTCATGTTGTTTAACCTTCCAAGTTTGTTCAAAATTTTGAACATGAGTTCCAGCGAAGACGACTTGCCAAAAGATTTCGCTGGAGAGGCAAAATAGATTTCATTATAGTCGATTTGAACTGTCACTTAGAATTTCTTGACAAAAATGATCCATGTATTGGTAAATACTTCAGCCAAGTTTATCACAAAACCCAAACAAAGCATTTTTTGTATTGTTATTTTCGAACGTATATTAAGGGTATATCAACATTCTCAGGGTCCATGTTGTCTCTGTTTACGCCTCGACAAGCAATCTTCACAACCATCCGGAAATGTACGAATTTTTTATACTGGGTAAACAATGAACTATTTCCGTTAACTACCTCTACTCTCCCTAGGAACGGCGAATTAATGAAAATTGCATACATCGTTGATTAAACAAACAACACACAGTTCAGATCTACTACACGTAATCACGAAATCTAATTTGTCCTCCACATTTTGGAGAACCGGATGTTAGTCAGAACAACCCGACAAACTTCTGCAAATTACAAGAGTTAGGGCGAGTTGTATCGACAGGGTTCGTCACTGAGTTCAACTTAGTCGGTCTAGTTTCCAATTCAGCAAATCGTGTTTTCAGTTCCGAAGAAATTCAGTTTAGTGGAGCGGAATCAATGGATCAATTTGAAATGAAAAATAATTGGGATGGTTATTGGCTTCCAAACAGGCTCATCCAAAATAGTTTGTTCCAGTAGAGCTCATTTAACTATAATATATAATAATGTATATAATGGTCAATGTGCGTATATTGTTCAATTTCTGGCTTGAGAAATGAAGCCCACTTATAGTCGATGAAGTTGGGGATTTTTTTAGAAGATGCAGTGTACCTACCTATTTGGTTTCGGTTTGTTCAGCTTCGATTATTGTATTTATGTAATATCAGATTTGAAAATAGTTTTTTGAATGGAGATTTATTTATATTATATCTATTGATGTCAAAGTAAGTTTATATACTTCAAATATTCCGGTATGCATGGAAATGAGCATGATAATGGCATCTTTTGCCAAACAAAAATCTATTTATAGTATCTTTCATTCCAATTTATTCTGCACTGACGGCTGGTCTGGTTATTTCATGCGGTATATGACTGCTACCAGTCGTAGTTTATAAATTTGTGAGAGATGTCAAATTGACAATCTAATAAACTAACTTGATACGAAAACAATTTCATTGAGTTGAATATTTCCCTCATATATAAAATGTCCCATAAGAGCAATGCAATTATCGAAAACTTACAGCGGTAATTGCATTGTATTCCATAACAACACATTTGAAACCGTACCGCTAGACGTCAGTAAACAACACAAATAAATGTCAGATAGACTTCAAAAATAGAAAAACATTTCGCGTTTTGGTGAGTGATCCATACAATCTATAGAGGAAAGTATAAATGAACAAAAGATATCATTTCCTTCAGAGTTTCTTTATTCGTGAAATATTCTAATGAATTACATTCGTGCATAAAAATGACCAGATAATTTTGCATTCAAGCGTTATATCTTATACAAATTGCATTCGGTTATTTTCATATTTTGTAAAAGAGCCCTCGTCCTTCGGACTCTGGCACTTTCGCCAAAATATGAAAATAAACACTTGCAATTTTTAGATATCACGCTTTCTTGCAAAATTATCGGTAATTTTTATGCAATCGTGCAATTATAACCGAAAATTTCAATCTTTGAAGATGATGAAAAAAACTTCCAACAAAATTCAATAAGATCTTGTATGGAACACAAAGTATTTCGTTTTGTATAACACACGTTTCTTTGCCAAATCTCTCTACTAACCCTCTCTAATTTATTACATGAATATATATTTCAATCAGAGGTGAAAAGTACAATGTAGAATTTTTTTGTTCGTTTTGAACTATTTGATACCCAACAGATAAATACTAGATTTCCAAGGCTGCATCTCCGATCACAAAACTATATCGTCAGTCAATGATAATTTCGTCCGTTTCAAACTTTTCATCAGCATGATAATGATGGATTTTTAGGGGCATTTCAAAATAGTAGACAGCGATAATTTCCATTCCTAATTGGTGGAAATAATTGCCCTATTTTTTTGTGAAATTAGTTTTAATCGAGATCGTTTCCAAATGGTTCACGAACAAAAAATAGATGAAATCAAAAAACCTGTAATTTCAAATAAACGATCACGATTAAATGACCATCTGGACGAGGAATATAAATTCACATAATTTGTTGATGATACTTCTATATCATGCATCAAAAAAAGTCTGATTACGTGATCGTTTCAAATATTTTTCATATCAGGATGGAGTATGAAATGATAGAGTAACTCCTCTTCGGAAGATGAGTCCTGACATGGATGAATTCAATACCCCTTATTATACATGTGACCGGTTGGCAAAACACTGGAAATTTAAAAAGAAAAAAATGAAAGAAATAAAATATTTGATAAGAAATTTTTTTGACACATAATCAGTTGAAAAGTTATATTTGGTTTGTCTCGACTTCAGACCAGAAAAATGTGATATTTTATTTCTGGAGAAACCCAATGCCTGCAATATTTCATTATCAACCATCAAAATATATTTCTAGCGACGGACTTGATCTCTATGTGGCTTTGTGATATACTTTTTTCGGAAATCACGCATACCAATATTTATAACCCAAAAAATCCGAAATGATTTAATTAAACGCAATCACAAACGGTTCTGTATATTTCCCCAATAAATAATGTGGTCTACTTCATATTGGTATTTATAAGTTAAAACAGAACGAATTCCAGCAACATCGCGCTATACTCTTATTTTATATTCCAGTTCAGTTTTCCTAATGAACAAAAAAAAGCTAATACAGAACCTATTGCTCTTCATCCTTCGTCTAACGAAAACCTTTGATCTCGCATTTTAAACATTTCAGAATATGGATCACACAGAGCCTCCCTCGAAATAATCACTGGCTCTGATATGTAAATGAGGACGTGTTTGAATTTTGGTCACGTCTGCGGCCTCATACTTTGGTTAGAGAAGAGCACACTGAGTAGCTATATGAAAAATCAATGATGATATATTTCCTTATTCCAGAGTATCATTGCTGGAACGTATTTTGGAGTAAATGTCACAGAGACGGGAAAGGGCGAATTTTTTTTTTCAAATAATAACATGTGATAAAATATCTCTTACGACGTTTCGTTTTATAGGAAGCTGTATTTATACTCCAGTCTATGACGGTAAAAAAAGTGTAAACTGTGTATTTATCCCATACAGCACCGATTCGTATGAAAATTTGGATATAGGTTCTACTTACCCTCTATTCCAAAATCTACCCTGTGTCAGTACTCTAATCAGTGTCAGCCCTTAACACCCCCCCACCCTTATGACAGAATATCATCAGAGAATAATAATTAACATGTTATTTGGCAGTTATTCAACTCATTCAGTATCTATTTACATTCAATTTGAGATTAGGCTCCTATCAACCATCTACTTCAAAGTTGAGGTTGTGCCTGGGATTGATTTTTATTCATCAGAGATGAAAACTACCCCTATTCAAAAAAAAAATTACAAAATACTAGTTTTGAGCGGGCAGTCATCTGTAAATACGTTGAATTAGCCTTGATAAACAATTTCTGATCTATTGAACAGTTTCGACCACTGAAAACCACCATTATGATAGTTTTCATTAAAAATTTATATCGAAATTGTTATTGAGTAACCGGGGTATCCAACTGTATGAAAATTCAGATTGAGACTACTTTAAAGTTACCTCTGTACTCGGGGTTGCTTTTGATTAATTTAAGTTAGTAGGGAGGGGATAGTAACGATTTTGCTGGGTTCATTGATTGAAATAATACGCCCAACAAAACTAGACAACTCTTTATGAACTCCACTTCAAAATACAATAACCGACTGGCTTATAAAACATAAAGACTTTTCAATTGTCATCGAATTTTCTCGGCACCCCATTTGAGCAATCAATTCCACCAAAAAAGTATTTTGTAGTTTTTTTCAAGAGCTATGGGCTCATTTACATGATTTTTTGTTTCAGATTATATTTTAGAAAAGGTTTATGCTGAAAGAGCTCAAAAAAGGTACTTTGCGCGAACCCTCACAATATTTAACTGGCCATATCTTACTATATTTTCATCCTGCAGAAAAAAATAAAACATCAAAATTTTTAGAGAAGAAAAACAGTCAATTTTGCACTCCAGAAAATGCTGCATGTGATCAATACTTTTCGAGTTATTTCGAAGAAATGGTGATTTTTCGCTGAATTACGTATATGCTTTTTTCTCTTCAATCCCAATTTTTTCCAAAACTACGTACTCTCAATTGATGAAAAACTCAGAACTCATTATAAGAACATGAATGAAGTAAATTATGGAGTAACAACGATTTTTTTTCAAAGGGGGGAAAGAGAGGATGAGTATTCACAATTTTTTTTCGACGAAAAAATAGTATTCAACATTATTTCCTTCATACCTCGGTCAGTTTTGATACTAGAAACTTTCATAAATAACAAAAATAAAGGATTTTTGAAGGACTTCAAAAAAGGTTCAATGAGTTTTTCCCGAAAAATGCATTGGTTTTTGGACGTAGAAACTTTCGATTTTGGCGTTTGAAAATACCAATCAACTTTCAACAAGAAATTATACAGTTTGTAGTGGGTTTTCATACATCACAAATAAACGATCGCCTTGGATTTTTCGAAAGCTATAATTTTGCTTTCAGCAGGTTTTTCGATTAAATGCATATTTTTCCAGTTATTCGCGAGAAAGGATCTGAAAACGTGTTTTTTCTGCCTGAATACCGACAATTTCACTCGCGCCTTTCAGAAAAAACTTCATTGAACAAAAAGTGCTTAGAATTAGTCAATCTGTTGATTTCCGCACTTATTTCCAATAAACATTTCTTCACCCCCAAGTGGGGGTGGCATCCAGCCCCAGGGAGAAAGCAACCCTCGGCACAGAGTAGATTTTGAAAAAGAGGGTATGTAGATCCTGAATCCAAATTTTCATGCGAATCGGTGCTATATGGGATAAATACACGGGAAAATGGTCATGGACTGGACTATTATGAACGTCAAAATCATTGAATAATCTGTCACTTTCTTGCAGCGCTGACAATTCTGAAACAATTTTGTGCCATGAAATAACAGATCCATGTAGAGAATCTAAGATGCCTAGAAGTCCTGGTGATTCAACTGATTAGATTTTGTTTAGATTTTTGTGGCGAAAAAAACAATCGACGCTTTTGAAGGTTCCCCCTATTTTTTCGATAGAGGGCGCTATGTTCCCATTTTTCAAATTTGATGACAAGTGTCAAGTTAATTGTCATATTGTCATGTCAGTTTGAAATTTTGATGTTTACGATGTTTTTATCGTGTTTATTTGTTGATTTCATTGCTTTTAAATATCGAAACGTTGTTACTGGTATCTCATTGTCCACCCATTATCCTTTAGGTTGCGATCTCTTTTCGCTAGCCAATCAAATAAAAGTGGTAAAACCCGACTGCACAGTTTCACTTAGTGCAAATTTAGCTTCAGACAAGACTGACAAGAGCGTGTTGGCGACATCTGTACATATTGTAAGGAAACCTCCAAAAGCTCAATTATCCACCAAAAATCAAGCAATCCAGATTTCGCCACTTTTATCCCAAACTTCTACAGGTATAAGTAAACACACCAGGGTTTCCAGGCATCTTAAGAGAATCCCTGGTGACATATCTGCCTAAACTTTGCCTTGCATAAACTTCAATAGTCAATAATAGCCGATTCTTGCTACCACAAGGTTTTGTCTTGCGGGAGCGTGCACTCCTGGTATTTTAAAAGGGTGAAAGAAAATAAAAATAAGGAACATCAATGACCCAAATCATAACTGCTCAGGTACGTACACAAAAGGAATAACACCAAGTTCAATAATTTCCATGACGTGACATTTTCGAGGCCGTAAGGCCGAGTTTGACAACATGTCTAATGCAATAAACACTTTTTGCATGAGTTGCATGCATTTTTTTAAAGCTCATGTAAGAATCCACACTCTATTGAATGGCAGATCAATGAGTTCAGATTCCTGAATCCTTGCAGAAAGCCATCAAAACTATCAGCCGATGAAGTTGATAAAGATTCAGGTTGTCAGGTAATGGAAAAGGTGATTTCTCAATATTATTCGCTAAGCTTATTTGGCATATTCAGATATCATTGATTCTACAGGTTTTTGGCATTTGATAGTCCAAAATTGTTCACAGATTGAATTTCTCATATAATAAGAATATTGGCTGTGAAGATCTGTAAAGATGACTATTTAAAAACTTTCAGAATCTGATTCCAAAAGAGACTCAAACTCAAAGAATAAATCTGGCAATAAATTACAAACAACGCACTACCGACAAAAGATGTAATTTGGCAACAAACTACACCACTTGTAGTGATATAACAATCATTCCTTCGTCACTTCAATGAACTGACCAACAGAGAATATATTTGATTATTTATGTGCTTTCGGCAGTTATACTTCATTTGCCAAGAGACGACATCACTTTTCCTTTGTCACTTGAATAAACAAGTGACTGCTGAAGAATTGAGTTTATAATATATGTGTTTTCGGCAACAATTCTGAGCATGTGCCACTCAAAATTTTCATATGAAAGGTATGCAACAGAGTACAAGTTACAGTACAGTTACAGTGTCAGTAGCAGCTCCTTTGCAAGTCAGCTTTCACAAATAATGCCCGTTGAGTGCTGAAATAGTATCGAGGAATAGTTGTGCAGTACCACGGAAACAGTGCCAAAATTAATGTAACAAAAGTGCCAACTCACCCAAATAGAGTGAACACGCTATTGAAAACTAAAAACTGACGTAACACAGATAATTCCAGACTTGAAATCGAAAACCTAGTCGAAATTCATATGATTGAAGGAATCACTCAAAGATAATTGCGGATACCAGCGATCGAAACGTCGCGAGTACACTCAACTCGAAACTTGGTTGCAACATTCGTTATCAATACTTCATATTTCTTTATTCAAATTTTTCGACTCTTCTAGGTCTATCATATTCGATATCTCAGTTTTTGTCACAACATTATTTTCTTTGATCAATCAATCATACCTTTAATTTCATTGTTCGACCAAAAATTCATTTCAACTTTTTTTCAAATCATCTTTCGAACAATCTGTTCAGGCCAGTCTCAAATTACCTACACAGTAGGTTTCGGCTGGCACCTGTCAGAAAACAACTACTCCCCTGGCTAATACCACGAAGGGCATTGAATTATATCCGACTAGATGCCAATGCCCTTCGTGGTATTAGCCAGGGGAGTAGTTGTTTTCTGACAGGTGCCAGCCGAAACCTACTGTGTAGGTAATTTGAGACTGGCCTGAACAGATTGTTCGAAAGATGATTTGATTTAACGCCAGTCTTCAAGTATGCCCACTGACTATGTCAAGTGTTTTCTTTTCTTCTTTTTTTGTTTGGATTTGATTGTTTTATTACCTGATTTGTAATTTCATAAGTTTTTTTTCTTTTTTTGATTTTTTCTAGCAACAAGTTTCAATAGAGTTAATAATATAGGCAATGGAAGTCCGAACCAATACCACTTATAGTTAATAATATATAATTTTTTTCCGATACCTGAAACAAGTGGCCTTCATCTGTAATGAAGGGTTTGGTTCCCTTCCTGAAAATATCTGCTGAATATATCTGCTTCACATCAGTGCACAAACGGTAAAAAAAACTGATATTAGAGTTATAGTAATGACTGTGTGTAAGTTACAGAATACAATTGAAAGCTTCAGACTTGAAATAAGATTTATTTTGAAGAGATCACGACACGATTTCTGTTGGGAAATATTGGCTGTAAAACTCTGGGAATCAAGATTGTTCTTAAGCTTTTCCAGAATGGAAGTGAACATGCCAGTTTTCTATATTGAGCCATATTTCATTAGCTGCAGAAAATGTTTCAATTTTTTCATCGCGGTGTCACTTCGAAGAGTAAGTCAACATCCAGCACCCTTACTGTTTCATTCAAGCTGAAGATTCATAATCCAAAAAAATAATGTGGATATTGTTTTATGGCATCAGAAATGATTATTTCAACGAATACTCCATACCTGTGATTACGATCACCAGTACCTACGTCCTTTCTAATGTGAAGGGAATGTGATATAAAAGTCCTTCTCGAAATCTTCGTTTTCTGTTGCAAGTGAACTTCACATTTCACCAGTTCCCAAAGATTTCTCATAATATATTTCCACAGCCGTTGTTTTTCAAATATCGTTACTCCATCTTTACGGTTCGATCGAGCTTGACCCAGCAAAAAGTTCAAGCTTCGTTTCTGAACAAAATGGTTCAGGAGAGATTGCTTTCTGAGGCTTGAAATTCCGAATAATTTAATTCAAATACAGCCTGGCCGATTAGATTATCGGGGAGCTGGCCCATGGCCTGATTCACTGCGATCTGTCTAGCTTGATATCTTTGATGAGACTCCACAGCCTTGACACTAACCCCTTCATATGGCAAGCAGCCTCTGTTTTCCCCTCCCCGCATCTTGCGTGTACCAGCCTTGCTATCGCTTCGCATTTATAGAGCACATGCAGTGCGGTTTCTTCCTCTTCTTGACAGAACCTGCATTGGGCTTCTTCTGTCAGACCAATGTTGCTCAACTGGCCGATATTTGATGAAAACCATATTCAACTGAACATGTTACAGTTTTCTGTACGATTCCTCAACAATGGGTTTTATATAGGTCGAATGGGAAGATCATTCAACACACGTACAAAAAAATATGGAACAGAGGGTCACGAGTCAACCATAATTTGAAAATATTGCATCATGGGGAGAAAGATGGAAAACTCACCGTTGTCGAATATGTTTCCGTTCAAATGATTAAATCTAGGCCATTTCTAGAAAGGATCACCCTTGGTAACTAACCAGTAATTTGTGGTCCAAACACTACTAGTTCCAACTAAATTCGGTTTGAATGACGGTCTTTTTTCACATAGGACGTCGGACCCACAATGGTGGTAATATTGTATTATAGGATAGTAATTTATTTATACTGCTTGAGGAAGCTATTGTATAGCGAAACACTTGTCGCGGTTTTCTCAACATATTGTGAAAATCGTACAAAAGACTGATATTTTTTGACGAACTCATTTCTCTTCTCATCTGGTACATACATTTCCTCGGAATTTTTTCTTATTGAGCTAAGGGATGAAAAATATTCATTTTTGTCATCTAGTAAATGCTAATATGATGTTTAAATAATTTGTTTTTCGATTTATTGAATATATAATTCTGAACACCAGTGAGAGTTTAATTATTCACAATTTCCATTAGCAGTTAGACAGTCAAATTTTCATCACTCGGATTAATTTGGCAATTTAGCAATTTAATGTATCCGCGTAGTAGCCATGGCTTCGAAATGGGAAATGAAATTTTCATGTCATTTGCACGATGCAGCAATATTTCCATGGACATTCGAAGTTGATAATGAAAGCTATTTAGCTGGAATTCGCATGTAATATTCTCAGTATTTCGGAATTATTTTATGACGAATCTTTAACCTAATTCGTATGCAATGAGTTTCCCAACGACGAAACTGTTTCCTTCACCTACTTTTTCGGTGTGCAGAAAGGAATCCCTAGTTGACTTTATCCTCTATTGTGTTTCAATCAGAAGGAAACATGTGAACGAAGGTAGAGGAGATCCGAACTGATATTTTCTTTCGAGTTCCTCGAACTTGTAAGCCTCGGCGATTATTGAAAATAATCACTGTTTGAATGGGTTCACAACAAAAGGATGGGAAGACTTTATTCGTCGTATCAAACTTAATGGAACTCCTAAAGTCGAAACTACAGAAGAAATTTCACATGAGCTACTGCCGATGAAATATCCATGAAAAAGGGTCAAGTTGGCAGCATGTAGGTGCGTGAGCAAAGTTCATAGTAACACCATATGAACATAAACCTCAGTACTTCAGTACACTAAAGAACTTGAACGAACATAAAAACCAGGTATTCACAAAATCAATTGTCAAGATTGCAACAACAAATGCATTGGCCAGAGCCGACAAGCTGTGAGAACTCGCTCCAAAGAACATTATGCACACATGAAACAAGAAATGTGAAAGCAAACTGAGACTGAATGTCTCAAAACAGGAAAAGGTAAAAATAGCATGAATGGTGATAAGGGGCATTTTCCTTTCAGACCAATTTTTAGTTTATTGTTGACAAATCAATAAGGATAATTGGTAAATGACAGAAAAAGTCCATATCGGACCAAGAAAGACTAACCCTAACTAACCCTAGTCATCGGATTCAGTATCAGTGAATATGCCAACCTTACTAGCAAAACTCGCGTCGAGTGCAAGTACAAATGATATCTATTTGGTGTCAGAATAATTGATCTCTACCAAAAGTTTCAAATTCACACCGAGGGTTCCAATCTCATGTCATATTCATTTTTTAAATTTTTTCCAAATCAAAATGGTTCTTTTCAGAGCTTCTTTAAGTATTTTTTTTTTCTATATAAATCTGTTGAGATTTGAACCTCGATATCCGAGACCCACTGACACCGATTCAGAATCAGAACTTATTGTGTTAGTCGAATAAATGCTCTTCACCGTTGATAAACTCCATACCACCAGGAAATGTTTAACATGATGGTGCTTTTGTATTTTCTCTGTTCTAGCAAAAAGTTGGTGCTTTTTCAGATTTTTTCTTATATCTTTCAACTGATGAACATAAACATATTATTATACTGACCGAATACTAGATTTGAACTGTTGAGCAATAGCTACTGCTAATATATTCAACTGTTAATTTTCTACTAGAAGCCTAGAACAAATGTTTTGAGTTTGAGCTCAAATTTTATTCATGATCCTCCTTGTTCATATTTTGGCGGAGTGCGCGTTATGAAGAGATTTGGCGAATGCGCTGGTATCATCGGCAGTGCTAATGATTTTGAATATTTCCACGAAGATCACGAATGTACAATCAATCGAACCTCTCCTGCTCAGGAATATTTTTTCGATAGAACAGCTAAACTATGAAACTCCTTGCCGAGAGAGGTTCTTCCTGAGGCTTACAAACTTCAAAAATTCAAAGTGAATGTTAATTCGTTTCTCGTCTCTGGTCCATTAGTTGTAAGGTATATGGATAACTCACGGTATTTGATGTCAAAACGATTAGTCTTGTTATCATGTTGCTTGGTCAAAGACGTCGGTAAATGGTTCACTTACCGAAGTCTGAATAACTTACTGACCGACTTCTTCATAATATATTATATTATTATATATATTATATATTAACACATGATTATGTTCGTCAAACATCGTCAATCAGATGCTTTTCCATTCACACACTGATAGTGTAGACCATGAAGAAAGGAAAAACACCTTTTAAGAATAAATTTCAACCCAGTGAAAACATATAATAGGTGTTTTTTATCTTAGTATTCTTCACAGAGATTGCTGGGCATAAACGATATTAATTTTGTGCCAAGATCGATTGGATAAGCTGTACTTGTGGAAATGTCTCCGATACTCACTTTTATTTCTGATAATAAATTCAATTTTGACTGAAAAAAAAATTATGACAGAAATATATAAAAAAAAATCATTTCTGACTTTCCAGTTATCAGGTAGAAATTCACTCATTCAAATCAAGAGGAATTGTCAACTGATTGTGCAAAAAACACTATCACGAACGTTGAGCAATACCGATCTGACAATTATAATCACCGTTTATGAACATATTTGAGGAATTCTTCAACGATAGTCTTGAACCTAGAATAATGCACAATGTATAATTCCTGATAGACCGTAAAAGCTTACGCTTGAAATGAAACAGAGAAACAACTAATGACCAGAAAGACATATCAATTATTTTACCTCCGGTTCTCGTTAGGTTTACAAGCGTGTTCCGGGAGATTTACTACGCAGCGGTGACATATTGGCTCATCCGACATTTTCTGCTGTTAGCAATTCTCCGGAGGGTGGAGTTCAGCGTAGATAGCGGATAAAAGTATTTATTGGAAGCGGATATGTCCGGACAGAAGTGAAAAACAAATCCTTGGACGAATGATCATTATTCGAGCACAGTATTATCGTCTTCCATCAATTAATTCTATTTTGCTATCACCGAGACGATACAATAGTAAAAAACAAGAGTGGAGAAAATAGATTTAAGAAACAGCAGATAAATGAAGTTTTCTCATGCAGTTCTCTTACTCCACCCGATTGATGGATTTTATTTTTTATGTCATACCTAACGTAACCATACGTCCCGCTTTGGGCGGGACAGTCCCACTTCCGGTGTCCCCAGCGAGTTCACAATAGTCCCCCTCACAGCTTATTGAAATTGGATGTGGATGCAATCAAATCAAATCAAATTTCCCTACATCTATAGCATTCGAATAGAAGCATTGAAAGAGTTCTGTGATTTTACCGCGTTAATGCTCGCGCTTGAGAGTTATAAAAATATTTTAGCCTTTGAAAAACTATTCATCAAGAAATGCCCTAATATTTTCAAAACGTTTCTCGAAAATCCCAGCACAGAATTGTGGTTATATTTCTCGCACGCACCAGCAGCGACATTTCATGCAGCTGTGTTGAAAATCAAAGGGCAGAATGAGTCGACTTAGAGTCTGCCAAGAAAGTCTCCGAGATAATCTGGCACTTGGAGAGAATACCATTTTCCTGCCCCACATCGTCCGTAACCTGCTTGTGAAATACAAGAGAGGAAAGCTGCTGTTCAACACAGAACAAGAAGTGTTTCAATAAGCAAATTTAACAAGTGCCTACTTGGGAAGAGGTACGAATGTGCTGAATTCACTAATCACACGATTAGCAGCAGCCAAGATACGAAAGTCTTTACACTTCTTGACACTTCTTGTTTTCACTCATTTCCAACTTTGAGACGACAATCTGTGTAACGCTATAAAATGTAGAAAATATGGACAAGTGATGAAACACAGTTAAGTGTCGCAGTAATGAAAGCTATTTTGATTACGAAGATAAGTATAAATGAATCATGTACCGAGTTCCACACTTATCTGAAAATAAGACCTGATATTTTGAAATAAATTTGTTCATCCGACAAATACAATAATACCAATAAGAAGTCACGCCACAATTGGGGCTCAGTAAGTCGTGCCTACTCAACTATTTTGTGTTCAGTGCTTTGATCACTTTATGTTATTATATTTGTTATAATAAAAAACTGTTTTCAACCTAAATACTTTTATTATATAATTCCGCAGATGTCCCGCTTTGCGGGGGTTGATTTCACTTCATGGTCCGCGTGGGCGTAAAAATTAACATTGAGTTAGGAAACCTTCCTGCATTTCGATGCTTTGACTTTGACAGTGCTTCAAGCAACTAATATCCACTTTTTATTATTTCTTTATTTAACGTCGGCCTATTTCCGCTACCAAGGCCAATCACCGACGCTGATGAGCACACTTTCCCCGACCGGAAATTTTGCCGAACCCTCCAACCAGAGGTAGGGATCTTTAACGAGCCCAACATCCATGGACTTGGGACCGACGGCTTTACGTCCTCTCCGAAGGACGGCATATCCTCAATATATCTTGTGCTCATTGATATATTGCGTGCGAGCTATGATATGCTAATTGGCTGCAACTGAACGGGCTTTCGACACGGTATTTCCCTGCATGGTCACCCATCCAAGTACTAGCCGCGCTCGGCGTTGCTTAACTTCAGATAACGAATGACTGTCAGTCAACCTGAAGAGCTGGGCCATGCCCAAGTATCCACTTGCATGATAGGAAATAGTATTACATGAAAACTTGAATGCACCAATTGATATGCCCTCGGTCGACTTACAAACCTTCGAGGTCTTTGTACGTGAAATAGTTGAGGCTGCTAGGTAGAGTTTGACAATACTTTGAATGCAATAAACACTGTTTAAAATATTTTCTCCGAGTCCAATACCGTATATAAGATTGGTCCAACGAGAAGTATGCACCTAGCTTTCCTCTTATGTTTGTGATTTGAAGCAAAACTGCTCGGTCATATAAAGTTTAATTGTGGGGGGTACACATTTTGGACATATTTTTCAACCCCCTAGCGAGGAGGTTCACAACCCTAAAATTTCAAACTGAAAATGGGATCGAGTAATATATCATGTGAAATGGCAAAAAATATATATTTCTAATGATACCCTACTTATTAAAATTTACTTAAGATTCATTGCGTTGAGTACATTAACCCAATAATTTAGGTATTGACAAGAAATACAAATAAATAAGTTTTGTGTTCTAGGAATCAAAAACCTTCAAAACGAGGGGTGGGTTTCAATGAAATGGAATGAACAGTGTTCTATAGTGAAGTTGATAGAATTTTCAAAGAAACTGAACTGAAACTAAATGAATGATAGATAAACTCAATAAAATTTGTATCGCAATAGTGCAATAAAGAACGAGCTTTTTCATTGAATATAGTTCGAAAATGTTTCGTTTTTGCATGAACATGGAAAAAATATTATTTAAGACTTTCGAAACAAAGAACGATATCAACCTACAAAGAGTTTTTGGAAATGACAATGACATTGACAAAATATTGCGTACGTAATGGAGAATAGTCGTGACTAAGTCAGTACCTCCAGCTATTGCAAAAAACAAAATTATTCATAATCAACCGAGAAATGGAATGAGAGATGATGTAAAAGATTGCCATTTCTTGTAGCAGCCAGCGAATAGAAAAAAAATCGATATATGAATTTCAACTGAGACGGCATTCGGATTGTTTCTTTTGAAATTTGATTCTAAACCTGGTGTGGGCAAGTGGCATGTGATATTCTTGAATGATCTGGGCGTCTAACTGATTTTTAGGTACCTCATTTGCTATCTCAACTATGGGGAAACCCAAAAAACTACAATGTTCCAGGGAGTCGGTAAGAAAATTGGTGTCTAGGCAACCAACAGTTGCCTTTTGCATAAATCTGGCAACAAAAATTTCACTCGCAACCGGGGATCGAACCCGAAACTTAAATCGACAGTAAGGAGAGTCAAGAGTCAAGTGATATTTTTAATTCTGATGCAATAGAGACACGCAGTTGGCTATCTTGTGGTTGAGTGTGAATTTCACGAAAAAAACCACAGTTAAGTATAATTTAACAAATACTCTATCTCGTTCTTCAAATCTGCCATTGTTTACCCTCAGATCGTATCGAACCTCCATCCTGTTAATGCGCTCTACCATCTCTTGTCGCTCAGAGAATGGAACTCTTTTGGATGGCTGCCGAATCGTATGGACTTGGCCAATGTTGACTTTCAGTTTGATCAAGTAAGCCTTTCCTGTTGTCTTTAACTCGGAAATGTCACTTTAACTTTCGATACGACTCCTGGCGGCTCTCACAGGGATGGCTTGTTTTGTCTTCACCCGTGCGAAAACCAAATTGCTGGGGAATTCATCCGCTCGCTAGACGCTGCATTCAGGGTTTTTATTCAATGTAACAACGAACTACTTTCTTCGATAATGCAGGAATTCTCGCACTTTTTGCTGACCGCGGTTTCCTTTGAGTTCTTTCATTTGTACTTCAGTTTTCTGTACCAATTGTTGGAATAAATTATCTCGGTGTTTCCGACCCTTCTGCTTTCTGGTGTTTTTCTATTTGATCCAATTAATTCTTGTTTTTAAGAATTTTATGGAGAGCTTCTTCACGTTCTTTCTTTTCATCTTCTCGTTTATTCTTCCTTCTGTCGTCACTATTCCTCATTTTCTCTTTCCATCCTCCCTCGCTCTTTCTCTTCTTGTTTTTCATCCTGCTGTCGTCTTTACAGATCCGCAAATTGGTTTTTTCGCCATATCCTCCATCGTATCGAACTTTTGTTCTTTTCGTAATCTCCATTAATAGTTTTTTATCAGCGAAATTCCACTTTGTTATCGTACTGTTACTGATGGTATTTCTTTTATCGAGGTTTAGTATACTCTCTTATAATTTGTAGGGGGAAAAGCCAATAAAAACTCCCTCAAATACCACAGAGGTTAAGGACTGTTCAACTATTTTCAACCCGAACTTCTGGTAGCTTCTGGTATGTGTAAATTGATTATAAGATATGACGGAATGCAGTAACAAACAACTACAGTCGACTGACATGCTCTAAGAACTCGCCACAGAATATATAACAACATAACCTCACAATTTGTTATATAGTTTGTATAAAATAACAACTCACAAATAAGTTCCAATTTTGAATCAATAATAGAGCCATTATATTTCAGTTTGTTTGTTATGAGATTATAAAGTGATAATTCCTTATATTAACAGTGGAACAGAGGGTTGTCTGAGTTTGGTTTGGGATGCTCCCTTAAGTTTAATTTGAATAATATGAATTTTACATTTTTATCATTCCACTGAAAGGAAATAATGTCGACGTCGGCATCGATCAAGTTTTAGGTTAGTACGTTAGCAGAGGGGAGTGGGAGTGGAATTTATTGACAAATGTGTGTGTCTAATATACCTGATTTAATCGACACCAGAAAATTTCTTGAGCATCGCTAGTTCCATTTCAATATAAAAAATTTATAAAAGGAAATTCCAATGATATTTTGACATCGATACATTAAGGAACGATGAGGGGATCTGGCACAAGCTGTTTAAGAGCTAACATTTCTTTCCAGACTGTGTAGTTCCACATTAAATTCAAACCTCTTTAAGGTCCTCATGTGAAATTTTTTTGAGTTGGATCTCACGCCAAAACTGAAATCCTAACCCAACTAATATGGTCTATTCATATGCTATGGAGAAAGAGTTGAATCCTATTCAATGAAGCAGTCGATGAAATCAGAAACTGTCACTGTTGTCAGATATTTTTTTAACTAATAAGAATAGTTTGACGAATATATTTGAATAGATGAAATCTGTCAGCTGATATGTTCTGTGCTTGGTTCACTGTATTCAGATATTTTTTTAACTAATAAGAATGTTTGACACATATATAATAATAATAATAATAATAATAAAGGTCTTTATTTTCCGCATTACAGAAAAGAAAACAAAAGTTCATATAATTATAACAAAAATAATGAAATGTGGAAAAAAGGCGAGGTGTCAGGTGGATATGTAAGAAACGTATCCTCTGTTTTTCAACCTAACCCTAAAACGGCTTGAATTTTACTTCAAGCCGTCAGAGAAGCTGCTCATGGTAAGAATTATCAACAAAAAATGAGAAAAACAAAAAAGATGTGTATAGTTGATTATTAACAAAAGATTCCCTTCAACGTATAGGTGGCTCACTCCCTGTTTTGTTCATTCATTAAATGACTTTTAACTTTCAATTTAAAAGAGGTAGGAGAGAGATGTTTTAAATCATCTGGCAGGTTATTATAACTGTTAACAATCTGATAAGAAAATGATCGCTTGAACATTTCTGTTTTGTGAATAGGGGGAGTCAGGGCGAACTTACGACGTATGTTGATATGGTGTACATCTGTTCTGAATGAAATTTTTCTAAGTAGGTATTCAGGTGTTCCATATTTTATTATTTTATGGTACAAGCACAGACTATGGAGTTTCCGACGATTGAGCATGTTCAGCCATTCGGCATCTCTCAACTTGTATGTGATTCTATGACGTCTACGTATACCAAAAATCAATCTAAGACATGAATTTTGCAGAATTTGTATGCGATGTTTGTCTTTTGAATCAAGGCAAGGTCCGTATATGGTATCGCAGTAATTGCACTTGGAGAGGACCAGAGAGTCACAAAGAATTGTTTTTATCTTCTGGTTAAGCATGTGCCTGTTACCATACAATAGCTTAAGATTCATGTATCCAGTTTTGATACAGTTGGACACATGTCGTTTGAATCTGAGGTCGCTATCCATAATTAATCCGAGGTTCCTAGCATACTCCGTAGGTCTAATGTTGTGGCCGTCAACTATAACTGAAATGTTGGGTGAAGCAACTGATCTCAGCCTTTTTGGACCAAAAATAAGTAAATTTGTCTTATCAGCATTTATTTTGAGTGAATGGTCTTTAGATGTAGTGATTAATTGTCTGAGATCTTCGTTGATTTTGTTGAGTGCTGATGCCTTATAATTCACGTGAAAGGAATGATATAGCTGCGTATCATCAGCGTAAAAGTGGACTGAGGAATGACGAACACAATCAGAGAAGTTCGAGGTATAAATAGTGAATAGCAGTGGCCCAAGTATGGAACCTTGTGCTATTCCCGATGAGAGTGCAAGGGATCCCGAGAGGGAACCACCAATTTCAACCTTTTGTGATCTTCCGGATAAGTAGCTGTCGAAAAACATTATAGTGCTCTCAGTTAAACCAAGAAAGTGTAAGACAGATAAAAGCAGGTCGTGGTTGAGAGTATCGAAGGCTTTGGAGTAGTCCAAAAGTACTAGAACTGTGATTTTGTTAGCATCATGAGCCCTCAATATATCATCCGTTACATCTGCTAGCGCCGTTTCACAACTATGCATTGGCCTGAAGCCAGACTGCTTTTGCGGTAGTAACATATTTCTGGTGAGATAATCTCTAAGCTGTCTATCGACAACTCTTTCGAGTATTTTAGAGAGCATCGGTAGGATACTCACCGGTCGAAGGTCTTTCATAGCTGATGGATTTGCC
Source organism: Zygogramma bicolorata (assembly GCA_032362365.1). Classification (NCBI taxonomy): domain Eukaryota; kingdom Metazoa; phylum Arthropoda; class Insecta; order Coleoptera; family Chrysomelidae; genus Zygogramma; species Zygogramma bicolorata. The sequence goes on along the minus strand of JAVJAQ010003294.1, from coordinate 288,012 downwards.
TTTTTTGGAATCGGTTTGACTATAGCCTGCTTCCAGGCATCGGGAAAAGTATGCGTATTGAAGCAAGTATTAACAATATCTGTTATATATGATGTTATTTGTGGACAGCAGTATCTGATTAAATTCAAACCCAAACCATCACTTCCTACTGCAGTTGATTTGATGTTACTTATTTCCCTCAATATATCTAGTTCAGAGATCAATTCAAATTGAAAGTTATTATCCGATTTCCTATTATTTTCGTAAAAGTTGATTTTTTGTGCATTGGGGATTATGTTTGGCAACGACTGTAAGTAGTATGAATTTAGGTTATCAGCATTCATTAAATCAGGTGGAATGGTCTTATCATTCCTAGTCAGAATGTCATTTTTTTTCAATTCAGCCCACATATTTTTTGTCCCCGTGACTCTCAACTTGTGTTCAAAGTATGCTTTTTTCTCCTGTTTCACAGCTAGAGTTAAAAAATTCCGTACAGTTTTGTAATATTCGAAGTGAGGAGCCATTTGGGTTCTTTTCCAACGCTTATATGCTTTCGACTTGATAGATTGTAGCAATTTTAAATTATCGGTAAGCCAGGGTGCATATTTTTTTGTTATCCTGACTTCTCTGAGAGGAGCGTGTTTGTTAAAAAGAAGAGAAATAGATTCATTTAAGAATTGTACTTTCTCGTCAACATTATCAATTTCATAAATTCTTTGCAGCGGTAGATTCTCTAAATCATAAGTAAACATGTCATTATCAAATTTTCTGAAATCGCGAATTTTCTTGAACAGAGGTGATTTGATTGTGACTCCAATATCAAACTCAGCAGTGATTAGATCGTGATCAGATATATTGCCTACTGGTTGCACACTATGATTATGAACGAGTTCTTCATTGGAGACTATAATGACGTCAAGAAGTGATGAGGACCGTGGCATATTACGAGTGGGAGCATTGATGATTTGCTTAAGATCATATGTTTCCATAAAGTGGTTGAGTTTTATTGAATTTCGTGAGAGTTGTTCCAGGAGATCAATATTAAAGTCACCAGTGCAGATTATATTATCATGACACGAGAGGATATCAACAAATGTAGTTTCAACGTTATTCAAGAATTCATTAGCATTCAGTGAAGGCGGTCTATACAGCACTCCAAAAGCAAATTTTAGTTTTTTGAGTGTTACACTCACCCATAATTGTTCAATTGATCGGCTAGTGTCTATGACAGTGAACGTTAAACAATTTTTCAAGTAAAATGCCACTCCTCCTCCCCTATGCACATCGCGATCAGCTCTTATCAGATTATAACCCTTGATTTCTATAGCGGAGTTAGGAACCTCTGGTTTCAACCATGTCTCAGTCAACGCTACAATTTCATACTGGTTAAGAAGAATATGATTTCTCAAGTCGGTTATACTAGGCAGAAGTGACCGAATATTTGAATAGACAAAATCTGTCAGCTGTTATGTTCTATGCTTGGTTCTCTGTAAGACCATACAAATAATGAAATTTTCTTATCAATTTATTGCTTTCAACTTTGTATTTCAACTGACCAAATCTAATTCATTTGTTGTTTGTGAATTGGTGAATGTGACGATAGTGAAGAAAGCTGTAAAAGAGAAAAGAGCTGCATCAACTCAATTTATTAAATGTCAGCAGAAACGGTAGCAAGAACGCAGCAAGGGCTTGTTATTGGTGTAATTATTTACGTGAGAAGTGCAACGGGGAAACTCATCATTATTTCTTGAAAACTCCTTCCTGGCAGCTTGACATCTATATTCTGTTTGCACTGCTAATTGTTCGGCACTTGAGGCTCTTCACGCAAGGAAGTAATTATACCGGTATCATTCTTGTAATATTCCAAATGTTTGACTATTTAACCGTTCGCTTACTTTGATGATTGACTGCAATTCCAGAAACAAGTATCAATCGCAAGAATCGCGTGATGTGCTTATAAGTATTCCTATTGGATGTTTACAAGCGATCTTTTATGTCGTTGAAAGTTGGTGCGAAGTGACTCAAGATGAAATACATTGACAGCACCTGGTAAAACTATGGGGTGATAAATAATAATGATAATACTTATGATGAGGTTCATTGACAGCGAAACTATTTTACTATTTATTTGCTTATTGGGTTAGGGATTTGATATTTTGATTGAAAGTATAATTCATTCAGGAAGACATTTTCAACTTTAAAACAATCATTGCAACTCTCCTCCACCTTGTCCGGAAGTGAACCGGAGTCAGAAATTCCAAATGGAAACCTAAACATTTCAAATGTCATAAATAATTGAAATGAGAATATACCTGAACCAAAAAAAAATACTCTCTAGGACTAAGACAAAGTTGATAAGCGTTTCAGCACGTCCTGAACATTCTTTGGCTGATAGTTCAGCTATTGATAACTAGATGGATATAATACTATACTTGAATAGTATAATGAATGTAATTCGATACTCAAATAATCACTCAACGATAACAATAGTGAATTCATGTGATGCGACTTTAGTGAAGGAACTTCCTCCCTAGGTCTAGCAAGCAACTGTTTTCCACTCCAAAGTAATTATATCAAGAGACGTGTATGACAAAGCATTGCCAAACTTGTTAGTGAAATTTGAACAAGCTGATAAAACTGGAGAATTCACGAATATGAAGCAGAATGACACTGAAAATGAAGTTGAAATACTAGAATGAGAGATGAGCTGGACGAACATATACTAGAAGAAGCTGATAACACAAGTTCTGATAATACTGCAGCTACGGAAACTTAAACTGTTGACTTGATACGTCGAAGTGAAAGAAATCGAAAAATGCTATGTTAATTCAATGACATCGTTTTATTTAAGTTTTATTCAATGAAATATCGCAGTCAATGCGATAAATGATTACAAGCAATAGAAAAACAAAATTCACTCCAGGAAAATAATGATTAATGAATCTGAAGTAGATGGAAGAAATATTTTGACCAGTAACTGGGTATTCAAAGTGAAAAAAGATGGAAGATATAAGACCAGGGGTACAGTATGCCATGGCCATACAGTAGACACGCCACAGAAAACCAACTTCGGCAGTTTCACACCTAGAGGTGTTATCAATCAACTTACTTTCATCGTTGTGTTTTTGTTAACAAATAACGTTCAATTGCTAATTTTCATAGGTATTTCAGAAATTTCACATGCATTTCAAACGTTATTGTATACAAAATATTCATTTCAACATGCAAAATGACATACTGAGTACTATTCAGTATCTCGTAAATGTAAATTTACCGCAACAACATGACATTACACACCCCGAGCACAGAATGAAGGTCAGAAATTTGACCCTTGGGAACAAAGGATTGACATTTAAGTGTCTCTACTGTAACAACTAACGGAGAGACGATTATGTTTAGAGGCAAAATTTGTTCGCTAATGCTATCCTTTTTCCACGCATATATTTTGTGTATATCCCACTCTTTTTCTCCGGATTGCAACCAAGGGCTGAGGGCGCTAGTGTTGAATTGACATAGACTGTCAAAATGATGTCATGTCTGTCATATTTGTCAAAAGTCATTTGTCATTTCAACATTTATAAAATTTTTGGTTCAAACTTTTTGATACCCAACATGGAATCAGAAAACCAAGAAGACAATTGTGAGTTTCTAAGCAACTTAAAGCATTTTTTAACCATGAACACGGCAACACAATCACGCCAAACAAATGTTACAAGTACTGAAACAGCAGGACCTTCTTTTCAGGCAAACAGTAATGCAATTGCCACAGATATTGCCAATTCACTATCACTTGGTACAAATGATACCTTGCCTGTAGCATATGTGAGTGGCTTTATTGCAAAAAAGATTTTTGGATCAGTAAACTGTTCAGTTTGTGGGGAGCAACTGCTAAAGCACATCAGATGCCCCACATAATCTCTTTATTTCTTATAAAGAATGGTCTGAGGATAAAGAAAACCTTCAGTATCCTTCAGAAAATTTAGTTTCTTCTGTTGCACAAGGTGTCCAACTTTTGGAGCAAATTTTAGGTGACTCTTTCGATAAACCACAAGTTGGAGTATTTGCACATCAGCTGCTTCAGGAAACAATACCTATGACCTGGTTAACATGCCCCTCACACAAACAGTTAGTGACCGATGCCATAATCCGAGGTATTTGGAGAGTGGGAATACCCTGGTGGTGCAAACGGGTCAACACCGAGTCCAAACAGAAGCGTGAAGATAGCCGGCCCTCTCAGCAGAAAGTGAAGAAACTTCGGTATCAGTAATTGTTCTGCAAGATATCTTTTTTTTTAATTTATCAAGCAATTAATAAAGAAACAAGAAATAGCTTAAAATTAACTAAAAATAACCTTTTTATTGTTAAAAAGTTATTGATACTAGGTTTAGTTCTGATTTCGATAAGTAGTTCATTGAGTCACTCTTGATGTGTTATGTCTACAAATACCACATTTTTTTATTAAATTTACGTTGGTTTATATAAGCCAGAATTTTATATCAGTCATATACATATAACTTTTGAAAATTACCTCTATGTTGAATACCTTAGTATGGCAGTATTTCATTACACAAAAGGTGATTCAACTGAAAGACTATTTTATTATAATACTGCAGATCTAGCCAGCTCTACTAGGTGTCTATAATTTGTGTAGTATCTACTCAAATATCTTTATTTCATATATAAGGAAGTACAAATTTCTTTCTGCTATAAATTAATCTCCCGAATTATGTTATGTTCATTATTATTATTATTGTGCAGCAGAGAAGAAGATTGCATCGCTAGAAAATACGCCAACATGTTATATTCATTATCCTGTACATGGACAGTATTTTGAATCATTCCCATTTTCACACAAACCTACAGTAGTAGACAAGGGGTCAAATTTCAGGATGCTAAATTTTGAAAAAGTATTATATATCTAAATGAGAATACATAATGTTAAAGATCTACATACTTATGACTTCAGAAAAACAATTCTTCATTTGTTTTAAGCCCCAGTTATAATAGTTCACCAGAAGCTAGCTATAACAAGCCTTATATATTTTTATATGTTTACTATGACATGAAATAAAACAATTCTTTAATACAACAGATCTATTGAATGCTTATTTGACTTTTTTGTATGTCTCAGTGCTATATTAATAACAATCAGTTTGTAAACCTTCACATTAGAAAAGTCTGTTCAATCAGTAAAAATACGTTATACAGATCTCGAAAGAATATTTATTATAATAGCTCTGAGATATTCATTAACTTTCCTAACCCCTGTTCACTCAAGTTTCAGTTTCTGACAAATTCAGCATTAGTAGGAACCTTAATAGTTCCGAAGTGCTGATTTGCTGGAAGCTGAAACTCGAGTGAACATTAGTTCCTCGAAAATAATATGACTATATATTTGAATTTCGCGCCCTATTACTACTAGCGCCACCTACGCCGTGGTTGCAGTGATCGCATAGAACATTATACATTGAGATAGGCGTCTCTCCGTTAGTTGTCTCTGTACTGTATGGATACTATACTGGGCCAGGGGCCTGAAGCTCAAATGTCCATTGCCCACTCTTGCATGCGACAAAATATTCCCATCTCTTTTCAACGCAAGTGCAATAAAAGCCATGCACTGATTTTGTTGCATGTAAGAGGTTTCGAGCAAGAATAATATGGCATTGACTATATAATAAAACCTTCAGTCCAGTCATCGCAACTTCTCTGAAGATTTCATCTGTTTTATCGGCTCAAATACCATATAAAATGATGCAGTTTAACATTAAAATGCAATTTTATATGATGCAACTGAAGAAGTATATATGAAGCTTCCCGAAGGATACGAAATGCCGAATAAAGTATGCAAACTGAATAAGTGAAAAGTAAAGAACTGCGTCCTATCGATTGCGAGCATTGCATTTTATTCACATCTCAGAAAAGAAAAATAAGCATTAAAAAGGCTATTCCAATTCGTAATGAATAAAGAATGCAAAAGTTCTTTCACAACGTTTCATTGTCCTATTACCAAACAAGATGTGTTTCGACAACTATTCGATATCATCCTTCTCCTATTGATGCCCTATGGGTTGGCAAAATTCACGTCGAGTGCAAGTATTTTCAGTTTTGAGTTCATTTTATGCTCGATCTTTGTCACTATATGTATATACTTTTGTTTCCATTGAAATTTTATTAAGGCAAGTTGTCCCTAAATTTGAACCGATTATAGCAGTTCATTATATTTTCCATACAAAAATCAGATTCAAATAAAAGTGTTATATGTTCAAGGAATCATTATACCTATAAGCTCCCCCCTCTAGTAAGAACGTACTACATTTTAACTGCATCTCTCTCTAACTCTTTCTGTTCAGCACATTGGCCATATAGGTGGACTGGCAAGGGATCATGGTTAAGAATTATTCTTATCAATAACTAGCTCTATCTGTCCTCTCTATATAATCTAAGGTTTTATGCATCTTGGTTGGTGGGATAATCGATTGGCATATTTTTCATACTTCAATCCCACATAACTTTTTTAATGACAAACGCACTTTGACGTTATTTCGGTTAAAACCATTATTTAAACTACGTGAATGCAGTGCTGAGGAGAGATATTGTAGTTTAAAATGTTCTTCCATTTTTGACATCCATAGAAATTCACCCTGAAAACGATGACTCATGACCTATTCCAATAAGTTGAAATATATTTGATATATAAATGGGTCACATTCACAAACGGTAGGGGATTTCTATTGTCACAGGTGAAATGAAATTCTTGCTTTTCCAACTTTTTGCTGTGAGATGTGAGGTTTATTTTTCTCTCGACGGGAACCGTGTCCTGCACAGTTCCAACCAGTTGCACAGACATGTCGTGATAGTCGACTAGCTTTAAACTGTCCAGTTCATAACTGTGCAACTGCTTCTGGACACGATTCTTGTCGGAAGGAAAACAAACCTGTAATTCCGACTATCCAATCCGAGTTCATTACAATGATTTTCCGATTTCTAGAGAGGGATAGGGGATAGGGATGTCTGCTACTGGATAGCTTTTTTCATTAGGTAACAATACTACATCAGTTTCACATTAGATTGTAAATATATTCGGAAACGTTTATTCTCTATTTTACCTCCTGAATGATCTCTCATGACTGAGGACGAAAAGAATATTCTCTGATATGTTTCAATTTCAGAGGCGTACACGTAGTACTTCCAATCAGTATTTTTTTGAAATAATGTCTGAATTTTCCTTCATCATCAATCATAACAGAAGATTCAAATTTCAAAACAATTTTTTTGGAAAAATATTCAATTCAGAAGTTATATAAGTGTGTTCATATTTAAAAACAAGATACATTACCAGTTGGTATTCGTGATTCATTCAGAAGAAATCTTGTAACCTGACAGATTGGTAATTCAATGCCCTACCACATTAATACATTTTTTCTACAATCTTCAAAAAAACTAAACTTTTTACTTACCACTTATTTAAACACGCTAAAAAGTATAATTTGGGCGAAAAGAAGTATACCGTAACGTCACGCTCCTTGTTCAAAAAAAGTGTAATATGAGTGTAAATAATGTACCGTAAAGTGTCCTTTTTTCACGCTCCCAAAACGCATTTTTCAATCGCGAAGTCGCCTATGAACGTCATCACAGTTAAAAAATACTGTGGTTAGATGGAAGTCGTTCACGGTTGAAGAAGGATAAGTAGACAGTTCTGTAAGTGCAAAACATATCTGTGCCTCTAGAATTCCCAAATGAAACAACATTGACGAAATTCACCATCATATTCGAGAGCTTCTAAGAACGAGGCTGTAAACTATCGATTTTTGTTTTCCAATGAAGACTATTATTATTATTATGAATAAGTGGATCTGTATCACGAAACTCAAAAACTATACAACTGAATCAAAGCCTAATATAAATGATCCAAATAATTGTACCTCTAACATTTCTATAATGAAGTAAAACGTTTATTATTCGTTTGAAGTTACAATCGTTTCGGTTTTGTAATATTATATGAGTTGAACAATTGAACTTATATAAATATGTAATATGTTCAATTTTTAATGAACGTAGAAAAAATATTGTATGAAACTCGTACATAAAATGTCTTGCACTTGTTGCAAAAATAACTATTTTTCGGTATTAATCAAAAATTGTCATCAGTACAAGCAGTCAAAGTTGATTGGAAAAATTACCATATTCCAAAAGATTTGAGAGAGAACGCATCCTCGAAAAAATTTGAGTGGAGAAGAACCAAGACTTTGGTATAATTCATCTGCACTTACCCAGTGTTGGAATTTGAACGAAGAACATAAATTTTTTCTCTTGACAATTCGTCAATTTGACGGCAGAAATAGACCAGGAACCATTTAGGTTGATGTACCCATATTTTTCATGGTCCAATGTCTAGAGCAAATATCAGAAAGAAGAAGAAAAGAAAAAGTGACTTCACTACCAAACAACAAGAGGGTTCAGACCATGAATCTACAGAGGTGGATTTTAGTCAAGGAAATAACAGTTCTGATTATAATCAAAGGGATATCTTAGATATTATGAATCATTTGAAGGAAGAAAATACGCTCTTGAGACAAATAATCATCAATAGAGACACCATTATTTCAGAAATGAATAGTACTATCAAATTATTAACTAAAGAAAATGAAACATTACAAGATAATTATAATTTAATAACTTCAAACATCGTAGATAAAGAAACAATAATGGATGCTTTAGAGAAAATAGACCAAAAAGTGGAGAACTGGGAGAAGAAATGTACGAACACACCACTTTCATATGCAGAAGTTATACAAATGAAAACGCCCAAGAAAACCGAAAAAAAAAGAAACACTGATAATCAAGCCAATATCTGCACAAGACTCTAATAAAACACAAAATGATCTGAAGAAAAATATAAATGTTAGCCAATTGAGTATATGTATTAACTCTGTCAAAAAGATCAGAAACGGATGTATAGAAATCCAGTGCAACAAAAAAAAAAGACCTGAAAAAGATAACCGATGAAATATCCGAAAAATTACCATCCAAATATCAAACGGAAATTAGACATTCAAGAAAACCATTCATTCACTAAAGAAGCACTGGAAGAACAAATCATATGTCAGAATAATTTAGAAAATGAAGATCACTTCCATATCGAATTTTTGAAATATTTCCAAGACAGGGACTGTTATACAATATTCGCAGAGATAAATGGAAACTTATTGAAGAAACTTGTACAAGCTAATTATGAGTTGTTCGTTGGGTAGCAAAATCTGAGAGTATATGAAAATAATGATATAAGTCAGTGCACAAAAGGTTTTCGTTTTAAACGTAGTTATAAAAAATGCAGAAATGAAGTGAGATGTCAGTTCTGCAGTAATAACCATGATAGTAAATCATGTAAAAATAAAGAAAAATTATTATGTGGCAATTGTACCTATTCAAATTCTATGTTCAAAACAAATCACAACACCGAGCATTTGGTAACTGATAAAAATTGTCCAAGCTATAAATTTTACCAAAACTAGTTTCTTTCTGAAATAGACTATGGTGCATAATACTAAAAATATTGAAACCAAAGAATTATCCTCCTTATTGGAATATAAATGTGACGATCCGAAATTTCTAAAGATTTTATACCTGAATGCAAGATCTATCAAGAACAAAATGAACGAACTAGAAATTCTAATCAGTGATATAAAAGAAAATATTATAGTAATAACAGAAACCTGGCTGCATGCAAAAGACGAGAAATACTACAATCTCGATGGATTCAACTCGCTATTTTCAAGTCGATGTAGACGAGGAGGAGGCGTTGGAATGTTTATTGAGAATCGCTTCAACTTCGAATTACTAGAAAAAACAGAAGAAGAGTTCATGACATATTTATCAGTAAAAATAGAATCTCCCAACATTATTCTCTGCGGGATATATCGACCACCATCTAAATCAAAATTACCATTCTCCTTCAATTTTATGGACCAAAAACTAGAAAAGATGACTTCCTCTGCTTCAGAATGTTTGTTTTTCGGAGATATGAATCTAAATTTATTGAAAAATGATAATGATGAAAGAAGGATTTCGGATATATACATTTCTAACAATTTTATCATCTGCGAAAAAATTCCCACGAGGGAATTCCGAAATAGTTCAACTCTGATAGATCATATCATAACAAATTCACAAAACGAAATGAAGTTATTTATAGTTGACAGTTCGTTAAGTGACCACGAAATCCAAATTGCGTGTGTTAAATATCATAGTAATCTAAAAAATAATAAATATGTCACCAAAGAAAAAAAATATTCGACATTGAAAAAAATTAAAGAAAAAATGATTTATTTTCATGAAACAATGGCTAAATTAGATAACCCCAATTATATTTACGATGAACTTGTAAATATTTTCAATTCTTCATGCAAAACAAAAATCACTAAGTTAAGAATCAAATCAAAACCGTGGTTCAATGATCATTTGAGCTACTTAGTTAAAATTAGAGATAAATTTTTCCTCAAGAAAAAGCACGATGTGCTCAAAAGTATTATATAGAACAATATGATTATTATAATAAATTAGTCAAAAAATCTATCAGACAAGCAAAAAAAAAATTTTATGACAATCAGTTCTCAAACAGTACCACTTCAAAACAAATATGGAAGGGAATTGATGCACAGTTACATAATACATCAAATCATAACAATAACAAAATGAGCGAAATTGAAATCAATGGTCTAAAAATAACCAATACGATTGAAATTTGTGAAGAACTCAACAGTCATTTTATTTCTATAGGTTCAAAAATTTCTTCAATGGTAAAATATAAAAACTCAACTGAACACATTTCAAATTTAGTATCTATGTTTCTCCGACCAACAAGCATATTGGAAATAGAGGAAATTATTGATAACCTAGACTGCAAAAAGGCAAGAGGTTTTGATGGAATCGGCGTAAAAATCCTAAAGATGGTTAAATCTGAGATTTCACCAATTTTATTGCAACTTTTTTCGAAATCTATTGAGATGGGCATATCCCCAGACAACATGAAAATTGCAAGGGTTGTTCCGATATTCAATGGTGGCAAAAAATTTGATCCCAATAATTATCGTCCAATTTCTGTTCTACCGGTTCTTTCTAAAATCGTTGAAAAAATTGTGAATATTCGCCTTTTCGATTTTTTGGAAAATAATAATTTACTGTATGAAGGGCAATACGGTTTTCGCAGGAACAGAGACACAGAAACTACAGTTTTAGATACAGTAGCCAATATTCAACTCGAAATTGATGGAAATGAAAAATGTAGTCTGTTGTCTCTGGATTTGCGAAAAGCGTTCGATACCGTGGATCTACTCCAAAAACTATTTCTAATTGGAATCAGAGGAAAAATTCACAAATGGTTTGAAAACTACTTATTCAATAGAAAACAGTTTGTATATTATGACAATGAAAAAAGTTCCCTAAAAAGGATAACTAGTGGAGTTCCTCAAGGTTCCATTCTTGGTCCAGTTCTGTTTTTGATCTATATTGATTCTATATCTAAATTAAAACTTTTTGGCAACCTGAAATTATTTGCGGATGATACAACATTGATTTATTTTGCAAATGACTTTACTCAGTTACAAAATTTTATGGAAAATGACTTAGAGAAAATTTCATTTTGGCTGAAAAGACATAAATTATCTCTGAACTATAATAAATCTTCCTATATGTATATTTCCAAACAGAATATGAATAAGTGCAGTATTCCTCTAATTTTCGAAAATGAATACATCAACTATAAACCCGTTGTTAAAATGTTGGGACTATACATAGATGAAAAACTGTCTTGGGAAAAGCACATTGAGAAATTAAGAAAGAAAATTTTCCCCCTGATTGGTATCTTATTTAAAATAAGATATCTTTTACCACGCACTTATTTATTAAATATCTATCACTGTTTAATAAATTCGAATATACAGTATTTAGTATCTATTTGGGGCACAGCCAACAAATCATTAATGAAACCATTAAAAAAACTGCAAAATAAATCTATAAAATGTATTTATAATATGAACTATCTGGAACCTACAAGGAATTTATATAAACCCAAAAAACTCTTAGATATTGAATCTCTTCATAAAATAAAACTAATTATATTCATTCACTTTGTCAGAAACCGAATAAAATTCTCAAATTTAAAATTTTTGGAGGTGAATAATATTCATGTTCACCATACCCGCCAAAATGATTCTTTGCGACCTTTGAATGTGAAAACAAACTTTGGTCAGAAATCAATATTGCATAGTGGTGTAAATATTTATAATTCAATACCTCGTGTTCTCAAGAATATTAAGCAAGAACATTTATTCAAAAAACATTTGAAAAAATATTTTTTGAACTGCTGAGATTTTATTATTCGTGCAAAGTATTTATCACTGTCAGTTTTAGATCATTTAACTGTTAATTATCACTGTCATTTCGTTATTTTCTTTGTTACGTAATTATTCCACATGTATACCTACATATCCCTGTCATAAACTGTAATAGTTTCTTGGGATGAATAAATAAATCAAATATGACCATGGTAACGTTCTTCTTTCACTGTCGCCGGCACTTAAAGTACCATTTGCATTCACCACATTCGAAGGAAAAATAGCGTTTGTATCTCAGAGAAAGAAATACTTTGTGACTGGCATGGTTGACGAGCTCTTCCTCAGGAAAGGTTAATAAGGTTAAACGGTTCGAGCAGCACTTATCCGATTCATTTTTTCCTAATCCAAAAAGTAAATGGGTCGGAACCCCCTTCCCTTTCAAATTCGTGTTTGTTACCCATGTGCTTATAAGTATTGAAACTGAACTGCTTTCCGAGAAAAGGATGTAATGTTCAATAAATCAAATCACAGATGTTTGCCCCGCACCCTATAAAACTCAGAGTACGACAAGAAGTATTCAGGGTTGCATATCCAACATCATATCTCTACGGATAGCTCAAAATGATTTGTTCATAATCGAGCTCACAAAGCACACATTATATAGGTGTTCTGTGGTCAAGCTTGCTTCTAAATAGGAGCTTACAGTCTTACAACACAAAGCAATTATATTTCTCCCATTAGCACAATATTCTATTATTTTGAGAACAGTTGAAGAATCCATCATTTTTTGAATTCAATTGTTTCAGTAGTTTCCTGTTCTAATAAGAATTGTCAAGCTGTGTGCACGTACCAATCTCGGTAACAATAGACTTGCGAAAAGAAAGGCTTTTGTATTTCGTGCAGAAAAATATTTATTGAAATTGTAGCAGAACGCTTTCGACTAAAAAAGTCATCATCAGTGCTTACTCGTCAGGTGTACCAGAGCCATAACCATAAAAGTACATATGTTCCTCAAGGACAAAGAATTTTTCAGAAATTTGTAGACATATTACGTTAAAAGATTCAATCCCGCACAGAATTTTCCTAGATGCATTTATGTACTAAGATATGTCTGTACCAATGACGTCCATTGAAATTCCATCAGAGGTCAGGATTGAATCTGTTGAAGTTGTGATATGTCCACAAATTTGTGAACAATTCTTATTGAATCTGTTGAAGTTGTGATATGTCCACAAATTCCTGAACAATTCTTTGTCCTTCATTAACATATGTAATTTTACTAATTTCATGGTCATGACTTCTAGTCTCTGCTCTCTTACAATTTTAATAGATATTTTTCCGCACGAAATGAAAAAGTCCTTTTTCCAGGTTTCCTGTTCTGTCTACCAATGTTGGTGAAGTAAATATTTTTAGTGCTTCGTTGATGCTGGACTGGAGTATACATTCAACATAAATGGTGTGTATTACCAACGATTACCAATCAAGGACGGATACATCCATTTTTGATGAGGGGGGAAAGTTGTCAGGAGAGGTGATACGATACTGATTGGTTTTTTCTCAACCCAATAAAAGGGTCGAGAAGTAACTACCCCCATTACCCCAACTTTAAAATTCCGCGCTTGTTAGCAAGTATTAAAAAACTGTTTTCCGAGAAAAGATCGGGTACCTATGATGTTCAATGAATCGAAACAATTAATGTTTGCTCCGCACCCCATTGAACTTGGTTAGGCCCAAGATCTACTGTTCACTGACACTCTGTGCGATCTACCATGCAATTACTTAAACACTTCTTGAAATATTAAATGAAACAACATAGTTCAGTACACAATTGTGTAGTAGTTTTTATTCTATACAGAGGAAAAATATTAATCTGAAAATCATTCCTAGTAACTACTTATTTATGTGGGAGCATCTCGTTCTACCCACATTTCGTAACACCCACAGTGCATAACACCCAAAGTGCGTAACACCCAAATGTCATAACACCCAAATTTCGTTATGCCCACACTCACCGAACATACCCGAATGATGCGCTGTTGCCAAATTCATAATTCATCCTTCTTTTAGGTTAGGTTAGTTAGGTTAAGTTAGATTGGGTTAACAGGAAATTGCAGAATATCCGGTAAATTTTGCAACAGTGCATCATTCGGGTATGTTCGGAGAGTGTGGGTATAACGAAATTTGGGTGTTATGACATTTGGGTGTTACGCACTTTGGGTGTTATGCACTGTGGGTGTTACGAAATGTGGGTGTTAGATTAGGAAAATCAGGTTTGTAGTTAGAAATTGCCAACCTTAAGTAAGTAATAATGTATGAGAGTCTGTCAAGCGAGAACCGTATTTATTTTTGATTTCTTCCAAGTAGGAAAATGCTGACTCACATATGAATACACTCACCGGCATATAATTAGTGCATTAGTCATTGTCCGACAAAAGTTGTCAATTCACTGATTGTATGTTATTCATTTCAATATTTTGATGAATTCGAAGTTGTAGTTTTTGTTGTCTTACCTTTCTGCCGATTTTTGTTATAATGATCCTGTCAGACATTGAGATTTACTAAAATTCCTCAAAACCCAGTCGTCCATAAAAATTTGGACTAAGCACTTATTGTTCCGGTGAGTGTATGTTGAACCAAAACACGAATGCAGTTGTTGAACACATTTCTTCAAATTTGTATATTTCTCGTTGGAAACCAATGCCCAGAATTCTGGAGCTGAGGGTGACCTTGCTTTCAGGAATATGTCACAGCGCGGACTGATAATTTGGTTTTGAAGTATCTGCAAATTTTTCAGCCATTTCATAGATATCACACTATGATCAATCGAATCATTAAACATAAACTGATGAATTCCACCAACTTCCAATTTTTTTGGTATATTGACGGACCGGAGATTCAAATGATACAAGATGATGCGTGCAGCAATCAGTGCTTAGTTACGTTGCGCAGTCTCCTCTACGTATTTATATTTTTTGCCTTGCCATAATCGACTGGACTAATAGTCGCGACCGACCAGCAGTGTATCGCGATCGACCGGTTGGCCACATGTTGCCCCCCCTGCTCTAAAACTTAGTGTACAGCAAGTAGTATTTAGGGTTGCATATACAATCATCATAGCTCCATAGATGGCTAAAAACGGTTTGTTTCAAATCGAGTGAGATGCCTCTAGCATTGTATAAAGAAAAGGCATCTTAGAATTGAGCGGAATTGAGCTTGTCTCTAGCCATTGAAGTAATATTACGTCAATGCGTCTAGGAGTTAACGGTGGTTGAACTGTTGTACAAGTTATTGCCACTGGATTATATACACACGATTTCTTTTGCAGCAAATATTAACAATTTTTTGGGTTTGAATACTTTTCATATAGTTAATAATATACCAAGGGTATAAAGTTGATGTTTATACCCTGAGGGTATAAACATATTATACCCTGATCTCACAAAGCCTAGAGCCGATGATCGAATATATCAAAAGTTCTTGATACAGGCAACCTATCCAAAATTATTTCAGAAAGTGCAGCTGCCATAATACACTGAAAAAATAACAAATGGAATTTTTTTCCAAGAATCGCACTCGAATCAGAAGCGAATTTTTTTCGTGTGTCTGAACCTGAATCAAAACAGGAACGGTTATTTCATATACGGGTCCGGGTCACTGAATCCATAGGTTTGTTATAGCAAAACATTTGATCGTTTGGAGATTGGTCTGAAGAAGTCAGGGGCATGCGCAAAATTAATTTCGCTCTCCAATATTCATCTTGCGTATGCCTCTGGCTGCTTCGGACCAATTTTCAAACGGTCAAATGTGTTGCTAGAACAATACACGAACATTAACCGGGATACAAAACGCGCCGAAGGTGAGTTTCGTATGGTTTATGCGAGTGTATTATTAACCATCAGATGGGAGTTGCATACACAATTTTTTCTGCAACCGATAAATTATTAAGAACCGAATTTTAAATGTTGCCTTCTGCCACTGAATTGGATTTCCAATTAATTGATTAATGATCTGTATAGTAATGAATAATGAGCTCATTATGATACAGATTCATCATTACAATGCACATTTTCAATCCGTTTCATAATGGATTTAATTATGAAACAGATAAGTGGCATATAAGTGTATTATTTTTTAGTACGGGAATGGAAAAAAACTCCATATCATTATCACACAGCATCCGCATTCTAAAACCGACTACTGTACCAACGCTGGCTGTTAATTATTAAAATAAATCTTGTGAGATCAAATATTATTACACTCATGAAAGGAACCGACACTCAATAAAAAAGATTTTTTTAAGAAGCAGTATTTATTGAATCCTGAGATAGCGCACCCTATATTGAATAACTTCCCAACCGAGTGCCGAGTGAATGAAATACCGAACGCAACCCTCAAGCACGGAACCTTGAGATTATCTCATGCATGAAAGTATGTATGCAATTATGATTATTCTGTGAATTGTAACGATGATACTTCGTAATTTTCACAATAATCTATCTAGACTTGAATATAGTATCGAATTTATCAAAAATTCACCTGTTGCAGATCCAAACTTCGCCACATCTGTGCTGACGCTAGCGACACCAGCGGCTAATTTCCCAACTTGTTGCAGGACTGGTGGAACGAGAGTTGGTGTTTTTTGACTTCTCTCACTCAATAAATTTCCTATGGCACTTTTTCCCAGTTTATTAGTATTTCTGTTCGGTATCATTCTGATAGAACCAAAAATAAACAAAGAAGCTATCAACACAAACGCTTGCGTACGGGCAGCTAACCTCTCTATCGATTTCTAGAAGGAAATAAATCAAGCAGTTTTTGAACAAAATATCTCAATGCACTTCTTAACATCAGCACTTTTACATTGGCAATAAAATGTCTTATCTATCACATCACACAGTTATTGCTCTGAAGCAACAATAAACACTAAGGTAATCTGAACTTCACGAACGCTCTGTCCTTTTCTGGAGTGCACTAAATGATGTTGACAATTTTTCTGTCTTCCGGAGAATAAATCGATGAAATTTGGAAGGCAGACAAGACATAATCTGCCTCATTTGGGTTGACGAATCAAGGTAAAATATTTTTCTTGAAGTGGTGTCATTGTTTATCAAAGAAAGTGTGCAAATTCATAACTATTTATCTGAAAGTAAGATAAAGTAAACAGTGACATAACCTCAACTTTTATTGTCATGTAGTCGCGTCGAGGAGTTTGATGGAGGGGTATGAGGCATGTGTAATGAAATAATTTCCCGTTTTTACCGATGACTAGAAGGTTGTTAGCTTTGAGTGGTTCGGTTATGTTTCTGTAGTAGGTATAGCTCCAAAAAAAAGTTTCAGTCATCTGATTTATAGTGAAGTGTTTTCAAGTTTGCCTGTTGAAAATTCTTAGTGTTCATTCAATAATTCGTGACAATGGTGAAAAATGATAGTTCTCTTCGAGTGTATAAAAGACGTATACTCAGGATTCTCTATGGTTTCCTCGAAATGTGTTTACACTGGTTATTTGGTCTAGTATATGGAGGAAAGGGAAAGAGCATGCCCCCCATTACAGATCTTCTGTTGTTGGAATCTGCCACATCTATCGCCCGCAAAATAAGAACTAAAAAGGTACCTGGGTAATAACAATGTTATATCTTCCAGAAATTACATTTTCATATTCAAATCCAGTTGTTACTGAAAACTGAATGAAACAAAGGTCAAGAATATTTCTAATTGTAGGTGGTTCAATAAAGATCAGATAAATGTTTTGATAAGTATATTTAGTAGGTACCTAAAATCGAAACTTGAACATTTTTCAATTCACACTCTTCCACTGCATTTCAAGTATCTGAGAATAATTGAACTCTGATAACTACCCACCTACACATTTTTTTTGAAACATGGTATAGAAATGACATCTGATGCAAGTCCAACTTTACAAAATTCACTCAAGTCCAAACAGCAATTAATCATTCATGCCTACCTAGTATTGTTTGGTTTTGGACATAAGAACTATTGTAATGGTGGTGATTGGACATTAGAAATAGGGGAGCAAGGAGCAGTTATTGCGAGTTATTGCTGCCCTTATAATGTACTATTGAGTGATTGAACCGAGGAGTGAACGTTGATTTCTTCAAAATTAGATTCTTCAATAGATGAACCTTCTGGCACATTGAGTGCTGAAATATAAGTAACTAGTTATGTTATTATTTGTTATTTAAATGCCGACTTTTATTGATATTATTTTCAATAGGAATTTCGCGGGGTATTCGAGAATTCTGAAACAAATGGAGGAACAAAGCTCTATATCACCTCAGGAAACCTGCCTAGATCACTCTAGACTCTAGATCAAAAGTGAGGAGGCATATCAGATTCACCATTTCTCAGACAATTTCAATGGATTCATTCAGTCAACACTTAGGAAATACGAAATTAAGATAATTCAGAGATCATGAAGAGGCAGTAATACTCACTACATTCATATAGAGATCTCTTTACCCTAGCCTAACTGAAAATACTCGCACTCGACGCGCGTTTCTGTATCAGTTTTATCGTCTTGAAAACTTGATGATGAGCCGGAAAATAAAACTTCCTGCAAAAAGTGGCACCTTCTTTGCCCTTTTCCCGATCAAACCGTCGTCAGGACTTCAGGAATGTTCTATTTCTGAGCATAGCAAGTTTCTGCAGAAGTTCCTTCGGTTAGAATTCACGCTTTAGACAACCTCTTTTTGTGCTTTCATTAGGCATTGTGCAGATTTGGAATTTTGGCGCTTTAAGAGGCAGACAGTTTGCCCCCCCCCCGCCTCCAACACAGATAAATGGTTACTACTATCATTCACAACCATTGGAAAAAGTGCTCATTTCTAACCTACTTTCAGGTTGGAAAGGGGCCAATTGTTCACTCGGAAGAAGGCGAAGTCGACAAAACACTTTGCGGACTCCGTCTTCTTCTTTTTTTCATTTATCATCCTATCCAACGAGCTATCCACCGGTGTGTATGTGTGTTGTGTGTATCAGGCTTGTTACTAACTCCCATGCCTTACTCAGGAGCAGCATAGTTATTCGCGGGCCCGTCAACCATGAAACGTGGCAAGAGTCATTCGACAACACGACAGAGAAATTCTTAGGGAAAAAAATCTCTGCCCTGTTGGGGAAGCGAACCCGGAACCTTTAGGTCAACAAGTGGATGCGGAACCACAGCAAAAGGTATAGGTACTCAGTTTATTCGTCCTCAAAAAACTACGAACCTCTTTAACAAATTGTGAAACATTTTAACCTCTACGGTGGGCAAAAGACATTTACAAAGAATTACAATTTTGACATTAGTGAAAGCGCCATGAAGTTCGTTTCTGGTGGATAGTTCTTAAAATACTACTGCCCACTCTGCTAGCCTGCTAATGACTTTCAAAAAATTACCAAAACGCAGTCTGAGGAAAAATTTTAAAATTTATATTGCTGTGATCTTGAACAGCGAGACAATCTGGCGTCTGATTTGAATAAAGTAGCCCAGTAGATATAGACAATCAATTCACAATATTTACAAAAGTTTTCAAACTTTACCGGTATGTTAGTGCGTGAGTGAAAACAAAGTTCTACAAACTAGGAATACTACGCTATAAGGTAGACACGATTAAATTTCCACAAAATTTTATTGTCTTCGCGACATGTTTCGGTACACTGTACCTTTATCAAGCGAATGTATTTAAACACTAAATTATTCTTCGCTAAAAGTTCCTTAAATATATCAGGGCCTACTCTAATTATCTATGATTCCTAGAATAATACCACTGACAATGATGATGATTCCTAACTGATGCTGATAACTGATACTGATTCCTAATAATAATTATGATATCGGACCGTAGTTACTACTTATTGATTGAATAAGTTCAACAAAGGGGAACTATTGAGATCCAATTGATCATTTAGCAAACAATTTGAATTTTTTAATTTATTGATTTCCAAAAATTCTAAATAATTAAGTCTAATGCCCTTATTTTCAACATGCAGAATTACGAAATTTTTATCGAAGTCATGGCCTTCCTCCAAAATATGATTGGCATATGATGAATGAGTTGTTTTCTTTTCATAATTCATACGATGTTCACGTATGCGGTTTTTGAATGGTCTACCTGTCTGGCCAATATATACTTTGGAGCAAGATCCACAATTCAATTTATAAACTCCTGATTTTTCATCTTTTATTGTTTTATCTTTGTTATTCTTGATAAACCTTCCCAACGTGTTATCTGTTCTATATGCTACTTTTAAATTTTGTTTATGCAAAAATGAAGCTACTTTTTCCGTAGCAGGTCCTGAATAAGTTAAGATTCTATAATTATTGTCATGGGTCCTCAAAGTGGGGTACACTTCTTGGATAGCTTTTCTATGTAGTTTTTTAGCAAGAATATTTTCTATTAATTTGACTTGATATCCATTGTTAACTGCTATTTGTTTTATGATATTTAATTCTTTGTTGAAATTGTCCACAGAAAGAGGAATGTTTACTAATCTGTGTATCATACTATGGTATGCTGATATTTTATGTTTATATGGATGTACCGAATTATTATGAATAGTGATATCAGTGTGGGAAGGTTTATGAAAAATAGCAAAGTGGTGTTTGCTGTTGGCTTTACCTATTGTCAAGTCTAAGAAATTAATTGAATTATCTCATTCATCATATGCCAATCATCATATGCCAATCATATTTTGGAGGAAGGCCATGACTTCGATAAAAATTTCGAAATTCTGCATGTTGAAAATAAGGGCATTAGACTTAATTATTTGGAATTTTTGGAAATCAATAAATTAAAAAATTCAAATTGTTTGCTAAATGATCAATTGGATCTCAATAGTTCCCCTTTGTTGAACTTATTCAATCAATAAGTAGTAACTACGGTCCGATATCATAATTATTATTAGGAATCAGTATCAGTTATCAGCATCAGTTAGGAATCATCATCATTGTCAGTGGTATTATTCTAGGAATCATAGATAATTAGAGTAGGCCCTGATATATTTAAGGAACTTTTAGCGAAGAATAATTTAGTGTTTAAATACATTCGCTTGATAAAGGTACAGTGTACCGAAACATGTCGCGAAGACAATAAATTTTGTGGAAATTTAATCGTGTCTACCTTATAGCGTAATAACTATGGATTTCCATCAAGTAAAGGCCACCTCAGTCCAAAACTAGGAATACTTACTACTACTAATATTGTTTTACAACATGCATTAAGTTTGCAACTTTGTTACAGTTACGGAACCGAGTACGGAACCTCATGTTTGTCTCATAGATGTGCATAGCAATTTGTTTAAAAAAATTACAAAAGTTCAAAATTCACTCGAAAATTCATTAGTGAATGAAGAAAATGTTCAACATACAACTTACATTTGCAACCATTTCTGAAAAACGGAATATGTATTTATCTCGGTATTTATCAAAGTTGTTCTCCTTAACGCCGCCATGTCCAGTACATGCAAGTATTGAGATAATAACAAAATTTTTAATCGTGGTTGCAAATGAAGATAAAATCGGTTCCAGTGGATATGAAACTTTGCAACCTCGAACTCAAAACGGAACCTTAATTATTCAAGAAATACTAATCGCATTTTTACAACCCCAGGAAGGGACGCGTACATCACAGTTATCAAGCTGAATACTTTATTATCATTCGGGTTATGCCTATACATATTCCACTGGTTTGTTGGATCTGAATTCCTCGTTTATAGAGTAAGATCCCAGAGCAATCAGACATAACTTATTTTCACACGGATGAAACCTGAAGTTTTCAGTAGCGTCTCGTGTGCGTTGAATACCTACGCGCTTTGTGGAACTTGCCGAGTGCCATAGAGTATATTTTCTTATTAAGGTTTTTTATTGTCTGAAATTATTTATTATTTTTTTTTTTTTTTTTTTTTGTATTTTTTTTTTTTTTTTTTTTTTTTTGTGACACCTTGGGCAGGTACCAGGTGAGAAAGGTAACTAAAAATAAGAATTAGTTTAACTTGAATTCACATGGCTGATTTTTATATATTTTTTTTTTTTTTGCCTCTTTTTGGGCCTGACTTCGATTTTCGAATTCTGCTGTTGGTCATGTAGAATAATTATTTTGAAGTTTGGAATATCAATAAGTATCAGACACTTCAAATTGATGGACCAGAGCTTTTGGTCTCAAGAGTTCGCTTTGTTGAAGCTACCCAAAAAATAAATAGTAACTCGGTCCGATATCTAATTATTTTTAGGATCGTATCGTTTTGTTTTTCATTGTCAGTGGTATTTCTTGGAATCATGTAATTGAAGTAGCCCTGTTTATTTAAGGAAGTTATATTGTTTAAATCAGTCACTTGACAAATTAGAGTGACCAAACATTCCCTAAGACAAAAATTATTCAGCCAGAAGTTTAATCGGGTCTACCTGAGAGCGTAATAACTATGCATGCGCTTCAGAGTGAGTGAGACCTCAGTCCAAAATAAACGTTTCATCTAGTTCCACAGGTAAATATGAATAACTGCACTTCCACAGCAATAATAGTTGAAAATGCTTCCCAAGTTCATAGAGGTTTTTGTCTAAACCTTCTTTAAGAGCCACAGCCTCTACATTATTGAAATACTTCCAACCAAGTTAGTCTGAGATGTGAAATTGAAAGAATCAATATGTTATATCCAGTCAGGAATTTTTATTATTCCTCCTCCGTTTTTTGCTCCGTTGTTCTGCCTGGGTCTCGGTGGTTGTTCTGTCTTTTGGTATTCGCCCTTCCTACTTGCTTATTTGAATATTTTCGTTGGTATTCCGTGTAACATATTTCACTCATCGATTCTCAGACAGTGAATGCATGAGAATATATAAATAACATTAAAAAAAATCTTTCATAGTAATCGTTTCACGGTGTACTTGAAAAAGCTTAGCTCGTTCAGATTAGAGATAACATATGAATCAGTACGATTATATATAATTTGCTACATGTTACATGATATCACAATGGCCACATTTTAAAATTAGTTTCAGATACATTAGGTGTTGCAGTTTTCTGTGAGAGCAAATGATATATTTTTTCTGAATGGAACAACCACTTTTTTTTCAATACAACGGTCCAATGGTGTCCCACTTAGCGCAATTTTTTTGTCACAATTTTCCGTTGCCAAGTTAATTTTTTTCAATCAAGCCGGCTTTGAATGAAACAGCTGTTTGTAGTTGTTTATGGTCCGAAGTTGTTTGGTTAGGTGGTTCCGTTCCTGCTTATGGATTTTTTTTGAACTTAGATGTCTTCGCATTCTACGTGTAATTACCTATCCACTTATACTAATACAGCTATATGTTATTCCTAAGAGTTTGTTCTATAGTTTTCTGGGTTTGTAACTCATCACAACTCTGCCAAAAGGGGCACTAATTTTGCAATCTGTAGAAGTATAGAAGGGCAGATTCTTAATCTACTGCGAAGAGTTGCTGAGTCTATCGAAAAATAGTTCTTTCTAGATAGAAAAAGTCCAATTAGTCAGCAACTTCTTGTATATCTCAAATTTTGTCTATCAAAAAAATAATGAGAACTGATGTATATATGAAAATACTTATCGTTTACGTTTCGGACTATATTCGTGATTCCGTGGTCCAATTTGATTTTGTTCTGAAATTATCTCATCTTGTCAATAATTCTCAATTTTTCAATTTTGACATTTCATTTTGTCCTTCAGGAGGGGGTTGTCCTTGCTTTTTTTTTTGTTTTTTTGTTTTTCTAGCGCAGGAACCTTTCGGAAAAGATTAAAAATCTGCCCTTCCACACAATTGATTCATCCACTATTGATTCTTATTTTTTGATTGTGGTAGGTTTCTCTCTTTTTGTCCCCCTTGTTAACAATCCTGTTTTTGTGTTTTTTTTTTTTTTTCACTCATAATACATTTTTGAAATGTTTTCACATTTTTTTGTAAGGGATTTCACAAAACGTTTTCAACCGCTGAGAACTATATTGTGAATTCTCAATTTGAACGTCCTAAAGCCATGATTCGAATCAGGATACATCAATTATGCCTAGAGGTAGGTATCAGTAAATCAAAAATTTCGGGAAATAATTTACCTTCATCCATACTATTTTTCCCAAATAGTTATTCACGAACCGAGCGGGTATTTTTCGATACCTACCGGGTATTTACAACCCGAAAATATCCCGCCGAGAATTTATCGCTGTAATTGATCGAAAATGTCCATATTCATATGGGATTTTTAACGTACGATGGAAATATTCATGATTTCTCAACGTTTAGATAATATGGTAAACACTCGGGTAAACATCTTTTTTTGCCTTTTTTTTTTTTTTTTTTTTTTTTTTTTTTTTTTTCTTGTTTTCTTGAATTGATGGATCTGGGTTTTTGTGCTCTTTTTTTTCTTTTTTTTTTTTTTTTCTTGGCCTTTTTTTTTTTTTTCTCTTTAAAAAATGGAGCTTCATAAATATTTTTTTTTTTTTTTTTTTTTTTTTTTTTTTTTTTTTTTTTTTTTTTTTTTTTTTTGTATTTGAAATGCAATTGATGGAATCCCGCAGGTTTCTATTTTTGTTTTTTTGTTTTTTTCTTTGTTTTCTTGCGTTTTTCCTTTGTTCTGTTTCTGGTTGGGTCGGAGGCTTGTCGCTTTTTTGTGTTTGCTCCTCGGGGGGGGGTGGGGGACCAAAAATGTAATTTCATATGCCTCCTTTGGGGGCGTTTGGACGAACCGTCTACTTTTTGCGAGGACAAACGGTAACTGGAATGCTTTGAGCTGGAATGTGAGATAATCAGGTGTAACAGTTAGTATTTTTCATATTTATCCAGGGCCCATAAGCCTATTTGAGTTGGGGTATATTTATATTTTGTTTGAAATTCAATTTGTAAAATTTTGCCGCCTAAGAGAAATGAATACTAGAAAGTGAAACAAAGTCTAATGAACGAAGTGTAACTCAAATCCACTTCGCCATCTTCCTTTTTAAGTTGTAAACAAATTTACCTGAATCCGGTCTTTTTTTATGCGCATGCGCATATCGTTTTTGTCTTTGTTTTTTTTCCTTGTCTCCATTTATTGTGAAAACTACTATATCAACCTTTGTTGTGGCATTTGATGAGTTGTCTCGAAAGTATCTAACTATATTGTGTCCGCATATAGAGATATTCGGACAGGAGTTGCACAAATAGTTTTTTGTCCTTTTTCCTATATTCGAATGATATTTGATGTATCAAGATAACTTAAAATCGAAAAATTGTCACTGACATCATTCATTTGCATTCTATGATGTGATTTTTTCATGAAGCCGATAATGTATGTATAAATGTGAAGTACAAGAAATTGGTTGTACAGAGAGCACAATCACTTGGGTTCACTTGATTTGTCTCCTATTACAAACAAAATATCTTTTTTTTTCTGTGCAAATACTATTTAATGATATATTATATCCCTGGAATATTTTTTTTTTTTTTTTTTTTTTTTTTTTTTTTTTTTTTTTTTTTTTTTTTTTTTTTTTTTTTTTTTTTTTTTTTTTTTTGAAAAATTGCCACTTGATTCAGCATTCGAGTTACCGTTTGTCCTCGCAAAAAATATGACGGTTTGTCCAAAGTCCCCAAAGGAGGCAATGAAATTACATTTTTGGCCCGAGAAACCTGCGGAATTTCATCAATTGCCTTTCAAATACTATTTATGAAGCTCCATTTTTTATGTTCACCAATCTGAACGTTGAGAAATCATGAATATATTGCATAGAAATCATAATTTTTAAATCTCATACTAACAGGAAACAGGATTGTTGAGGAAAATGAAATGAAAATTGAGAATTTTGATAAGTGAAAATGACCACGGAACCACGAATATTGAATCATAAATTGGAAAATGACCTCGGAATCGGGCTTTGTTTTTGAATATTTAGTGATCAGTATGCGAATCAAGAATTTCTAAAGTAGTCATGGCGTGCATTTTGAATTGTGCCCGTTTTCGATCTATTTCTCAAAGTGGTGCCTAGTGCCCACACAGCGGAAAAAGTGCCCCTTTTGGCACAATTGTGCCCTAAAAAACAACACTGACTATACTGTATACTATAAGTTATATTACACGCAAACAGCACGCATACACACAGTAGTATTGAAACAGATGGTGAGAAGGGGAATCAAGAAGGGGAACCGAGGTATTAGCTCGACCCGGGTATTATGGAAGCGTCTCACTCGTGCTCTGAAGCGCTTGCATAGTGCTCTCGCCCTCTTACTTCTGGCTGAATAATTTTTGTCTTAGGAGATGTTTAGTCACTCTAATTTGTCTGACTGATTGAATATAACTTTTAAATAAATACTTCAATAGCATATTAAGAAATCAGACATGTAAAAATAAGTAAGGTTCATTTATTTTTTGGGTAGCTTAAAAGCGTCTGACAAAAGCTCTGGTCCATCAAAAGTGTCTGATACTTATGATATTACTTCAAAATAATATTCTACATGACATATATAAAAATCAGCCATGTGAATTCAAGTTAAATAATTCTTATTTTTAGTTACCTTTCTCACCTCGTACCTGCCCAGGTGTCACTCGGCAAGTTCCACAAAGCGCGTAGGTATTCAAGGCACACGAGACGCTACTGAAAACTTCAGGTTTCATCCGTGTGAAAATAAGCTATGTCTGATTGCTCTGGGATCTTGGACTATTAGTAGGTACCGATGTTTGATATTGTTTAGTTGTGTGTGGTATACTTCATTAACTTCTAGTTTTCAATACTTCACTAGTTTGCAGAACTTTTGCTTTTTTTTGAGTAAAAAGGAGAGAGTACAAATACAAAATTATCTTTCTTTTGTTTTTATACTTATTTCCGTGTTACGGACGTGGTTGCAAATCAACGAAAACGTTCGAAGGGAAGACTTCACCATTTTCAACTTTTATTTAAGTAAAACTGATGTGAAAATTTCGACACTTGTTTCAATCATAACGAACAATTTATTGCGCAAATATATTTCCTGTTTGATGCAAGGGATTGCAAATTGAAGTACTTCCCAACAAATGCATTTTGGTTATTTTTCCAAGTTATACAGAACTTTTGGATTTTTTTTCGAAAATTTAGGATTGATAACATTTTTTTTTAAACAAACAGTTCCGTTCTTTTTATATGGTTGCAAATTTATCAAAGATGTAAACAGCTATTTCTTCACACCTCAAAAATTGGCAGAACTTCTGTTTTTTTTTTGGTAGAGAACAAATGCCATATTATTTTTCATTTTGATTATACCCTCATTTCCGTATTGCAGACGTGGTTTCAAATCAATGAAAACGTTGTATGTGAGGACTTCTTCATTTTCAACCCGTATTTAAAACTTTTGTAAAAATTTCGAAATTTGTTTCGATGACATTATAAACAACTTATTGTAAAAATATATTTTCCGTTTAACGCGAAAGGTTGCAAATTGAAGTACTCCTCAAGAACATTATTTCGGTTATATTTGCAAGTTTGCAGAACTTTTGGATTTTTTTTGAAAAAATTAGGATTATTATTACGTTCCCTTTTATTTAAATGGTTGCGAATTCACCAGAAGATGTAAACTACTATTTCGCAATACTTCGAAAGTTTGCAGAACTCTTGCAAATATCTCCGTACAATTAATGCGAATATTCACAAAATCCTGATTTTCAACTTGTTCCGTTCAGAAAAAAGTGTTGCAAAATCTGACTCAATATCATTTGAACGTACTTTTCATTCTACTGAAGTTTCAAAACTTTTGTAATTATCGTTAAATTTTGGAAAAATCATGTCTATGCCGGTCTATGTCTACTGGCCTGAAGTTTGAGTCTCGGAATGAAGACAGAAATAATATTCTCTCCCCACCAAATGCAATAGGGCGCTTCTATATGCACCGCTCACATATTTTCATCCGTTTTCACCCCTCCAGCAATCATCAATAATTGTTGGCGCAAATTGAACGAAATGTAAACATAGGACGGGGCGGAACGAAGTTGAAGCGCTTTCGAGCACCAGAGGACTGGCCTCAGAAAAATTATTAAATACTAAAGAAGCTAGCAAAGCCACATACGAATTTCGACTCGGCGTGGGTTACCTAATTTTTGGCTCATTTTAGGCTAATTTATTGCCATGTTCCCGAATTTTTTGCTCTTTCCCTCCATAGAAAAATTCGTGGCGTTGCTAGCTTCGGCCGAATTCAGCAGAGTCATATTTCAAAATAAAAAAAAGTTATTTGATATGACCAAATTGTAAAGCCTATTTTAGGCTAATTTATTACCCTATTTGAAATCATTTTACTCTATTCCATCATAGAAAAATCTGTGGCTTTTCTAGCCTCGGTCGAACTCAGCAAAGCCATTTTTGAAATAAAACATTTTTCAGCCATTTGAAATAGTGATATTTTTGGAATATTTTTTGGCTAATTAATTACCCTAGTTTCATATTTCAATGGTCCTTGCGTTTTAGAAAAAAACAGAATTTATTGATTCTCGCCCAGACGATGATGTAATGATCCAAACTATAAATATTTGACAATTTGACATGTCGGAACGATGATTACCATCGAATGATCGATGACGGCCAACATTAAATTTTTTGATCAACTTTTTTAAAACAAACCTGCGGCTTTGCCAGCTTCGGGCGAAGTCAGCAGAGCCATTTCTGCAATAACAACTTTTTTCAGTGATTATAAATAGTAATATTCAAGATTCAGTTTTAGGCTAATTAATTACCTTAGTTTCATATTTTTTACTCCTCACGTTTTCAAAATAAACTTGATTTACTTATTGATTCTCATTGGCGATGATGCAATTATTCCAAACTATAAATATTCAACAATTTGACATGTAGAAACGATGATTACTGTCGAATGATCGATGAATGGCTAACATTGAATTTTTTTATCAACGTTTTTTAAAACAAACCTGTGGCTTTGCTAGCTCCGGGCGAAGTCAGCAGAGCCATTTCTGCAATACCAACATTTTTGAAAGATTTCAAATAGTAATATTCAAGATTTAGTTTTAGGCTAATTAATTACCTTAGTTTCATATTTTAGCCATTCATCGATCATTCGACAGTAATCATCGTTTCGACATGTCAAATTGTCAAATATTTATAGTTTGGATTATTACATCATCGCCTGGGCGAGACTCGATAAATCCTGTTTTTTTTTTAACGCAAGGACCATTGAAATATGAAACTATGGTAATTAATTAGCCGAAAAAAATATTCCTGAAAAATCACTATTTCAAATGGCTGAAAAATGTTTTATTTCAAAAATGGCTTTGCTGAGTTCGACCGAGGCTAGAAAAGCCACAGATTTTTCTATGATGGAATAGAGTAAAATAATTTCAAATAGGGTAATAAATTAGCCTAAAATAGGCTTTACAATTTGGTCATATCAAATCACTTTTTTTTAAATTGTGGAATATGACTCTGCTGAATTCGGCCGAAGCTAGCAAAGCCACGAATTTTTCTATGAAGGGGGAGAGCAAAAAATTCGGGAACATGGCAATAAATTAGCGTAAAATGAGCCTAAAATTAGGTAACCCACCCCGAGTCGAAATTCGTATGTGGCTTTGCTAGCTTCTTTAGTATCGTAGAAAAATTATTTCTACGTAGAGTTGTAACGTTTTGAATTGAACATATTGAATAATAGAAAATTTGTAAAGGTTTGCCGCTTCCCTTACGCGCTTAATAGGTGATCTGGGCCTGGCAGTGGGAATACCAATTAAAACTTTTTTTCTATAGATTCGTTCCTACTATATTTTAACAACATGAATATGTAAAATCGTTCCAGAAAAATTTATTTTGAGGATTTCAGTATTAAACGATGAGATTGGAATCTTTGGTGTAAAAGTAAGAACGTTTCTGGAGGTCAATTACCCTAACACCGAACTGATTTCACTAGCTAATGAGGTTAGCATCTTCAGAAGAATAACATTGATACAGTATCTGAAGATGCCAACCTTGTTAGCAAAACGCGCCTCGAGACGCGCCTCGAGAGCAAGAAACTCGGCAAGAAAGTAATATCAATTTGGTGTTAGGATAATAATTGATCTCTAGAAAAAGTCTCATAAGGATTAGCTTGAACTTCATTCACAAGACCTATTGACTGGAGTCGCGTTAAAATAGTTTGTACCCGAGACATACGTTCACTTCTCGGTACGAGTTAGATAAGAGGGAGTGACAACAATAATTATGATACACACTGTATATGTCATATCAGTAAGAGGGCACTTCTTGATACACAAAAAAAAATTGAAAAATCCTAAAATTTTTGTGAAATTATTTGAAATCTCTCCACGAATACGATGTCTCGCTTATTTGCCGATAGAATTTCTGGATGCATATATGCGCACAAACATTCCAGTTAGCAAGCTAATCCAGATCAAAGTCGTTGGTGAAACCGGGCCTCAATCGTCAATATCACATCGCAAAGTGCTCTCAGTAAAAGTTGTCAAGTGTAGAATTCTTTTCCTACCGAAAAAGGTAAAGTTTATAGCATCTTATGCAGAATCAAACCGCGCACAAAACTACATAAATATAATATATCAACCTCCAGAAGCCATAACAGGCGTATTTTGAATGGCTCAACAGATGAACAATCTGAAGGATGGAATGAAAAATTGCAAATCGCAAATAGTCATACAATCAATAAAAAACAGGAAAACGAAGACTTGAGAGAGCTGAATGAGAAATTAATGTTTCAGAATCTCAAAAACAACTTCCTCCAGGCATTCACAATACACTACCTATAAAAAAAACTATTGAATGAACAGCAGGCCATGTAATGCGGGCTCTCGGCGGAGCTTGAAGAATGGCGTCAGTATTTTTTCTTTCTTTATACATAGAAGATTGTATATTTTTTGTTTGTGTGTTCATTCTTAAGAATCAAGCCTAGTATCGACAGTGCGAGGCGCTGCGAATGCCTCTTGGCGAATGCTCGGCTTTGCCTCGGACTATGGATGGATACTGGGGTTGCTCGCCTCACATTGCGCGACGCGAACGCCTCATAGCGAGCAACCCCGGTATCCACAGTCCGATGCAAAGCCGAGCATTCGCCACGAGGCATTCGCAGCGAGCTGCCTCGCACTGTCGATACTAGGCTTAATAACAGGGCAACAGGGACACAGTCACTCTGTGGAGGGGTCATCTGATCTTCGGCATTTTTCCTACTATTTTCACCAATAGGTGGGTACATTGTATAATGATACAATGGTGGGTATGAATAATACGAGAAATAATATTTATGTATATGTTCCTGTTATCGTTGGAGGCATTGAGGAGAATAAATATTATTATAATTATCATTTTGAGAGAGTTTGATAAAGGGAAATGTAGAAAAAAGTTGAGAAAAAAATATTTATTTTCATTTTATTCATAGGAGAATTCATGGTGTCTCGCTAGGTCGACTTCCGATCAGCAAATCACCATTCATTTTTTCTTTCAGATCTACTCGGCAAATGAAAAGTTACGAAAATTTAGTGAACATTTTGAAAGGCCGAATAATAAAAGTGTTGTCGCTAGGTTGACATCAAGGTTGGCATCAATTATGCAGAGAATTTTTTCGACTATTTTGTTGAAGATAAAGATGAAATGTTTTTTTCTCTCGCAACTGATCAACAAATGAATTAGGATATTCAGTTGGTATAACCATTCCTGAAAACATAAAATGAAAAATTTCAATCGCTGACCTGACCTCAAGTCAGCGAAGCACTGTGTGTTTAAAAAAATAAATTATTCATTGGAACAACTTATCAACTAATAAGTACCTCGAGGAATCTAATATCGAATGTAATGGTGTCATATTTTAGAACAACTCAATAATAAAAAGGTACTAGGTATTACCTGACGTCAACTCAGTGAGACACACATTTACCAAATTACGGATTTCCGCAACAAAATAGCACCAAAATAAGAAATAATTAGTATCGTCATCAGTCTTCCAGATTCAGAGAAGTATAATGATATACTTAACTACCGAGTTACCTACCTAGCCACATAAATATTGTGTGTACAAAAAACAAAATTCCAACAAGCAGAAAAGTTCAAATCAGGTATAGGTATGCTTTAATGATTATAGATGGTATATTAATGCGAAATAAGTGTTAATAAAAATTGTTATTCTTATTGAGATGAAATAGAATTTTGATAGAGTCTGGATTTCTATACAGATATGAAATAGTATACCTACAAGTGCAGAAAAGTGCTAATTTCTCACTAGTTTGAAAAAGTTCAAACGAGTGAGAAATTGCATATCTGCCTCGATTTCTGCTCGTTTCGTTAAAAATTATACTGTACTATTGAACAGAATTTAATGTCAGTGACTCATTCTTAGTTTCATTGTGCCCAAGAGAATCGAATGGTCGATTTTAGCATTGAGTATAAGTATATTGCATTTTCTCTAAAAATATCGATAAATGGAAATTGTTCATCATTGCCCAATAATATATTCGAGTCATTTTCAGATCCAGTTTTTGTTATGCTGTATTTTTTATCAACCACTTCGAGAATGTACAATATTTCATAAAAAAGCAATTGCAAAATTCACATGGTAAATGAAAAGGGGCTTGATTGAAAAAATATGACGTTCAAATATAAATCTTTGACCAATACTCTAGAGGCCTTTCTTGATTTATTATTTTTCTCAAAATATGCCAAAATTATATTTTCAGAAACACTTGGTTTTTTTTATTTTTTCCTCCAATCCATAAACTGTTCGTAAGCAGTTTCATATTTTTCTCTTATAGTTGAAGGTAGAGAATTCAATAACAATGAATTAACTTGTTCTCTTAGTTTTGGCGGAGTATTTTCAATTTCAGAACTGTCGGTATCCATTTCAGTTCAATCTCATTTGAAAAATTATGGGACAAAAAGATTTCACAAAATATTTTATGCTTGACGTTTGTTGACATTCAAATGATTCGAACTCTTGAAATGCGTAACAGTATTTTTTCGATTTTTTCTGTAAGTTATCACTGATGTAGTGTTTGTAAGGGTCAGCACATAAGTGTGTAGCTGGTATATCTGAACACGCGTCCAGACACTTCGTGAAATATGATGAGTAGAATTATTATGTTTCGAACAGAAGAGGAAGGGGTCGGAATGTTTCGAAAGATCTTCGGAAAATTATTTCCGTCTTCGTCTTAGTGGAAGTAGGTAGAAAAGGTGAATAAAATTAATTCTATTTGCGACTAATACATAATGTAAGTATTATACTTATAGTTTCTGCAGTATAATGCCATATATTATTCCCTAAGGGAATAATGGCGAGGGATTAAAAAATAGTCTTTATTCCCTCCTGTAGTCCTATCACAAAATTTCTTGAATTGAATATTACCATGGAAACGATATAACCAAACTCCCAAGTGTCAGTGTCAAAAGCGTAAGTAGTGTTTATGTATTTGTATTGAGATGAATGAAACTGAAGAATCATTTATTTATGATTAATAAATTAGTCAATAATAATTATTGACTCGTGGTATAATCTACTACTAGCTATCGAGTTCGCGAAGTACGATAAAATAATAACATTTTCAATGTTTCAAGTTACTTCTTGGATAATCTTATACGATAAATGCAATTTCCACATCACAATTATCTAGGTGTTATCAAGTTTTCCTGACCTGAGAGATTGTTGTGTTCCATCAATAACCAGTGAAACGAATCGCTTTTATGTACTTCAATATCTCACCTGCTGACCTGAACTAATTGTTATTCATACCTTGCTTCGGAAAAACTTGTTTGTTCTTAGAGATCATTCAGGAATGAACTGAAGTTTATAAAACATGCGGTGTGTGACACACACCGATCGTTCATTTGAATTTTAAAATAGAGTGGAGTTTTCGAAATATCTTTTACCAAAGGGCCGTTCATAAAATACGTTCGCATACAAGGGGGGGGGGTCTGGCTGAGTGTGACAATATGTGACAAGGGGGGGCGGGGGGTATACGGCAACGTGACGTTTATTATTTTTTGACATGAGCGCTAGAATCCAGCGTAACCACTTTTGGTAGAAATCTACTTTTTTAGTAGATTTCTGACGAAAATTGAAAAATTTTGGTATGAAAGAAATCTTCAGTAGATTTTGGTAGAAATCTACATGTGCGACATCTTCTGACGAATTCCTAAACTCGTCAGATTTTTTAATCAAATCTATAGTGACTCCATCTTTGCGAATGAATTTTCAATTGAGAATGCGAAATAATCTTGTTACAGTACACTGTATTTCACTATACAAATGAAACAAAATGAAGCGATTTTTTACTGTTTCGTTGTGTTATTGAGCATTGAATCTTCTGATTATGTAAAATATGTATATTATTTGTGGCCATCCATAAATAAATATTTTTAATTTTCAGAATTTGTGTACTATCATTTAGAATTTATCATACTCAGCAGGGGGGTCTCAGTTTTTGTGACGAAATATTTCTAGGGGGGGGGGGTCACAAAAAGTATGACACAGCGTGACAATGGGGGGGAAGGGGATCAAAAAAAGCTGATTTTAGTGTGACGTATTTTATGAACGGCCCCAAATATACAAAGGGACGTAATACCATGTTCTGACTGTTCAATGCATGACGTGTCCTAGGACGTATCAAGATATATCTTTCCAAGTAGGAATACTCATTTCCGAGCTTATTACACATTTTAACTGTAGGAATCGACGGAAAAAGTAGTTCTGAGGAAAAAAGTTCCATACGTGTTTTTCGTGTGGAGGGACAAATTGTAGCTTCTGAAAAAACAAAATCAATGCTTCCCTTATACTTTTCCGACGACACATACGAACTGAGATACAGCAAATTAATGCTTAGCTTTTTTCGTCAAATGTATAAATTGGAAGATTTGAAGTGAAATAACGAGGAGAATTTGCATTTTACGAAGAAAGCTTATAGAATCTTTTTTGAAGTATTCAATTAGAGCTTTCAAACAAATAAAAAAATGTCTTCCTAGCATGAAAATTGACCGGCTTATAATCAAAATAAGATCGGTACCCGCTTTTTTTCTATGTAAAAAATCTGTGAAAACAACCTTCAAAGTACCCCCTAACTAAAATTGATCGCCACCTTTCTGTGATTTTCTTCATATTATGTACTATTAATACACCCACGAAGTTTAACCAATTTAAAATGCCCAATTTTGGAACAATTAGAGTAAAGAGAAAACATTTTTTTCAATTTCGCGTTTTTAACCCTTTTCTTATAAATATCTCTCAAAATACTAAAGATACGAAAAAAACGATACAGTACTAAATTGTAGCTTCTTCAATGACAAAAATTTACCTTTGTGTAGATTTTTTGCAAAGTGAATATTCGGCGAGATATATCCGTTTCGAAGGGGAAACATCTTCTTTCAATCTTCTAAAAATTTTAAGTCATTTAAGTCGTCGTTTTTAGTCTTTCAGTCGTACGTTCAAGTCGTTAAGTCTTTTTAGCTAGTTGTTTCCACCTCGATCCGTTTAACACCTACATTCACGATCGAACATCACCTTAGTCAAGCGCTTTAAACTCTCCCTATTTAAAAATTAAGGGATCTTGAATAATTTTATTCACATAGTCTAATAGCTCTTGAAAAGCTCTACAAAATCGTTTCTGAAAAAAATTCCTTTCACCTAAAATGAAGGAGCTATGCTTAAAAAACAGATCAATTTTTTTTTGAAAAATTTGAATTACCCGCTTCGGAGCGTAGTAATCTACATAACCGGTATATTCGGTCGTTATACGTTATATGTTCCACTTTTTCCATTCATATTGGAAGACAGGGCAGAAGAAAAATCTGCTCGCGTGAGTGTATATTTCGTTGATTTCTCACCAGTGTATTCTAATGTTCGAAGACATATTATAAAAATTTCAATATTTCCAAGGATAGTTTATTATAAGGGTAGGTTGAAAGATTATGAAATTGTTTCCTAAAGCATGAAACAATCATTATTTAACTATTTTTACCCATATTTAGGTTTTTAACGTTATTTTATAATTTTCGACAATTAGGGGTAGTTTTCACCCCCAAAAAACGAAAAGCGTACAACGGCACAATATAGAAAATGAACTAGAGGGTGTAATAAGCCTAACCCCAAATTTTTGTACAAATCGGTGCTGGACGAAAAAATTGCGAGGTTTTGATCTGTTGAATTTTTTCACTTCCACACTAGTAAATTCCAGTCTTACTGATTATAAGAAGTGCGACACCCCCTCGAGGGATGAGTACATAATGTCAAAAAGCAGGACTGTTCAATTTTTCCCATTTCAAAAATCACTGTCTATTGCCCATTTGATTAAAAACCTTTCCGCCAATGAGTACTGAAACTTTTTGTAGAGATCAATCACCCCAACAAGAAACTGATATTATTTGCACTCGACGCGCGTTTCGCTAACAAAGACAGCATCTTCAGGAGAAGAAAACTGATAATAAAATTCAGATTGGGATTATGGAATTCGGTTAATTAATCTAGTCAAGTACGTAGATAGAAAATATACCCTCCATTATTCATTTCGATTATGTGTTAAATGACATCATAGAAAACCGAAACATCAACATCCATTCACACTCTCAGATAAAAAATATTTCACTTACAAGAAACTGATATCCACATATCCATTTGGGATGTTGTATCGACTGCCGTTTGATAACTGAAAATACTATCAGCCGTGTCTCTAGCTGGCAAAGTTGAGGCGGTTCCGAACGATTAGAGTGACAATAATTTGTGGGAGTATTCACAGGGGTTCTAAGTTATTGTCAAGACTATCATTATAATAAATGCTGACAAGTACATTCGTGCTCCTAATATCCGAGTAAACCAACATATCAGCATCATCTATCATAAATAAAGAGTTTTTTCAACCAGTTTGCCAATGTTCTTTGTTGAATTTGTTCAGTTCAAACATTTTCATTTAGTTTTCGATTTTACAAGTAGATAGGTTTCACGTTAACTATCTCCAAAATGATCAATTGTACGAAATTTAACAGGGAAACTGTATTTGAATATGCTGGAAAGTACTGTTGATCTTCTAATCACCGAAATGGTCGATGTAAATCCTAATGAATTCCATATGGATATTATTATTCAACCCAACAGATTATTCTAGACAAGTAAGAAACTATTTGGATGTTACTTGCCATGGTCGTTACATTGGCCGTCGAGGTCATACATTGTGGCCAGCCCGCTTGCCAGATTTGACATCTTTAGACTTTTTTATGGGGCTATTTGAAGCAAAAGGTGAACGAAACTGAACCTGCTTCAATATTGAATACACGGAGGAGAATAATAAATATTTGTAGAGATATTGACGTTGCTGTGTTCGAAAATGTTCGACGTGAAATATCGAATAGGCTTTTCTGATGTCGAGACGTTTTGAGCAACCGTTTCGAGCATCTTCTGAATTGAACTCAGCTCATTTCCTCAAAATAGGGAGTTAAACGTCGATATTTTCAGTCAATTATTAAATTTTCCACCTTTTTGTAGTAGGTAGTAGTAGAAGATATTGACGTCATATTCTAGGGTTGCAAATTATTCGCCAGGAGCTTCAAGTTATGTATCATCCCTCCATTTGATTTTTTTTAAAGGTGGCGCCTGTCCAAAAATTGAATGGAGTATCGTGGTTTTTTTTCAAGGTTGGGTGAAAGACAGCACCTGTCCCATCCTCTGCTGAGTGTGAACTTGGGCTAACTCTTCCTTTTGGTCGATCATTTTCTATTTTTTGTGTACGTAGTTTTTTGTGAGTCGATGTCTACCAATAAAAGCGATAATAAATGAATAAAGTTTTAGAAAATTCAGTTGCTCGAAACAAATTGGCGGCGTTAGGTCTTGCTGCAAAAAGAACTCGAATATTTTCGAAATATCAAAATATTCAAATTTCTTATGACAAGTAGGTAGGTAGTTTATGACACTCAATCTTTGCGTTACTGATGCTGTATTCTTGAGTTGAATCCATATACATCAAATTTCAACTGACCAAAAACTATATATCGGTCATAAAAACATCTTTGAAATAATATGATAACATGTTATGTTGCACTTTGAAAAATTTTGGTACTGTGGAGAAGTTCCGGGGCGGAGCGTAAAATTGAGTCCCCCTGTATAAACTTTCAGTTACTGGTCTCGAAGACCTGGTTATATTTAATCTTTCAACTTATTCGCGGTCAATTGTTTTCTATCGTCCAATCGATATCTCTCGCATTATCTATTGAAAATAACTCTGAATCATGCATAATATGCCGTGAGCATACAATTTGTAATTGTAGGTGTGAACTCGAAATAGCTATCCCATTTCATCAAGATTGTCCAGATCAATATGATATGTTTCTTTAGCAGAGGGCATAAACGCATTTATGAATATTCTTGTAACGGTTTTTGCAATGTTTTTCTCCGTTAACCAGTTGACAGTCGTCAACCCTCGGAAGTCTAAACCTGTAGGAGGTATGGAATAACGAGTCTTTACCTTTAAACGTGTGAATGCCAATACCGTAGACCGTCGGGAGACTAAACCCCAGTCTGCCGCTACCACTACCGAGAACCAATGCCATTTGTCTTCGTTTTTATTTTACTAATTTTGTGTTGGTAACATATTGTTACGATCTATCCCTTGGAAAATCCCAATTCTGACACCACTGTTACGATATTCTTTGGGTTCGTCGATTAAAACACCAAACAACACTAGACTCTTTTTATTATAACTCTCTATCACAATACAATACAACACAATCACTTAAATCGCTCTGATAACTTTCCAATGTTCGCTCGCTACTAAAACTCTCTGTACTAACAATTCTAAACACTTCTTGCACTTAGCAATAACAAATAAAAGCTCTTTCCACTTAGATCTCAATAACTCTCGCCACTTAGCTCTACTAATCTCGCTTCACTTAGCTCCGAATAAAAACTTCTCTGTAATACCAATTCTCTTCGCAGCGAAATCTGTCGCGTATATATATCTGCGTGCCAATCGAGAATCGTCGAGAGAAGCCCCGATGACGCGTCTCGAATTCTCCAGGCGGCTTACGCCGGGTTCCAGGAAAATGACGTTCGTTACGACGCGATCCCTCGCCTTGCGTTTACGATATGGTCAGGGCCGGCGCTAGGACGTAACAATATTTTTATAAAAAAATGTTTTTCAAATCGTATGTTGTTAACAAGAATTAAACCCCATGATAGTTAGCGAGATAGTTAGTTTTCATCGGGAGAAACGATATAGCACATATATTATACTTATTGAAGCTGTGAAGCCTTTTTAAACATTTCGATAGAAGATTATTCATGATGAATATAACGTGCAGAAGCCTTTTTTGTCACCTGAAGATATTATTATTTTTATAAATTATATTTTGAACTGTATTGCACTGCAGTATTCACGTGAACAACTACTTGTTACCTTACACATCGGAAACACAGAAAGTTTCAAAACAATTTTTTTTTTGTGAAGTATCTCCTTCACGAATATCTCAGGTCTCTAGAGAAACTCTCTGAAGCTCATTTAAGAGCTTGTACGAGCAAGGGATACCCGGGACCTACAGTTTGTTCCGACGGCGAATACCGAATTGGAAAAATTCTTGTACTCCCAGGATATTCGAACTAAAAATTGAATGAATGATTTCAACTTTTAGGGCTTATTCTTGATGAAACATGAATTTACCTCTTACAAAACATTCAGAAACAACTCAAATAAGCAAAAAATGCTTTTTTATGCGAACCCAGATATGGAAACGATTTTCAGGGTATTAACCGGCAGGTAACCGATCTTGTCTAGCATATTACCATCTATTACCATTGTATAAAGATAAATTTAGGTACGTTAGATATTTATGGCGACTGGCAATATTAGTGACCCGGCAATAAATGGCTTGCCTACCCCAATATCCTACTGAACTGCAGATATTAGAAGGCATACAGTGATCTCGAGAACTATATACTCATATAGTTAATATATACATATAATCAATGTTTAAATCCACCCAAGTACAATAGATATCTCATTACTTGCATCACGCTGTTCATTTAAAACATCGTTCAGTCGTATCGAATATTGCATTCCGAATGAAGTCGACTGGAGGCACACCATAGGCCATAGGCCATAATATCAGTTATACCTATAAATTATTATGCGTCGCATTGGACGTGGTTATTGGTGATGACGTTCGTAAATATAAGGTATGATTAGTGGAAAATTATCATTTCGTGGCGTACATTTCCATTTTATCACGTAGCAACTAATTACTTCAGGTCGATTCAATATGAATTTCAGCACTAGAACGGCACGGACGGAGGTGGGTACTTTTTCGCTTCCATTTGTTCTAAAGAAAACGCGATAATTCTTCAAAGTCGAATCATGTCTCTTCTCAAGGAAGGCCGATCTCTCATGATCTAGTATATTCAGATGTCAGGGTCAGGAGTAACTATTCCTACAAAGTCAACTATCTCGATGCTAGGAATTACGATCAGTGATAATCTCTCATGGGAAAACCATGTGAGATCGATCGCTAAAGGTGCTTCCCAGAAACTTGTTTTTCTATTTCGTGCGAAGAAATACTTCACTTCTTGTGAATGATTCTAATGATCCAGAAGGCTCAGATACGACCTGTCTTGGAATATATAGTTCTCATCTGTGGAGTTCGGCACCAAAACATTCATTGAGGCTTCACGATTCTAGTCAGAGAAAGGCAATCCGTCTTGTTGGTGATTCTTCGCCCACAGACTCGCTCACTTCATTGGAACATCGTAGGAGTATCGGAGACTTGTCTCTTTTCTATAGATATTTTCACGGTCGGTGCTCTTCTGATGTTATCAATCGTTCCACCCTTGGCAGTATCTACACGGATGACTCGAAGAGTAAAGAATTTCCGCGCCTTTGTTGTAAATTTGTAGACCTGACGAACCTCTCTTGCGCAGGGATCTTTTTCAATAGAACAGCTGAGCTTTGGAACTCCTTACCGAAAGAGGTTTTTCCCGAGGCTTACAAACTCCAGAAATTCGAAGTGAATGTTAATGCGTATCTCCTGTCCATTGATTCACGCGGTGTTCTTTGAACATTACAGGACTTCCCTTTCGTGTGGATCTGCATATAAAATAAAACGCTTCGGTTGATTCCACAATGTTGCTTTGTAGAGAATCAGCAAGGGAAACGGTTTATTCTCACATAAGGGTCACTACAGATTAGAACCTCATCGTAAAGTGAGTTACTACATTGCAAAACCTGTTTGCTGCTATGTTTTGGAATAATAACCAGAGGCAGCGCTTAAGGGGCCTTAGGAATGCAGTTGCTTCCGTACACTTCCTTCTGGAAAAATATTCAGAGAAATATTCCTTCGTGAGCCTGTTTGTTGATTTACCTCCTTGTCTCTCCCAATTTCTCTTATATGAATTCTGAGTCGGACAAATTTTGACAAACTCGAAATACCCTTCCTCTTAAGTGAATCCACCGAGTCAGATATGTTGTGCAGGTATCCGTCATAAAACAAATACTTCCGTGGCTTATACTACCCCGGAGTTGAATGCCATCTGGCAGACATATAGGCAGAATCAAGGATCCTCAGAGAAAATACGCTTACAAATTCTTCTTGTAATCCCCCAGTGACAGCTCGTCACACTGCTTACCGGTCTCGGAGTAGTTGCTCTATCATCAACACAGGCCAGGTCCACACCGACAACCCGAAGGCCATCGGTTCCCAGTTTGTTTCAATCCATACATTCATACATCACCCATGGAAACATCATCGCTACTCAATGTCATGGGCGGAAGCCCAGGAAGTGAAATCAAGTTATGTTCAAGTATATACATTAATATACATATATTCGAGGCGCATCAGTTTGGAATATATTATGTTAGATCATAAAAATGTAAATTCCTGTTTATAAGAGAGTTGGTGATATTCTCTATCATACCGTGGATGAATGTTTTCGGAACAATCCAGTTTCTTTTGATATACAGGGCATTGCGGTGTGTTCATAGATACATCGTCCCGATTTAAGACAGAAATAGATCGTGTAATGCTGAACAAAAACCTCAATACCATTTTTTCGTTCGACGCTTAAGTTGGCCACATGAAATACCTATAAAAATTTTTATCTCGATTTGGAACAAGTCAACAGAGCAATGGACAATATTCAATAAGGAACAAAGTGGTGGCCGACTTCCATATTGTCAATTGGCTATCGTGATTTCTACCTTTAATGTCATTATTGTCAAAGTCACTTGTCACAACAATTCAGTTTGACCAATCAGGTGAAATCTGACTTTGACAAAATCGACACTGGTGGCTGAAGTCGCGAATGCCAATGGAAGAATACAAAATCGGGCCACCACTTCAATCCTTATCCACCTGAAAAATGTCGGTAATAGTCCATCCGGAATTTGTGAATGCATTAATATTTTCTTAATGTTGCAACCTCTATCATATTACGTTCTCACATTTTCCTTCACTCGATAAAATATCTTGAAATGGTTGGGTTGATATGTTTCATTCCATCAACTGATTTATTCTATCTCCTTCTTACAAAAGGCAATTTTCGATCAAAACTTGTGCCATTTAAAGGATTTACTTTCATCGTCAGATCCCTGTATTCAAATAAAAAAAATTAAGAACTCCTTTTGGACTCAACGGTGTTATCTTCTTGGGTATGTGTAGGATATCCTTTATAATAGTATATTCACAATTGGTTTAGAAATGAATTCAATATCAGTAACCTTGAATTTGTAATCGCAGTAATCGGAAACAAGACTATACTTATGTTATGGTAACATTATTCACATCGAGGCATCATATCAAGGTGTAAAAATAGAATCCTCGAACAACAAGGAAACATTAGCGATCGATAATAATTATCAATCTGTTCAAAGTAGTATCATAAATTTGAATTTTTGACGAACTGATTTTTGGCTTGTTCCCCAATTGAATGAATGTAAAAGACCATCACACTCTTTGGAAACCTCAAATAATTAGCAACCCACTGTTGATATGTGTATACCATTTATATACTTTTAATTCCTTCACAAAAGGAAGGAAGGGTCTATCTAAAACAGAAACTTCCCTGCCTATATGGCTTATTGTTTGATAAATCTTCTTTCATGAAAGATTTGTATTCTCTTTGCATAGAATTGAAGAAGAAAGAGCCAAAAATCAGTCCACCAAAACTTTCTTCTCCACACTAATAATCATGTTTCTAAGCATGATTTTTGATCAAAAAATCCATTTTGACTTTTTGTTCGTATTTGATTACCTAATTTGATTTGTCTTTCTATCCTTTCGTTCTAAGCAACAGGTTTCAATAGAGTTAATAATATAGACAATGGAAGTCCTAACCATAACCATTCATACGGAAACAAGGAGCAATGAGTCCTAGAGGCTGATAAGCTTTCCGTGAACCTGGCAGTTAAAGACAGGTCGAACAACTTCAACGAAGCTGAAAATAAAATCGACTCCTGTGTTAAGAATCGCATGTTGAAAGGTAAGACCTTGTTGATCTCAGAAAAAAATTCTATCATTTCAGATTGATGACGAATGTAAATGGTTTCAATTTGTGTCATTGAAAGATACCGACTGGGTTCTGTTATTCAGCATTGATTCAGAATATGCATATACTATTAGAAGCCTTGCATTACATTATTACATAATGCCACCGTTTTCAAGGCCTCCGAATGGCAATTATAAGCTTTCTGGGGATATTTTTAGGGAGATATTCCATGAGCTCGAAGTTACTCCCCTTACGAAATAACCAAGCAATACAAAGCAAAAATTTCAATTATTGTCTGTTCGCCAAAGATATTGGTATTTATAATAATTCTTCCCAAATTTTATCCGAATCTAGAATCTATTCCGAGAAAACTGGTCAGTTAACATCGATGAAAAAGAAATATCGCCATTGTCAGTTTCATTCCATTTTGTTAAGCCAGCTCAGTACTTCGTATGAACCAGAGCTGATAAAGAATAAATCGATAATATTAAATTTGTTATCGCAACTAGAAGTGATTCAAACAGATTTTTTCAATGATGATTGATAAGATTTCAATG
The DNA here is from genome assembly GCA_032362365.1 of Zygogramma bicolorata. NCBI lineage: Eukaryota > Metazoa > Arthropoda > Insecta > Coleoptera > Chrysomelidae > Zygogramma > Zygogramma bicolorata. The sequence continues at coordinate 243,766 of JAVJAQ010003294.1, read as the reverse complement.
ACACCGTGGCGAAAGTCAATTATATTTACGAAATCATTTTTCGATAGGTGATAGCATTTTCTACAATCGTATGGAACCCAACTGATATCAAATACACGGGGTGTTTATGTCCCTATTTTACAGGCGGAATATGGACTGCACAGTAAGCATTAGCTAGTCCAACTGAACTTGCCTGTGACTATCTATTTCAAAAGACAATATTTGATAAGGATTGAAGTGGTGGCCCGATTTTGTATTCTTCCATTGGCATTCGCGACTTCGGCCACCAGTGTCGATTTTGTCAAAGTCAGATTTCACCTGATTGGTCAAACTGAATTGTTGTGACAAGTGACTTTGACAATAATAGGTTTGTTCTGGTTCTGAAAAATTGTGGTTCTCGGACGTCAGGATCATGCGCAGTTAATAAAGAGCGTTCTGGTTTGTCGAGGACAATTTCGGATTGATGTATCCTCTGTTCTGGTTTCGCATTTAAAATGATCTCGGACCGTTCTGAACTATCATGACTTGTTTTTGCTCTTGAGCAAGAACTGATGAAAACTGTTCTCGATGCGCATGCGCAGTCAAGTTCAAGTCGCAGGTAGGCAGGTAGGGTAGGTGTTCGTTTATTTTATAGTTTATTAAGCTGTAAGCTGTGGCATAGGCCTTAGTTTCTTCTTGTTAAAGTTGATTATTTTTGTCAGCCACTTTTTTATAGGATCTCTCCAATAATTTAAATTTTTTTTCACATTTCGAAGGGTGAATGGTGATATGGCATCTATTGGATAACTCTATGGATAATTTTTCCCACATTTTTTTCATACTCTTAATTTCTCCTCTACCTACTTTTGGTTTGTATGATTTATACAAATCCAAAAGTATTAGGATTCTCTCCCTGCTAAAAAAGTTATCTCCATCCCTATCGTCATTTTTTTTCATTTTATATTAGAAACTCTGACAACTAATATTCTTCTGAAAGATATTTATTTTTTAGTTATATCATGCAGGACCATGCACTTTTTCACTCAATGTTTACCTGACATGGTACCAAAAATGTTAAAGAAATATAATGAAAATATAAAAAAAACTAAAGAACGATTCAAACTGCGATTAAGAATGACGAACAAACAGTGAACTGAGTGAACTCCCAAAATCCCAAAATACTTTTCAATGGCAGCCAACTCAAAACTTCAAAACTAAAACCTACTGTTGAAGTTGAAACCATTAATTTCCATGCTGCCCACTTGTCAAATAAAAGCTCTCTGTATACGAAAGATGGCGCAGTGGTCACTCAAAAAGAGCGTTCTGGTTCAACCAAGTGTTCGAGACTGCCCTGGACTGTCTGGGATTTTTTGCTTCTACGCAGAATGTCTTGCGCAGGTTTGAAACAGTTTTGGATCTTCGAACCAGAACAAACCTAATGACATTAAAGGTAGAAATCACGATAGCCAATTGACAATACGGAAGCCGGCCACCACTTTGTTCCTTATTGAATATTGTCCATTGCTCTGTTGACTTGTTCCAAATCGAGATAAATATTTTTATAGGTATTTCATGTGGCCAACTTAAGCGTCGAATATCTTGAGTAACCTTTTCTGGTATATCAGCGATCCGGCACATCCATATCACTTGTGAATTAGGTTATTCTCATATTGCAGATTTGACAGTTATAACTCATTTATTCATTTTGTAATATGATCGTGATTACTGAAATCAATACAATAATATCAGCAATAAACGAATTTGACCAGCAGTTATCAGGGAGTCCCTCGCACCAAAATGTAAATCATGTTTTGAAAGGCCATGATTGTCCACCTCAATTTTTTTTTATAGCGTTCCAACACTCCATATAGGTGTTTCATTTTATTGAGGTTTCGTCTTGACGTATAAACTGAAATTCAGGAAACCGTGTTATGATAATATCGGGTCGTAAGTTTAAATAAATTGTTTTGCTTATCATCCATTATTGACATTATAATTGTTCTAAAAAAAAAATTTGTTCTAAAATTGTTCGTTTCCGTTAACCAGCTGACGAACGTCAACCCTCAGAAGTCGAAACTTGTGCGAGCAATGGATCAACGAGGCCTTACCTTTTAACGTGCGATTACCCAGCACGGTGGCCCGGCGAGGATTCGAACCCCGGCCTTCCGCTTGATAGGCAGATATGCTAACCACTACACTACCGAGACCACTAATATTCCTAATGACATCATATCATATCATGATATGTGTTATGTTTCGTATACTCATTTTTCCTTCTCTTTTTATCGTATTGTAAAGAATCCATACGCTAAATAAATGAACCTAATTACATTACTGATAATTCTTGACACGTTAATTATTTAGTCATTAGCGCACCCAGAAGGGGGTCTAAATTGGTGAAACCCCCCCCCTCCACACCCCGACAGAAAAATTACACAGGTTATTTTTCTCACATGCACCTCTGAAGTTGCCATAGCTATCCTTGACCCTGGGACGCCGTGCCGAGGGAGGCAGACCCCGAGGAGAACGCCAAACAAAAAGTTCTCATCCTTTATCCAAAGGAGAAAAAGGTTAATCAAATCTTCACAGAAATATAATGAGAAAGTAATGTTATAAACGATTATTATTGTAAGTTGAAATTTGTAAAACTCACTCAGACTATTATTTGAATCGTAATTTGAAATTCAAATAAAAAGATAAATAATCAAATACTTCTGATTGCATACGTTTTTTTACTATGTCCCAGTTTCGACGGAAGAATTCCGCTTTTTTCACTCAAAAAGTTTCCAAATCCCGACTTGACAATAAATATCCGTCAACGCTGACGGATAGATACCTATGAGGAATATACGATACCCAGAATTGATCTTCATTATTGGCAGTTGGCACCTTTTCCATAACTTGTAGCGTTGGAGTCCATGGATGATAGGCACGATATGTGATTGGTCTGAAGAGAAAGTTTGAATCCCTCCAAATTCCATTAATCAAAATCCAAATGGTGATACTAATGAATTCTCAAAAAAGCTTATCCTCGTTGAAATGCCAATCAATTATCTCTATTGTGAACTTTTAACCATGTGAATGTGTCGTAATAATAAAAGTATGGCGTAGCTATGTGAATATTTTGGGAATGGAGATTCCACATTCATGAAACTTTCTTTTGCAAAATTCGGAAAGACTACTATTATGTGGGTTCATATATATATATATATATATATATATATATATATATATATATATATATATATATATATATATATATATATATATATATATAGTGTGTCCCTAGACCAGTGGGACAGTTGAAAATCTCTTGAACCAATAGGAATTTTCAAAATATTATAAGTTCACATTATATCGCATTATGAGAGCTAAGTTCAGGAATTACTATTTTTTATACGAGGGGCGCAAGAAAAGCTCACAAAATCGAACATCAATTTTTTCAAATGGAACACCCCATATATTTCAATATATCTGAACTCTCATTCCTTCAGGCAAATTATTGGTTTTTTATTTTTGAAAATCCGACAAGGTGTTGCCAAGTTATGCCAGTGGCTCATGAAATGCAGACATTTCTTTAGAGAAACCCATTATTCATCATACGAAGAATTTCTTGAATCATTCAAGACTGTTGGTAGTCGGTGGCATATTCTATCGTATGGAATACTCATCCTCTTCGAGAGTTATACAGAGTGGTCAGAAATAATATATGATTTTCACGAAATTCAAACTTTCTTCACATCAATTTTTCAAATAGTGCACCCTACAGTATGAATCATTTTATAGCCCATTGGTGATCTGCTTGCTTATGGTCAATGGTTGTGAGAGAGACATGTGAATTTCATCATCAGAAATTGCAAAAAAATCATTAAACTAAGTATTCTAGTGTAATTAACTACATAAGAGTCCCTACAAGAAACTACCTTCTTTAACTGACTATGATAGGCGGATAGATTTCATCATTGAGATGATGGAAAGAATCCATGATGATGGTGATTTTTTGTCAAAAATTATGTGGTCTGATGAATGCCGCTTCCACAATAATGGGAAAGTTAATCGTCATAATGTACATTACTCGGCTGCAGAAAATCCGCACTGGGTTCGAGAAACCAATTTTCAGGAGGTTTGGGAAGTGAATGTTTGGTGTGGAATTATCAAGAATAATTTGATTGGACCATATTTTTATCAAGATACTCTGAATAGTGAAAGATACCTTTGTTTTCTTCGAAATGAGTTCAGTAATCATCTTGATGAGGTTCCCCTTGGATACCTCAGAGAAATGTTCTTCCAGCAGGATGGAGCGCCGCCTCATAATGCTGGGATCCTGACAGACCAATTGAACGTTCTTTTTCCTCAACGATGGCTCGGAACAAACGGACCAATAAAATGGCCGACTCGTTCGCCAGACTTGACCCCCTTGGACTTTTTTTTTGTGGCGGTATCTAAAATCAGAGGTGTATACTACTCAACCATTGAATCTGGAGGATTTGCAAAATCGAATTGTAAATATTTGTCGAAGTATAACACCGCAAATGTTGGAGAACGTCACAAGAAATCATGTAATGAAAAATTTCGAAATGTGCCTTGCAGCAAACGGAAGACAATTCGAACATTTATATTAATATTATCGTCCCTAATTATCTGTCAACACAGTTTTTTTTCTTGTTGAGACTTTGTTTAGGACAGTTGAATGAATAAATAGTTTACTGCATTTTTTTGCTGATGATGAAATTCACTCTCACAACCATTGGCCATGAGCAATCAAATCACCAATGGGATATGAAATCATTCATATTGTAGAGTGAAATATTTGAAAAATTAATGAAAAGAAAGTTTGAATTTCGTGAAAATCATATAATATTTCTGACCACCCTGTATAACTTTCGGAAAAGATGAGTATTCCATATGATAGAATATGCTACCGACTATCAACAGTCTTGAATGATTCCAGAAATCCTTCGTAGAATGAATAATGGGTTTGCCTGAAAAAATGTCTGCATTTCATGAACCACTGGTATAACTTGGCAACGCCTTGTCTGGTTTTCAAAAATAAAAAACCAATAATTAGCCTAAAGGAATGAGAGTTCAGATATATTGAAATATATGGGGTGTTCCATTTGAAAAAATTTATGTTCGATTTTGTGAGCCTTTCTCGCGCCCCTCGTATAAAAAACAGTAATTCCTGAAGTTAGCTCTCATAATGCGATATAATGTGAACTTATAATATTTTGAAAATTCCTATTGGCTCAAGAGATATTCAACTGTCCCACTGGTCTAGGGACACACTGTATATATATTTATATATATATATATATATATATATATATATATATATATATATATATATATATATATATATATATATATATTTATATATAATATATATATGAACAATTTCTGAAAATATGTCTTGTCAACTAAAAGAGAAGTATTATTCATCAGTGCTACTAAAAGCACCACTAATCAGGAACACTTGAAGTTTTCGCTTCAAAGTTTTTCATATTTTCAACCTCTTCGTCCTCTTCCTTTAATCGAAAAGAAGTTTTTCTGCCCATATCTTAGTTTTAGTCGATTTTATAATATTTTCAATTTTTGTCCGAGTTTAAATGGGAGAACCTAAAGTTCAGCCTGTTTCTGCCTGAAACCATCACTCCGTAATACAGATAATTGTGTCAATTATGTGGTTGGAGGTCAACCTTTCTACCCATATTTATGTGCAGCTTATCCAATCCATCCTCTCACTACTCAGCTACTTTTCCAGTTGCACACTGATAGTGCAAACCATGACGAAAGAAAAAACACCTGCAAGGAATAAATTTTAGCACAATGAACACATAAATTACGTGTTTTTCTATCTTACTATACTTCACAGAGATTGCTGGGCATATATGTCATTAGTTCTGTACCAAGATGGGTTGAATAAGCTGTAAGTGGTGACATTCTATTTGATAATTTGGCGTTCCTCAAACGTTAATGGCAAGTACTCTCGTCGATAACCGTTGTTTTGACGTAATCTGATATGCTGATATTGCTTTCTGCTCTGGATGAAAATAAAAATAAGGCGGCGTGATATTTTTAGTGAAAAAATGATGCGAGTATATTATTCAAAACATATCGTGGAAACACATTTATATTCACATAAAGTTTCACCAGATATTCATTTTGGAAAAAGCATTCACTTTATTCACATGGAATAAAAGAGTCGTTCGATTTATTTCGTTTTTTCCGATTCTGATCTGACGAAATTTTGGAGTTTGTGACGAACTACTATGCGTGACAGTTTCAAGGATAAAAAGGACAGCAGCGTTATCAAAAAATTGACTTCCTTGTGATTTGAAAATAATGAGCGTCCAAACCTTCCTTTTGTCGTTCAGTGTCAAGTTTGTCGTGCAGAAATTTTCTAGCTGAATCGGTGAGATAGGCAATAATTGTTAATTGTACTACTCCTGGTAGGTGGGATATCTCGATCCCGGTGACACTTTAGGTTCTTCTGGGTTTACCTACAGTGATAATATCAAATGCACCACCGTAAAATAAGTGAAACGTCCCAGAGTGCTTTGGAAACCAAATAATTAGCCGACCCTTGCCCACATAAGGCTCCGCCAACTGTACGCCTTCGTAAGAGACCAAAAAAAAATAAGAATAAAAGAAATACGTAACTGTTTGCTGAAGATGGTATTATTGCATCAATACAATAGAACATAGCACTTCTAGTAACTAATGGAATAAGTATGCAGTATGGCTCAAAAAGTCTGGTGATTCTTATGAAAAAACTACGTACTTAACTGGTGATGAGTTTTTTTTATGAGGCCATGTAAAATTCATATTTGTCCATCTTCAACGTATGTACACCTATCATTTCAATATCATAAGAGCCCATACCTATTGGCAAGCCCCCTCCCTAGCCTTTAGGGTAAAAGATACCATTCACCGAAACAAAACTGCATAACCCCATACAGTTTACAGTCGGAGTTGAACTTTAGTTGAGTCTGAAATTTTTTGAACCCATTGACAACGTTTTTTATGTCGTAATTGAAGTCGCAAGGCAAAATTTGATCAATTTTGACCCCGATTTTTTCTAAATCAAGTTATTTATTTAAATCACTAGTAATCGAAATAGTTCCAATCCTTCTAAATTGGGTGTACATTTCGGTGAAATTTCTGTATTATCACGGACATTGCTACAAAAAAAATAGATCGAAAAAAAATCCATTCCCAAATAACATTTGCTCGCACAAGGAAGTTATCCATGTACCTTATACCGATTTAAATAGGACAATAACAAAATATATAACCTTGAGAAAATAAAAAGTGTATACCTAGATTCTTCATGTCTAGCCGCCCCCCCCCATCTCCCCAGTTATTATACAAACTCTTTTTTTCCATACTAATGATTAGGTATTGATCCCCTTGACTAGGTCATAGTCCCTCTAAAAGTCACGATTCAATTCTGTAAACCAAACAAATTTCGTCCATCAAAGTTACCAGTAATTTCAATTTACTTGTGCAATTACCGCTGATAATTCTTTATTGAGCAATTCAGGTCTTTTTATTGTCTATTATTATGTTAAGTACTTGAACGGTTTGTCTGTTCAGTGCTGACTCAAGAATTTATATTCAGGGTAGGTACGAAACTTTTCACCGAATTAGTACAAGAGTATGTGTTATCAGGAGGAAAAAATATGCTTTGTGTGGCGAACGTGAAGATTGACTTGCTGCACGTAGAAGAAAAGCCGCATTTTATTATCGGTGTTCGTGTAAAAATGTCGATAAAAATTCATTTTTCTCGAATAATTAATATTTTACACTCCAGAGAATGAAAGTGAAAATAATATTTTAATCCCTAGGGATTCAAAATTAACTTTCAATCCCTGGATATTTCAATAAACAAGCGTCGAATTATTTTCTATTGACAAAATAATTTGTTGCTGCAAGAAACATCTGGATAGAGTTGCTGTAGTTGTGATACTCGAAGAAATCTGATCAGAAACGATTTATTTCTGATATAAGGAATTTTTTGAAAAACCTTCCGCGCTGCGTATCATTTATTTTGATTGCCATAGCGACGCACGTTGTACACCAAAACTCTGATTTATGATTAGAGTGCTGCTATTTAATAATTTGCGAATATACATTCTTTTTTTTTTACTTCTCCTAAAGCGCATAAAATAGTGGAATGAAGTTCCTTTAATCCCTTGGTGTTTAATGTACTATCATTTTTTATCTCTGTCACTTTTTTTTCTACTTTCCGTGAACATTTTTGTGAAAAACTATTTATTCGGGAGTGAAAATGTAATAGAATAAGTTTTTTCAATGTTAGTTTCGCGATGAGAACACTGGTTCATAAGATGTTGCTTTTTATCGTTGCTTAAAAACATTATTTCCCAACACATGCTATCTCCAACTTATAAAAAGCGACATTACAAAAAAAAAAGAAGGAGGGTTATCCGAACACACATACATCTGAATCTCAAAAATCAGGATTTCTGCATTACTATGGATGGTTAAAAGTAGGTGCCACATGTTTTTTTCTGAAAGTTTTGGCATTACCCTTGAACGAATAGTGGGAGAAAAAATAGAGAGATCAGTCCAATCACGAAACATGTTTTGTTTCTGTATTTCTAAATTAAGTATCTTACTGTATGAGACCTATTGCATATCCTAAGGTTCCATCAGTTTCCAAACCGATTTAACACTCCGAAACTGTGCAAGGTGTCTTTCACCAAGAGATATAAAAATTTCGTGTAGTCAAGATATCAATGGTTAGTAAATCATATAGAAACTATTGCCTATTCAACAAAAAACTACCATGCAATGCATTTGATTGCGTATTGCATTTCTCAGTAACACGTAGATTTTTTTCGAGAAATTCAGGCGGCGTTCTTAAATTTTTGGAGTTAGATACAAAAATTTAAGAGGGAAAGGTATAACTACTGCTGACCTATTTCAAAACAACTTTGTTGTTTTCCATCGATGGTTTATTTTAGAAAAAACTTATTAGATTCGAACTCACTAGTGTCGATTTTTTCGTACATACAGTGATATCATTTTGATCATCATCATCATTGATATTTCATCATACGAATACGTTTCTCAACATGCTTACAACTAGCCGAAATTTCACCCGAATCGGATGAATGTTTCATTAATACTTACAGATTATCAATAGTATAATTGTTATCATCATTATTTTTATGGAACTATCTTTGCAAAAAAACCTTCTCTGATATCACAATAACTCTAGGCTAGGCAATTGGATTAACCGTTTCGAAGTCTATGAAGGACAAACAAAAAAACATGTCAAAAATAAAATCTTTGACAAATTTCCGAAAACAAACTGATGGATAAATACTTGTGAAGGAGGTTTGAAAACGGAAGAAGATTAAATTCCGAAACGTTAACAATGATAAGTTATTGATAATCAAAAGTTCTTGTATTTTTCTGATGAGCAAATTTGAGTTATACGAAAAATTGCTGTTTTTTAATTATCGCAGCAACTTTTTGAGGTGAGTATATTGAAAATCTGCCTTCTACACTTGTATAGATTCAAATATCAATCGTTATTTTTTCAGAATGTGGTAGGTTAAGAACCCAAAAAAACTAGGGAGAAAAAAGTGCATACCTACAATCATTTTTATATAAATCGCCTTCTATTTATATGATAGCGAAAGTTCTTCACAAGTACTACGATTTCAAAACTTACTGTGATTAAACTCAGTAACTCATCAACCCCGTCCGTAATATTTTTCTGGCCACGGCCATTTCCATTATATCATTGTATATCGCCTTCAACGCCGTTTTCGTTGCAGATAACCAGCTCTCAAGTCTTGCAGTCATTCATCGACAGAATAAAAGAAGTGAACCCCATCTTGAATTGCGTGGTGGCGGAACGTTTCGAGGAAGCGAAAAAGGAGGCGAAACTCGTCGACGAACTCATCAAATCCGGGGTTATACCGGAAGAGAAGCTCGCGCAGGAAAAGCCCTTCTTGGGAGTCCCATTCACCACTAAGGACTGCATTCCGATCAAAGGTGAGTGGAAATTTTCTATATCGTTTCTGTTACCATTACGATTACAGTTTTTTCCAAGGTTTTCACTCGACAGGTTTTCAAGACCGTTCGTTGCGGTACTGAATTATAAAGTTCTTATAATAACAATGTTCATCACGTATTCAAACCACGAAAGAAAAAGAACATAACAAATAGTTATTTATTTACCAAGGGTAAGGTTATTAAGTAGATATTTATGCCCTGAGGGCAACGATTTTATAAAGACGAGGGCTTCCTGCCCAAGGGTTTGTGAGTCGCCTGAGGGCATATACATCTACTTATTTATACCCATGATGCATGTGCATACAAACGTTAATGTCATGCTAGTTTGGTATTGCATCTATAACATAATAATGCATTACTTAACGAGAGGGATAAGTAGCCTAGTACACACGAGCGAACTTTGTAAGCACGAGGCTTTAACCGAGTTCAGCAATTCGCTAGTGAACGTAACTAGCCTTATTCTTGAGTTGCGTGGTGTACTTTTTCTACTCCTACCTTGTTGCGGGGTGATTTCTGCTGGTGTAACATAAATCTCTTCGTTATCCCTCCTTTTCAATTATCAACGAGACACTGGATGACAGCAAGTAGGTAAACTAATTGCTTGCTTCGTGGTTACATGCAGTACAATCGTACTGAACAGTGGCGGATCCAGGATCAGGTCAAGGGGTGTCTATAACTCAAAATTTATATATATATATATATATATATAACAGAAAATTATGAGCTACGGTAACTAGGTTCGAAAATTTACTTTTTTTTCACAAATGTAACGAGTCTAATTTTTCAAATACTGCGCCAAAAAGGATCCAATGGCAGCACTGTCAGAAATTTCTCGCACTTTTCCTCGATAAGCCTGACAAGTGTCAATTTTCTTATTTCGAACTTACAACATGAAGAGGACTATTTTTATATTTAACTCAGCTTGATGCAACGTCTGAACCGACTGAACCAGAAAAAAAGAGGAAAGAACAATCAGTGAGTCCAAAAATTTCAAGCGGAATTTGTTTGTTTGGGTAACATTCAATCCAGATCTTGTTTGTACTATTTTTAATTCTTGAGAATTATTTTTTTTAGGAATTGGAGGATTATTGAATTGAATGAATTGATGAAATTGGTTGTTAAAAAATGAAAATTTACTAATGTTTAAATGTAGCCTGCTCTTTAGTTTACAATGGAATGTAATAATAATTATTAAAGTTCTTCAATTTTATAGCAAAAAAATTTATTCTATTTTATTTTTTTGTCTCGCTCATGTGACATATTTTCGTTCCCTAACAAAATTTGGAAACTAGGAGCCTATAAAAATTGAAAAAAAAAATCTCTCATTTTCCCAATGGTGGGGAGGGGGTCCGGACACGAAACCTCCCCCCGTGGATCCGCCACTGGTACTGAATTCAGTACAATAGGACAAAATGCAGTATGGCAGTACCTCTTTCGCATATTTAGTACAATTTTGATATTCTTTCAAGAATCGCTAATTTGATATATCAACACGAGTAGGTAACGTCTTCGGAATATTTGTTCTATGAATGTCAGATCGTCAATCTTTTCTGATTTTTTTTTACTGAGTAATGGATGTGTTATTTAGTTGATGGCACAATTTTTTGACGTGATCGCACGGAACAGCAGGGCATGATATCGAAAGTGGTTCTTTGTCATTTGTGATTTTATTTGGACGGTACTGTTGGTAGACAGGTGCCACGTGCCACAATAAACTTCATCCTCGTGCACGTTTTGCGTATTATCACCCCTTTCCGAACGATTTGTTGAAAAAAGTTAAAAAACGCGCAGATGCAGATTTTTTTCAGTTCGTTCGTTCAGTTTCCTAGCAGTCTACTAGTTCAAAAAATGTAACTGTTTTGAACGATTCAACTATTATGATGTTTCGTGATATATCGTGCAGTGCAGTACAATTGAACACAGTATTGAATTTGCAGTACATTAAAATATAATTGTTATTAATGTTTTTTTTACTTTTTATGTGACTGTTGATCATGAATTGTGCTCGATGAACGTAGTTATAATTTGATTCACATTCTGCAACCAATACGACCTCACATAATAATAATTTATAATTATGATTTATAAATATTAGGGTTAATAAAATGTGGTTACTGTACTTGATATTCAATATACTATCATTACACTGAATTATTGAGACACCTAAATTTTTTTCATATTTTGAACATAAAAATAATAAAAATACAAATAATTCTTTGAATATATGAAATGGTATTTGGACCATTTTCACGTAATAATTTTTTATTGCGAATTTTCATCGAATATCGACCCGTTCCATCCAATTTATTTATATTAGATCATGTAACGAGCATAGTACGATAGCTATTCAGACTATAAATACATGGTCATGAAAAAGTTTATTACCTGTACCGCACGCCAGTGTCGTTAATTTCATGTTCATTCAGTCGCAGGGAGTGAGTCTGATATTAATTAAAATTATGGCTGCATATGGAATGAATATATACAGTGCTTTTCTTTTATGTCCCCCTTTCCTTTTATTTTCTGAACGGGTCAGATCAAAAAAATTGAAACTTGGGATAATGAAATTGCTGCATGAAGACTATATTTTGAAGTTGAATTGACGGGCGAAAATATTGGGATGGCGACTGGGAGCCATCTGGAAAAAAAATTAAATGGAAAGGGGGGTTTTATGGTACATCATTTTGAAGCTCCTGACGAATAAATTGACTCCACAGCCCTAGAATATGAAGTCAATATTTTCACCTACGACGAAATGGCGGAACATTTGATAATTACCTGAATACAAACACAATAATGTCGATAATTCTAGGAATGTTTGTTTTTCTCTACCATATGGCTATCCCAACAACCCGATAACGTTTGATAGGTTATTTTTCGTTCTTAAAAAAAGACAAAATTGGCAATACAACGAACATCGAGTTCAAATATTCTCATTTACTATTCTATTTTACTAGTAGATAGGTACCATGTACTATCTTCAAAATGGTCAATTGAACAAAATTCAACAGGGAAGCTGCATTTGAATATGCTGGAAAATACTGTTGCTCCTTTAATCAGCGAAATCGTTGAAGTGAATCCTAATGAATTCGATATGGATATCATTATTCCACTGGGATGGAGCACCACCACATTACTGCAGACAAGTGAGAAACTATTTGGATAATACTTTCCACGGTCGTTGGATTGGGCATCGAGGTTCTACGTAATGGCCAGCCCGCTTGCCAGATTTGACACCTTCAGATTTTTTCAAGAGACTATTCGAAGCGAAAGGTGCACGAAACTGAACGGCAGAGAATAATGAATATTTGTAGAATCATCCACGTTGCTGTGTTCGAAAATGTTCGACATTAAATATCTGATAGGCTGTTCTTATGTCAAAACGTTTGAGGCTACCATTTCGAGCAACTTCTGAACTGGCTTATTTCTTCAAAGTTAAACGTGGATGTATTTAGGCAATTATTGATTGTTCCGCCAGTTTGTAGTAGGTGAAGATATTGACTTCATATTCTAGGGTTATAAAGTATTTGTCAGGAGCTTCAAAATGATACCCCCTTTCCATTTGATTTTTTTTGCCAGCTGGCGCCCAGTCATTTGTCAATTTCACTGCAAAATATATGCATTGGTTTCATTATCCCATGTTTCAATATTTTGAGTTAACCCGTTCAAAAAAATCAAAGCAAGGAGGAGAACATTAAATAAAAGCACAGTAGGTATATGTATATACAGCTTATCAAATCCATCTTGGCACAAATTCAGATACTTTTCCAGTTGCATAATGGTAGTGTAAACCATGACGAAAGAAAAAACACCTAGGAATAAATTTTAACACAGTGTACACATATAATAAGTTTCTTTATCTTAGCATACTCCACAGATATCGCTATAGACCGGGAGGTCATGACAGGTTTTTTCGTGCATGCCTTATTAAGGCTTGATAACTAACCCTAAAATATCAAAGATAGTCGGGGTTTTAGCCCCCCCCCCCCGCGCGTCCTCTTCTTAAGGAAAAACGCTTTTTTTCTGTATCTGTATGTTTTTTTCTATTTCGTTTTTTTCTGTGATTATTTTACTGCATGCCATTGTAATATACGGAAGTTCAAACTAATTGGAGCTCTAATAATTGATGGCATGCACCCCGCAGCGGCCCAAGATGATCAAAAGGTTATGAAAACCTGAAAAAAGAATTAAGGAAAATTCCGTGTTTTCAAATTGCATGCCGATGTGAGGAATTTAAGTTTTTGTAATAAAAACACTATGGAAATATTGGCATGCACCCCTCGTAGGACCAACGGTGAAAAAATTCCGGAAAGTTCTGTAAAATTTTAACACCGATTTTCCGTGATTCCAAATCACTCCTAATAAGGATGAATATCAATTTTATAACGGAATAATTATCTAATTCAAATGGCATGCATGTTGAATAAGCCCATCGTATTATAAATAATAATAAAAGTTGCAAAAAAACAGTGCAAATTTAGGTGACTTGTTTTTGCATGCCGTTTTGTATTTGATGAATTTACCGTATTTGAAGTCATGAATGTAAATGGCATGCATGTAGCTACAGCCCAATACACAAAAATTGTGGAAAAATTGAATAAACATCAATTTTTGAATTGAAAAAAAAATCAAAAAAATGCCGTGACTTCTTCTTGCGTGCCGCTTTGTATTTTGTTGGTAGATACTATTTCAAGTTGAAATACGAAATGGCATGCATGTAGCTCCATGAAAATTGTTTGAATAAACATTATTTCAAGTTGATGGCTGAAATAACATACATGTTATCATAGTCCAACATTCAAAAATTGTAAAAAAAACAATTCAAATATCTCGAATCTCCCGGTCTCTAGTCTAAACGTGGCCTAATCATACGTCGAAAATTGTAAAAAAAAACAATTCAAATATCTCGAATCTCCCGGTCTCTAGTCTAAACGTGGCCTAATCATACGTCGAAAATTGTAAAAAAAAAACAATTCAAATATCTCGAATCTCCCGGTCTCTAGTCTAAACGTGGCCTATCATACGTCGACTAGCACGAGAGGTTACTACTACCCTATGATAGACGCTACACGCTACGCCATTGCCTATACCACCGTATAGAAGTAAACAACAAGTGCGCTACCGGTCGACATGATGTATCAGGTTAAGATTTTATATTTAGCTGGGCTCTGGCAGCGTGTGGTGCGGTAGGAGGGTGTCGGCTGAGAGCATTCTTGGCTCACTTGCACTCACGCTTCAGATACATCGGCTGAGCGTTAAGTAAGAGATGGGAATATTAACCCAAATAGGGCCTACAGACGAGTTCAGGCAAAATTTAATAAATTTCGATGCTTGTATGCTACCTCCTTGTAAACGTGAACTCCAACAACTTTTACGAGCAGCGTACATTGGACAAATGAGTAAAAATTATTTTTCTCCAGTGCCCAACGATTCTCTGAATGTATTTCAACTTAAAATAGTATCTACCAACAAAATACAAAGCGGCACGCAAGAAGAAGTCACGGCATTTTTTTTGATTTTTTTTTCAATTCAAAAATTGATGTTTATTCAATTTTTCCACAATTTTTGTGTATTGGGCTGTAGCTACATGCATTCCATTTACATTCATGACTTCAAATACGGTAAATTCATCAAATACAAAACGGCATGCAAAAACAAGTCACCTAAATTTGCATTGTTTTTTTGCAACTTTTATTATTATTTATAATACGATGGGCTTATTCAACATGCATGCCATTTGAATTATATAATTATTCCGTTATAAAATTAATATTCATCCTTATAAGGAGTGATTTGGAATCACGGAAAATCGGTGTTAAAATTTTACAGAATTTTCCGGAATTTTTTCACCGTTGGTCCTACGAGGGGTGCATGCCAATTTTTCCATAGTGTTTTTATTACAAAAACTTTAATTATTCATATCGGCATGCAATTTGAAAACACGGAATCTTCCTTAATTTTTTTTCAGGTTTTCATAACCCTCTGATCATCTTGGGCCGCTGCGGGGTGCATGCCATCAATTATTAGAGCTCCAATTAGTTTGAACTTCCGTATATTACAATGGCATGCAGTAAAATATCACGGAAAAAAACGAAATTCCGATACAGAAAAAAAGCGTTTTTCCTTAAGAAGAGGACGCGCGGGGAGGCTAAAACCCCGACTATCTTTGATATTTTAGGGTTAGTTATCAAGCCTTAATAAGGCATGCACGAAAAAATGGTGGAACGTCACCTGTCATGACCTCCCGGTCTACTAGGCATATATATACGTTATTATTTCTGTGCCAAGATGGATTGGACAAGCTGTAAATCCAAAGATTCATCAAATTTTCAAAACAGGCAACCTCCTGACGCGAACTCCACCGTAGAGTCGAGTCCGCTTCATTTTCACTTCGAATGCTTCCGGGCAGCTCATATCTGTATAGTACGATAGATTTTTTTAACGTTTCTCAATCATTAAGTACCCACTTGTGTCCCCTAGATGCTCCAAGCGAATATTATCTTTAATGATGCCTTCTTTTGCTTTATGCTGAAGTATTTCTCATCATGGGAATTTTACGGCTTTCGAGTAATGGCTGCTGACCAACCTTTGCACTGAAGGGGGACAATAGTCCGAAATTGGGCTGCAAATGATCAATTCCAATAATGAAAAATGAATTGTGGCTTTTATATGACAGTGCTAATGCTTCGACTGCCATTGTCCTCGTGATATAAATATACATGTAATGGAGTTCGGGTTGAACTGCGTATTGAGTTTTGTGTTCGACGTTTTGGCTCTGATTTTGGAGCCATTTTCAGGAAGGGACAATGTCCACCCAATCTCCTTCTCCTTAGGTGCTATCACGGAAAAAAGATTTTTGACTAGACTGTTCGATCTAGGGAGCAGGCAAATTGAGTGCTTGGAAAGAACTCGTGACGAGACCTGGGGAGTAGGCAGATTGAGGCACAGGCGTCAAGTCACAAATCCTTGATCATAAAACAAAATATATATGTATATTTGATTGGTAGTCTTTGCTGACTAGTCAAGATACAAGGGGGGAGAATATTAGGTGCACTCTTTTAACACTGAATTTCCAAGATTTCGACGGTGAATACTGTCATATTCAGGAAAGTGTGTTAGCGAGAATAGTTGCTATTTGTGTGATGATTGAAATGTTAATAAATAATGAGCACCAAGAATACGTGGGTTAATGATGAACTAACATCAAAAACATCAAAACGGTTAAAATTGGCAGTTGTATCGCCAAGAGCATATGCGGGAATTTCATCTGTGAAGAATCTCGCACTAACACCTTTTGGATGTAATCCAATGCCCTTCGTGGTAATAGCCAGGGTAGTAGTTGTTTTCTGCTAGGTGTTAGTCCGCCAACCTACAGTGTAGGTGGGCTGAGGCTGGCCTGAACGAATTGTTCATTAAGAATATTTGATTCAAAGCCACTCTTCAAGCACAATCATGCGAATATTGGCCATGAAAGCATATTTTCCTATTTCACCGAATCCACCCACACCTATGGAAAATGCCTAGATAGCAATATCTATAAATACTTATCCTAGAATTGTTGGCAGTTCAAATAATATATTATCATATGGTGATAACGAAATAATAATGAAACATATTCGTATTGTAAATATATGGATAAGTGATATCATAATGAATACAATTCAAAAAATTTGAATTCACTTAGTTAATCAAATGACACTTATCACAACCTGTATACATTATATTTTTCATTATATCGCACTGAAAAGTCTAGTTTTGAAGAAAGCATGCCTAGTAATGTTGTATTCCTCAATATCCATGTCATGATTGGTTGAAATGTGATTGGTAACTTTCATTGCCTACTACAATACCTCATTTGTTATAATAAGTCCAGAAGGAAATTGATTATGGTTACTTTCGCCTAAAACGTTAAACCAAACGTTGGCATATTTGTGCCAATATATCATTTAGATATCATTTAACTACTTGAATGTTATGTTTTCATTCATACATAATCTATTCTCAGGTTTGAATTGTTTATTGAAATTGAATAGAAATTGATGCAATCATAGTTATGCTGTCAAAACATTTGTGTGAACGTTGAGAAATGAGGAGAAATTTGAAATGAATATAAATACTAACAAAACTCATATGAGTTAATCAAGAATTAATTGATCATTAGGAACTGATTTTAATGTTAATGTAGACATACTTCTCAGTTCTAATGGTATACAGCTCTAAACTTTGGCAAAGTTATACAATAATGATAACCTGAAAGAAGTTTATATGAAAGCTTAAACAACACTTATGAAGGTGCATAATTTGTTTCTGTGCAATGCATCTCACTGAACCTTTTATAAAGTAATGAACAAGATATATAAGATGCTTTATCTACACCCGAACTCTAATAATACACTTATATGCCCACAACCCGTTTTATAATGAAACCCATTACGATACAGATTTTTCATTACGATACAGATTTTCAACCAATAGAGAACCCATTATTTTTCAATCAAGCATGATGTGCATGCTCTGAATTTGACGTTTGTCAAGTCAAAATTGGTATAGGTATTGAATTTTTGAAGAATATAATCAAACTTCGATAATCATAACAAAATGTCTGATACCAGCGATATGGGAGAATCACCTTCACCGGCAGAAATACAGTTAGAATGATTAAATTTTTCATTTGACAAATGCATGATCAAATTTTCTGAGCTCTCCGGAGGAGAGCTGTCTAAGGCGCTGAGATTATATTAGTCAGTTGGACTAGTTGGAAGAGTCATGGGTTCCATTCTATATCTATATCTTCTCTTCATTTCTCATCGTTTTATTTCTCGAAGTAATAATCTACAATTTTGTAGAATTTTCCAAAGAAATGCGTTTAAATAGTGTTATTGTGTGCAATACAAATATAAATATTTGTGGTTCTTCACTATATTTATCGAGTGTTGATAAAATAGCGTATGCAACTCTCATGTAATGGTTATTAATACACTCCTACTACTAATACACCTTCGGCTCGTTTCGTATCCTGGTTGATGCTCGTGTGTTGATAACCATCATTACATGATCGTTGCATAATAAGTATACTATTATAGCGGGGTATTGTCAGCTGACGAATATTCACATTCAGTATTTCTGTGCGGAACTTCACTTTGTTTTATAGATAGCGTGGTTTTTCAGTCAGTATAATAATATTTATGATTGAACAAAAGTGTAGTAATCGCCTTGTCTCCATATCCAACCAGCAAATTACAATAATTGCAACAGAAATGTGGCTTCGTCGGCGTAGGCCACATATCATTCTGACGCATGAGTTCTAAATCAACTGAGGTCTCCGTCTGTCATTTTGAGCACAGAACACCCTATCTACATGAGATAGGATGTTCTGTGGTTTGAGGTAGAGCAGGGCCATATATGCAGTCATATATGATTTTTTTTTCAGGTCTTATCCACTCCTCGGGTCTGGTGAAACGCCAGAAAAACATCGCCGTCGAAGATGCCAAAGTCGTGGCGTGTCTGCGAAACGCTGGGGCCATTCCCATCGCCTTGACGAATGTGTCGGAGCTGTGCATGTGGTGGGAGGGGGCCAACAATGTACACGGTCGCACCAACAACCCCTACAATACCAATCATATAGTCGGTGGGTCTTCCGGGGGTGAGGGATGCGCGCAGGCTGCTGCAGTTTCTGCCCTTGGCAAGTATAGCATTTACTTCACCTGGTGGAAAGTGCAGAATAAACACAAATCTAGATGTACAATAACAAGAAAAGATCAAAAGAGAAGTAACCAAAAAAAACGATGAACAAACAGGGAATACACGAAAACAGATAAAATCATAATTAAAATGCTCCGAGAGAGTAGCAGTTTTTATAAATTGAAAAGCGTTTCGATCTTGAGTCGAAAATATTTAAATTTGGTCCTGATTTTATAGTATCATCTGCCTATTTTATTGAAAATGTTTGGATTTAAGATAAAAATGACTATGATTTGGAGTTGTTCGATGCGTTGTAGGTACTGATAAATCTCTAGAACGTTTTTGATTCAGTAGAAGAGTTTACCTGTTTTTGAACACAAAAATAAATAGTTCATAAATATGTGTTCCAGCAACCGCAAAAAGTTTTAGTTCTTTGAATTCCTTTCTTCACGAGTGTTACCACTTTCCACCCAATCTGAACAATCATTCGAACTGCTGATATTTGCAGAATGAAAATGTTATCGCAGAGGACCCCGAACCCTAATTCAAAATCGCATTATAAAGGCAATGACTACAACAGACTTAACGAGATCTCCCTACAACAGTAATTTGTTAAAAATTTCAATGTGTAACATGTTTTGCTTAGTTTTTCACGTAGTGTTAATAGTTCAAGAATAGAACATAACAACTGAGATGGAAGAGTAGATGTTAGGTTTTTTATCCGTATTTTGATAACCAAGGGTCAAAAACCCTTGCGTTTTGATTAGCCAAAATAGAACAGTACAATCAATGCTGTGTTTTCACTGGCCAAACCCTCAGAGCTTCTGACGGGCTGGACAAGAATTAGCAGTTATATGTCTAACAGTTCTTGAAAATGACATATGATATGTTGGCGAAAGGTCGAAAATCGCCAAATAACGATATAATAAGGGTGGGTACTTTACGACCTGATTAAGAGTCCGTTAAAATAATCGGTGCTGAGAATGGACACCACATCCTATCATTTGCTAGAGTGAAAGCACAGCCTAAGCACCGATTATTTTGACGGACTGTTAATCAGGTCGTAAAGTACCCGCCCTGAGAACAAAAATTCGAAAACATTACTGAAGACCGAATCTCTATTTCTCCTATTTCACATGAAAATAGATTTGTTCTTCATCATTCATATTTATCCAAGCAATAAGTCCATCTCAATAATTTTCTGTCCACTTCCACCGAAAGTAATTGTGATTGACGTGTTACTCGACTTAAAATTCGTATTCAAATACTTCAAATCTAACAGTCGAACTTTCAATCTCGTCCTCGTGGGGCTAGCTTTGAATAACGTGGCATCATCTACGCAAATTCTTTCTACTAATGGTTCTATTGTTCAACTACAGATCCCGTCAGAGTATAATAGACAATAAGACCGTAGTTCCGTAGTATCTCCAGAAGTTTTTGATGTCATACACTATCAAAGGCTTTGGTCCGATCACACATGGTAGATGCCACTAGTGATTGCGTTTCCAAGTCATTTTTTCCTTACGGACGTCGTAGCCTGACTCACACATTTTCTTGATTAATTTTACAAAACACCGGGAAGATGGCAATCAATTCAGAAACAGAAGTAGAATTTTTTGTCAGTGCCGTATACCATCCATGTTTTGAAGATTATTTTAATGCCCAAACTCTCATTTCCTTCATAAACTTTCATCGTCAACTTTATTTTGAAACTTCATTATCTTTATTTCAACATTTCAGTCGAACTGAAAGAGAACTCTGTGTCTATTTTTTCCTTCAAAGTAGGAAACTTAGTCGTGCATTGTCAAGTAAACGGAAATATCGACATTATACTGTATTATTATCCTTTTCACACAGCCATTGACTAATTTTATCTCTATAAACAATGCTAAAGATCATACAATTTAAAAACTTTTGCACGTAATCAGGGGCGTGGTCAAATTTTGAAGTACACTATAGCCAGATTGTCATATTATTATTTAATATCAGATGATAATAAAAGCGATGTATTCATTATAAAAGGATTATAATCAAAAAATTACCTAACTACATGTTTATTATTCATCAAAATATGAAAGTTCAGCCATAAAATAGGTCTTTCCCGTGAAGTTTTTTCAATAGAGGCCAATTTCGAAGAATCGAGATTTTCATCTTCAAAAACCAAATACTCTTTGCCTTCATACATGTTTTAAATTTTTCTACGAATGAAACTTGTCTCTTGTCTCCAGTACTGCAACATTTGAAAGTCTCTTGGTTTTGCGCATTCGAGATTCGAGGCGATTCAAGAGCTTCGGTATCTTTATATATTCGACTTGAAGTCAGCTGCTACACGCTAGAAGTGAATATCTGACGGTATATTACGAATACTTACTTTGTAATTCTTGATTTACCTCTGTAACAGCCGTACAAGCATCGGGTCACTATTTTCTCGTTCTCCTTCAAATTAACCAATGAAATTTGCCACCAACTCTGCAGCTTTCAATTACATATTTTGGCATTTCCACGAATAGCTTGGGACTGATACTTGCTCTATGTTGATCGAAATACACAGTTTCTGAATACAATATCCAATTTGAAACACCAAAACGACAGAACTGTCACTTTTAAATAACAATTGTCAATTGATTAGTCTCAAATTTCAAATGAAGTGCGGCAACATCGAAAGTGCTGCCAACTAAATTCCTAAGAACAACAGGCGCCAAGTTTGAATTTCAATGCCAACAATTGGTGTCACTGTCTTGATTTTATGTCCTCATCGATGGCGAGCAACAGTTTTTGAATTGTATTGTATTTCCTTGTAGGCTCTTGTTATTATCACGTATGGCTCATTCGTAATTTCGTTTTCGTCCCGCGAATTTCAGGAATCGGATCGGACATCGGCGGCTCGATCCGCATGCCCGCCTTCTTCAACGGCGTCTTCGGACACAAACCGTCGCCGTTCGTGGTCTCCAACCACGGTCAGTACCCCGCTCCGGTGACGGACGAGCAGAACCGTTTCCTCGGCCTGGGGCCGATGTGCAGGAGGGCCGAGGACTTGCTGCCCATCATGAAAGCGATCACGAACCAGAACGGCGTGAAACTGCGTCTGGACGAGCCCGTCGACGTCAAAAAGCTGAAGTGGTTCTACCAGGAGACCGACACGGGCTCGGTGATGGTATCTCCGGTGGCTGGGGAAATCAGAGATCTGTTCTCGAAGGTCGCCAAGCATCTGGATAAGGCTCATGGGGTCAAAGCGACAAAGGTGAGAAAACACACGATTTATAAAACGTATTATCATGTCAAATGATTCGAAAAGTTGCTACCCCCCGGTTGGTAATATACCGATTATTCGCTCAGAAGGGGAGGAAGTCGGAAAATAAATTTGCCGACCTCTGGTTGGCCCTTTTCCAACCTCTCATTCTTCTCTTATTCTTTTCTTATCAAAAACGTTTCATTGTGCCGAAATTTGGGAAGTATACCAATTTACCCCCCTGTATCTATATTGTTATCTTGAACAGATATTTCATATTCGGTACTTCGGATTTGAAGCCATGAGTGTAAAATTAATCAAGTATCAACCAAATATAACACTTCCGGTTTGGTCGGAGATGCATTCAATTTTCATATTTCAAACTGAATCTTTATTTTTTTTTGGAAATTACGATTTGGTATGGAATTACCTTTCCAATGATATATCATAATCAAACTAACAATTTAGAATCTGATGGTATAATTTAGATTCTATAATAAATCACTTGTCGTATTAACCTCGTAGCGGAACATTTTGATGGAAGTATTCTATGGAATAGCATGGTTCTCGGTAGTGTAGAGGTTAGCACGTTCGCCTTTCAAGCGGAAGACCGGGGTTCGATTCCCCGCCGAGCTACCATGCTGGGTAAACGCACGTTGAAAGGTAGGCCCTCGTTGATCCATTGCTCGCACAAGTTTCGAATTCTGAGGGTTAACGTTCGTCAGCTGGTTAACGAAAAACCAACAATTTTTTTTAGATCATATTGAACAATATCATGTGAGTAACGATTCATGGCCGAACTTTTCACGCAATAGTTTTCATGAAGATTAGCTAGTTTTGAATTAGACTTTTTCTTCATTTTTCAACATCAAGTCTATCATTTCTTAAATGCTTACGTAGGAATTTTTTAAGTTGGTTATAAACTCCAATACAATCTGTTTTGTATTTCAATATGTATTGGAGAATCGCACCAAATTAAAAATTCTATAGTTAGCCTTCAAAAATTGAAATTTGATGTTGATAAATGAAAAATCAAATTTTTGAAAATATAGGTATAATCCGCCTGAAAAATATTGTGTGAAAAGTTTATCCATAAATTATCGTACCTTAACATGATTTCATTCAATTTTCAATAGCATACTTTCAAGATGTTATGTAACATACTATTAGTTCTTAGTACAACTATTTTTCTTCGGGCTTGAAGGCCGTCGTTCTTTGCCGAAGAAAAGTAGTTATACTAATAACCTTGGCCGCGAAAGCCCTAACCATTTTGTCACTATTAGTTCTGTGAGGAAATATTAAGTTTTGAAGAACTTTTTGATTGCGTTTTTTACCTCCAGAGTCAATATTAAAGAAGTACAACCACTAAGAAGTTACTCTATAATACTCTTCAAAATGAGTTTTTTCGTTATAGGCCAAGCACCGCGTACTTGTTTTTCTTAATGTTCTACAGAACAGATTTTTTTCGAATATGTTTAGGGGTCTCCCCTGAATGTATATCCAAGTTGGCGGGACGGAGAGGGCGTCCACGTCAGCCGCCAATCTGAAAAACACGTTTTATCGAATATCTCGCGAACCGCGCATCGCACGACAAAAATAGTGGAGATCATTTCCATGGAAAATAGTGTTTTCCGTCTTTTCATTCTATACTGTTTTTGCTTAACGCATAGGTTTTTAATAATAGCGCTCCAAACTTTTCACACTATGGTTATTGCTAAATATATAGTCAACGGTTCATGATACATTGAAAATGGTGGTAACCAAATTTGTTGTGCATTAAATTTCCTATAAATTTCATCCGACACTTTTTGAAGTTTTATGAGCTATAACGCTGTAAATGTCTAGTAAACGCAAAATATCCACTAGATTATAATGCTGTTCATTCAATCATGCGTTTATAATTTGTAGTATATATTTTGGGTCTTTCGGAATTTCCCCCTCTTAACATTCCAACAGTATTCAGGTTAATTAATATTTATAATGATAATAACAACAATGGCAATTCTTATGTTGTAGCGTGGTGTACTGTTATTTTTTGTTACATAGTCAATCTTTTATGATAATACCGTAACAATAGAGATCGATAAATTATCAGTTGTTCTCCACTGATGATGTACGAGGTGCCAGTTTTACCAAGCTGAAGCTCTTGAACTATTTGTTACGGAAAAAAGTTTAGAATGATATTTATAGGAAATTTCATGCTGTACAAATTCAATCATCACCATTTTCAATGCATCATGAACTATCAACTATATATTTAGCAATAACCACATTGTAAAATGTTTTAGATCGCTATAATTGAAAACCTATGCGTTATACAAAGAAAGTTTACAATGAAAAAGACGGCAAACATTATTATCTATGGAAATGGCATGAAGTTTTACGAAAATGTTAATACAGCTGTGTAGCGAACCAATTAAAATTATAAATGATGTGGAGAACAACTATAATAATTTATCGATCTTTATTGTTACTTGCAAGGGTAAAAACGGTATCATCATAAAAGATTGTAGCAAAAAACAATAGTACACCACGCTACACCATAATTATTATGATTATTATTATCATTATTCACGTTTTCAACCTGAATACTGTTGGAATGTTATAGCCTGTTTCGACGATGCAAGTTTTTCGCTGTAACTCCAGAAAATTGCATGTGTTCATGAGTTCATGCAAGTTTTTCGAGTTGCATGAATCTTTTTTGGTGCGATAAGTTGCAGCGACTTAGTTATTTCTATGGTGAATTTGTTGCCGCAAACCACAAATATGTGGTGGCATCATTGTGAAGAATATTGATTTTGAACATTTCAATTATTTTTCGAGACTTGAGGAATCAAGTTGAGTAATAAGGTGATGTAATCACAAAATCAATTATTAGAAATAAATGAAATTATATATCAGTTGTGATAATGTAGACGTTCATCTTGGTATCATTCAGTGCTATTTTTTAATATTGGCAATGCAAACTGACAGCTAGATGACATACCTCGCAGCGACAAGTCGCCGCGACAAGTCGCCGCGACAAATTGCATCGTCGAAACGGAGTGTTAGGAGGGGGAAACTCCGAACGACCCGAAATATATACTATAACTCAAAGACGCATGATTGAATAAACAGCATTATAATCTCGTGGATATTTTGAGTTCACTCGACATTTACAGCAATAACTATATTGTGAAAAGTTTGAAGCGCTATAATTAAAAACCTATGCGTTATGCAAAAAAAATTAAAATAAAAAAGACAGTAATCATTTTTATCTCCGAAAATGATCTTCACTCTTCATCGTGCGATGCGCGGTTCGTGTTTTCCAAGATGGCGGCTGACGCGGGCGCCCCCACGTCCCGCCAACTTGGATTTACATTCAGGGGATACCTCTGAAGATATTCAAACAAAAAATCGTTCTGTAGAACATTGTATTATGAACATACTTTTTTGCTTTGGCGCTCGGCCTATTAATTAGCTGCCGTAGGTATCCTTACGAACGATAGCATATAAATTGAAACTATGCGACCCAAATTTCAAAGAAGTGCTACCTCTTACAATACTACGAACTGAAAACAGTGATAGTCTCTGCGGGATAAATTGCTAAATGTGTTTTTTTGAACTTTGTGTTATGTATCGTGTCCGTCAGAAACCATATAGACAACAAACAGCCCATAACACTTTTCCAGGTAGTCAAATGTTTTGGCAATTATGTGAATGTCAACTCGATGTGAAAACAGTTGTTCTGTAATATCCTTCCGATAATAAAGTTGAGTTTTTGCCTGATATAAAAATAGAATCAGTTCATTTTATTTTTCCGACTCAGTTCAAATTGTTATGCTATCAAAATGACCCAGCATGTGTCCAGAACGATGCTGCTACGACTAACACCCTGTTTCGACGATGCAATTTTGTCGCTGCAACTTCTCGCGGCGACTTGTCGCTGCGAGATATGTCATCTAGCTGTCAGTTTGCATTGCCAATATTAAAAAATAACACTGAATGTTACCAAGATGAAAGTCTACATTATCACAACTGATATATAATTTCATTGATTTCTAATAATTGATATTGTGATTAAATCACCTTATTACTCAAATTGATTCCTCAAGTCTCGAAAAATAATTGAAATGATCAAAATAAATATTCTTCACAATGATGCCACCACCTATATTCGTGGTTTGCGGCAACAAATTCACCATAGAAATAACTAAGTCGCTGCAACTTATCGCACCAAAAAAAAATTCATGCAACTCGAAAAACTTGCATGCACACATGCAATTTTCTGGAGTTGCAGCGACAAACTTGCATCGTCGAAACAGGCTATGTCGTCAGTTTTCAGAGGTGAAATGGTCTCATTCAGGAGAAACATTGCCGTGAACAATAATGAGGTCGGAAGTCTTCAAAAAATGTCATAGCACCCGGTACCATTGTTTTTGTACTAGTTTACTAGTTATCATAATTAGTTTTCCGAAAACCAAATTGACAAAAGCCGTATAAAAGCATTTGACAGCAACTTTCCTTTTAATAATAATAATAATTTGCCTTTATTTATATCAAAAGATACAAAAGGGCGGAATTCAGTCTCAGCACATTATGAAAATGTAAGAGTCCGCTCTTCCATTCTATGAGAATTTCAGTTTTTACCTGTATGTTATCGATTTTACCGCTGAAAATTGACGACCCAGTGCTGGCAGCTATTGTTTTCTATAGCAGCATCATTCTGGACATGACTCATGTTTTTCGTTTCACCCCCAAAAAATGTTTTATGAGCTTGTAACCTAGCAGCTGAAGAAGTGTGACTGCACTCATGTGAAATCTTCCAGAGTATTTTCAGTACTTTAGGTATCGTCCCTCCAACCCTCCTTTTTTACCTCATATAAAGCGCGTTTAAGACGGAGGTCTCTTGTGATACTGACCACACCATTTTTTCGTCATAACAGTTATGAAACTAATTTGCTCTTTCGACAGAGTTCATTAATTCCTCGTTTATTCTTTCAGGTGTGCTTCAAGCGTTTCTCGAAAAGCTGTCCGATGTGGTTCGCGAACATGAAGTCTCCCAACGGTCCCAGATTCCAAGAACAACTCGCCAACCTCAACGGCTCCATAAGTCCGTGGTTGGAGCTCGTCAAATGGGCTTTCGGCCAATCCGATCACACCTTCATCGCGATAGCCACCTGCTTGCTCGAAAACGGGGGCATCAAATACGGCGACGAAAAACATGAATACTTGGTTAAAGAAAGGAACAACTTACGAAGAGAACTGTTGGATCTCCTCGGCGACGACGGCGTGTTTCTCTACCCCACTCACCCCACGTCCGCACCCTATCACAACGAGCCTCTGATCAAGCCCTTCAATTTTAGTTACACTGCTGTGATAAACGTCTTGGGTCTTCCCGCCACCCATTGCCCCATGGGCTTGGATAAGGACGGTCTTCCGATCGGTTTGCAGGTTATTTCCGCCGAGGGAAACGATAGGTTATGTCTAGCAGTGGCGTTAGAGCTGGAAAAAGCTTTTGGGGGCTGGGTGCCGCCTACCATAAAGGCCTGAAAGTTGAATATTTGAGTGGTGACGAAAATTGGAATATTTATCTTCTCCAAAGTATCTAGAAATTTGGGGATTTTTTCCAGGGAGTACAGTCGGATAGCGCTGCCATTGAGACGCTCTCCGTACCGGAACAAACTGAATATATAGTATAGGATCCCGCTATAAAACGACCTTCACCGAGCTGGTTAATGGATGAATGATATTCTTTATCAAATAAAATATGTCGTTAAATATATGGCGAATGGGTTGTCTAAAAAATTTCAGTCCAGAATATGATTGATTGACAATTGAATTTTTAATTTTTTCTTAAATTACACTGGTTCGGTTAATGAACAAATTCCATTCCAATCGAAAATAAGAAAGCTATGGAATATACAAATGTTAGGTTGACTATTTATTTTCCGTCACAACTCTTGGGTAGGCAGGTATAAACAGGTAAATCAATACTAGTAACTTACACCGATCTGATTAATAAATGAAACTAAAATAAAAATAAAGATAATTTTATTATGAACACGGTGGTATAGGGTTGTCTGCAAAAAATCAGTCCTGAATTGCGGTTGTCGAATTTTAAAAAGTGAAATATTGCTTCGAGTGAATACGTGCGACAGCGAGGTCCCAGCAAACTATTCCATGCGATAAAAGGGGACACAGCATTGCAGCTGTCTATAGTTTGTCAGTTAAATGAAAGAGAATGCGCATGCTATTAAAAATGTACAAAATCGTAAGTGAATTTTAGTAACAATTATTTCATTGTGAAAAAAATGTAGAAGTATTGAAAATAATTTTAAATATTTGATTATTACGTACTTACAGTATTCTCAGCACAGTGGTATGATAACCTATAAAATCGAGTGACGCACTAGTTAGATCAACAACATTGTATTTAAAGTTTTTGATTTTACGAAAAGCTAACTTTAATGAACAGTTTTTGAAAGTTTCATCATTAAAATCAATAACACCATCATCCGAATTACACAAAAAGCAGTTTTTGGCCATTTTTTACAATGATAAATCGTAGCACGTTTTTTCAATTACAAATGTAGCGAAAATCCACTCCAAAATGACGCGTAGCATTTACTTGTCTATCGCTATCCTTTTCGTTTTCACCGACGAATAGCATGCGCACTCTCTTTCATTCAATCGACAAGCTATAGACAGCTGCAATGCTGTGTCCCCTTCTATTGCATGGGATGGTTTGCTGGGACCTCGCTGTCGCACGTATTCACTCGAAGCAATATTTCACTTTTTAAAATTCGACAACCGCAATTCAGGACTGAGTTTTTGCAGACAACCCTATACCACCGTGTTCGTAATAAAATTATTTCTATTGTAGTCTCATTCATTAATCAGATCGGTGTAAGTTACTAGTATTGATTCACCTGTTTATACCTACCTACCCCAGAGTTGTGACGGGAAATAAATAGTCAACCTAACGTTTGTATATTCTATCTATAGCTTTCTTATTTTCGATTGGAATGGAATTTGTTCATTAACCGAACCAGTGTAATTAAAAAAAAATTAAAAATTTATTTAATTAATCATATTCTGGACTAAAATTTTTTAGACAACCCATTCGCCATATATTCAATGAAATATTTTATTTGATAAAAAATATCTTTCATCCATTAACCAGCTCGGTGAAGGTCGTTTCATAGTGGGATCTTAGACTAATAGATTATAAAGATTTCATAGAATAATTACATTCGACAATAACTTTCAAGTAGGTACTACACTGATTGATACGAAAGCGTAGAAGTGTCTCTAGAGAAAATAAAAATCCACTTCGACTTTTGAGTCGA
Source organism: Zygogramma bicolorata (assembly GCA_032362365.1). Taxonomy (NCBI): domain Eukaryota; kingdom Metazoa; phylum Arthropoda; class Insecta; order Coleoptera; family Chrysomelidae; genus Zygogramma; species Zygogramma bicolorata. Next base: position 213,517 of record JAVJAQ010003294.1, on the reverse strand, counting down.
AATTTCGACTTTTTTCTCGGAATTTCGACTTTAAACTCTAAATTTCGACATTAAAGTCGTAATTTCGAATTTTTCACGAAATTTCGACTTTAAAGTCGAAAGTTCGACATTAAAGTCGAAACATGATTCACTTCGACTTTCGACTTTTTTCACGAAATTTCGGCTTTGAAGTCGAAGTGGCTTTTTATTTTCTCTAGTGGCACTTCTACGCTTCCGTATATTAAGAACGCCAACTGACTTCTGAGATTTACCCGTTTCAGTTTTGAATTATTCACATATTTACGTTACGCTTACTCCAACGTTATTTTCAGGTGATAACAATATTTTGATAAAGAAATGTTTATCCTTTTCAGATTAGATATGTGATATTAGCTACCGAAATAATCTGACTTGTTTCTATTTAACATAATTGACTAAGAGATAAATGCTTCTATTCATGTTTTAAGCCGAAAAATGTAGAAAACACTACCGGCAAGGATTCTTTCCATGGTTGTCAAAAATTAATTGATCGGAAAAACGAAGATCATCTTAGTTTCAATACCGGAAATAATGGCAAAATGAGCGCGTATGGTCCGAAACTTGACAAAACTTCAGCTTCACATTCTGAAACTAACTGTTTCTGTAAAAACCTCGTATTCCGGTAATTAATTGCTTACTTTCACCCTTTACCCCAAATGTCTTCACCGTTAAGTAGGGGAAAGTGGGGTACATTCGGCCCTCAAAAAAAATTGGTCACATGGACATGACTTTTCATAAAATGAATTCAAACCTACCAAACACATCTACATAGACTAAGGAAGAATTATACACGGACTTCTCCCTTTAAATTGCTTGTATCATTATGATAATTTGTTTTTTTGCAAAATGTGGAGAAGTGATGAAAGTACCCCATTGGTGGAGTACTTTCGGTCTAGGTTTGGGGTACATTCGTCCCGTGAAACTACTATAAACTGGAAGTTATAACTGAAAATATACATGGAAGAAGTTCTTGCAGTACCAGTTTGAGGCGGAGTTTGAAGTTTGGCTACAATGTCCGAAATATCAATGTCACCTATATCTTCCACTGATGGAAAAAATAATTTTTGACTGAAACCCCTTCTTCTCATAAACTTTATTGTAAACACTGGGGAATTTATTTGTTCTATGCGACCTGCATAGTGAATTACTACTCCAGAGTTTGTACAAAACTTAACAAGAACATAATCGCCAATTTCAAGCTCACTTTCGGAAGCAGTTTCTAGTTCTTCAAAGTCGTCACTGTTGCTGGATTTAACATCGTCGAATGAGATATCAGAATCGCTTGATTGGCCTTGATCATTTTCAATTTTCCGCTTGTCTTTCTTTTTGTCGAATACACTTCTCTTCACAATCGGTTTCTTAACTTCTCGCTTCCTCTTTTTTTCCAATTCAATATTCTCTCTGATCAGCAATTCAGGAGTGTCCGTGTAAATTGTCGATTTTGACTTCCTTTTACCACTCCTTGGTTTAGTGCTGGCAGCTTTGAGATAAGGAACCAGTTTCTCCAGACTGAGGTCAGAAATTGAAGGTCGCTCTGAGGAGTCTAAAACATCCTGAGCAATACTCTCTCGTAAATTTAGGTTCTCATAAGCAACATCAGTTGTTGATTCTCCTACATCCCCATGTAGGTCATTGTTTCCAAGGGGGTTTCTTGTGGAGCTTCATCTGGAATTAAGGGCCTATCTGTGACATTACTCGCAACAAAATCTTCATCGGAAAATATCAGCCTATTGATTGGCCATAAACCCGTTTTCTTAAATGCGTTAGTGATATTTTTGATGGAAAATACAGTTTCGCTTTATTTTCCAAATATCCTATATTTCCTATGGTTATGGCCTGACCTGGATGTGCCAACATCCAATCGTTGAATGCGGTGGCCAGATGAGCTTTGAATGGGGCACGAACTCCCACGTCTAAAGGCTGAAGTCTGTGCGAGGTGTGAGGTGGGAAAGAGAGCAAAACAAAACCCCTTTATATTTACAGTACATTATTGCTTCAACAGTCACATGGGATTCGTGATTATCTAGCAACAGCAGAATTTTGTTTTCTGCAGAACAGCGAGTAAAATTCCAAAACTCTTGGAAATATTTCCACGGTCATCCAGACAGATTTATCCCCTAGTGCAATAGATCCTACAGGCGACCCTTCTGATAAATATTCGGTGGGATTACGAATCCTGGGAAAGACGAATACGGGAGGAACCATTGCGCCAACACCGTTAATAATTCCTACAAACGTGACCAGCGAGCCCCTTTCTGCTGAGGCAATTTGGCCTACTTGCTTGTTTCCCTTTGTAGAGACCACTTTCACAGGCCTTGCAACAGTCGTGATTCCTGTTTCATCCAAATTCCATACTTGTAATTTGTACTTTTCCAGGACAGAAGCATATTTTCTAAAAAAGTATGATAATCCATAATGTAGGTTTGATGATTTTTTTATGTATTCACTTAATTGCAGTTCTTGTTCTCTTGTAAATACTTGTTTTGCAGTGTATTTGCTATTGTATTTGGGGGCAACATCTTCACTTTCATTTCCCGAGTCATCATCATTTCCGGAAATTTCTCCTATTGACTTCTTATTGATTCGAGATTGTAGTGTAGTCCTTTTGATGCCGTATTGTCTAGCTGCTCTAACCTTCAATCGTTTCGCAAGATATTCTCTTATCGTTAATTTCATTACTCTTTCATCAATATCAATATGTATAGTCCAAGACAACTCAATATTTATTAGCAACGTAAATACACAATCGGCACCATCATTACTTCACACAAAGAACTTGGTTGTGTGCCGGAAGACACTCCATGACAATTTTGGCGAAAAATTTAAAAAATACTCTTTCTTTTACAATAAGACGAATCTACCCCAGTGCCGAATGTACCCCACTTTCCCCTACAGCTTATCCAATCCAATTTTACTTGTCCCATATCGAATTTCTCAATGAGATGCTTGTAGGTTTCAAACAGCTGCTTGTTACGCAAGGCCCAGTAGGTCATCATTTCCGTGCCAAAATGGGATAAGCATGTATCAGGATTAATATTGTGGCTGATCCATATACTTAAATTTTACTTTGAGAAATTTTGATTAGGAACCATCCATTTTTAGTATATCTATATATAAATAAATTTTCGACTGACTGGACAAATAAATATTTATATTGTTTGCATGAGAAAAAGGGATGAGATATATGAGTTGACCATCTGTCTACTTACGTTGAATCGCAAATATCAATATCCTCTAAAAAATGGTTGGTTGTTCCTGGAGTGTTTTCAGTTTAACCAATTTTTTTATTTTCTTATACTTGGATCCAACGATTTTGCTCAAATTAAGAGATAATAAATCGCATCAAAAATTGTTTTTTGTGAATATGTATAGCTTGGTGTTTGAATATTTGTAACATATATATGGTCTCTTTGGGCCTTTTTTATGTAAGTCAAGTTCAAAGTCTTAGTGGGGATTAGGAGTCATTTCACATAATTCGTTTGATTTATGCATTTTCTGTCAGATCCCTGGTTCAAACTCCAAACATATTTTGAATTGAACTTTAAAGTGGCTCTTGAAGTGAATCGAAAATAATCTGGAACTAGCTTTTACCCAACCCCATAGTACACTGTATGTGCGCTAAAGTTACAGGATAGATGATTCATTTAGATTTGTCTTCATCGTAACAAATGTTAAATTTTCACGTGAATTCTGCTATAGAAAATAGCACGCAAGATTATTTTATTTTATATAAGTATATATATATGTATATAACCAGTACCCTCAGGTTGATTGAAACATTCATTTTCTTGAAGTATATTTGGATAGCGCTTATCTAAAAGGTACCAACCGCCAAACTATTGTTTTGAGCAAATGGTGGTTAAAGTTTAATAATGATGAAAAATAAGTGTGCGGATTAAACTGACCAGTCTTTATATTTTATAACATGAAATAGATCTGTAAAGCATCCCAAGTAAGTTTTTTACCGATTTCATTTTTCTGACTTAATTTTTTTGACATAAATGGCGTTTGGTTCTTTTTTGAATAATTTAAAAATTTTTACATGGATCTCTATGAATGGTTCCTGTGGCGTTTGGATCTTTATGCACAAAGCAAAAATATCGCATGGATCTGTTTATACAACAAGTGTTACCTTGATTGTGATATTATTATAATATTAAACAGTACTTACAGTAAAAATATGTATTGGAAATTATTCAATTTATTAACACACGTTGAAAAAACAAAATTAATCATCTATTTCAGGTACAAAATCAATGTTTTCACCAAATGCATCTACATCGTCTTCAAAATCGGCACCATTTATGTTTCTATAAAAATACTTGACATCATTTGGGACCAGAGCCATCAAACTTTTGATGTCAGCCAGCTTTTTATTGGAAATTGCTTTTCCGTCGGGATACAATTGAAAAAGTTTTGATGCAAAATGAGGTCCTTCACTGGTTGGCCTGCCTTTGGTTACCTTTTTTATGTTAATTTCTTTATAATCTTCATCATCCTTGTGGCTATATTTCATAAAAATTGAGAAAGGCATGTCTTTACTAAGTTTTATTACTCTAGCTTGAAGCCAATTAATTTTCGTTCCATTACTATCTGTTTTTCGGTTGGTTATAGATTGCTCTATTGTTGAGGTTCCGAAGAAATCATCCTTTATCATTTCTACCCCAACAAATTTATTTTTTGGCGAACAAAGTTCTATGATTTTTTTAAACTCATCTAGAGTGTAAACACGTAATTGGTACTTTAGTTTTCTTTCAATCTCTCCAAAGTCCGTATCATTTGGTAAAAAGCTGTGGCCAGGTATCAGGTATTTTAAGTAGATAGTTTTAAGTGAAGTGTGCGATTCTAGAATAGCTTTTAAAAGTAATACAATTTTAATATTTCTATTTTGGCCTCCGCACGAGTCAGACCATAAAATTAAGTTCTCGGTTCCTTGCGCCAAAAAGGAATCAACAAACTTTTTAATACAAGACCCGACCTCTTGAGCCCCTCGTCCAGCTATTCCCTCTTTCCAAATAAAACAATATGGTGTGTTACTTGAGGCTACATGTACCCCTTCATTGTAAATTGAAAGTTGTCTCTTGTAATAAACAATATTAGTAGGGAGTTTTGGCAACCCTAAAACTTTTTCCATATCGTATGTTGCTGTCTCAACTTTAACATCTGTTTTAGCTTGCTCCAGATCTTGTTTCATTGCATCCCGTGCTTCTTTCGCTTTTAACAAGTGTTGCTCGTGTTGCAATTTAATTTCGTCCAGTTCATCTTGATGGCAGTTTTTCATTTTAGCCGCATAACGATCACATAAATTGCACGTGTCTTTAACGGGGGCTTTACGTCTCAAATTGAAATTATCATAAAAAATTGATTTATATGTTGAAAATCCTACTTTGTGATCAGTTTCAGACTCTCTATATAAACTATACATTTTATTTAATGTGAGGTCAGTTGCCAAAAACTTTGCCTCAGTCTCATTTCTTGAGTAATGGGATACGTATGTCGGAAATCTGGCAATATGGTTTATTACTTTGCTTTTTGTTGCTTCACTCAACTTATTATATCCTCCGCACTTAAATCCTCTTTCATCCTTAATATTACCGGTTTTAATTTTTTTCAATGCAGTGTTTACCCTTTTGGGTGATATTTGTAAAGTTTTAATATACATGTCTCTGCACACTTTTATATTATTGATATAATAAGTTCGAGTATTTTGTCTTCTGTTACTTTCTTTGTTTCTTTTTCTTTTTATTCCTTGTTGTTTAACTGTAGCTGCTATAAGGGTTGTTTGAGCATTATAGCTCTCCAGTCCCCAAAATTGCGTAAAAAATATTTCCCTAGAGCCAGTGAAGCATTTTCATTACATTTCAAAGTACAATTGCACTGGACATCTGTAAATATTTTTGGTTCTACTTTTTTGCCTTTAAATGTAAAATGAATTTTATTTCCATCCTTCAGTTTTTTTCTAGTTGCAAAGGTTTGTCCAGGATATTTGGTATTCCTCCCCTTCTTAGGTCGGCCTTTTCGGTTTGATTTTTCTTCAATTAACGCCAAATTTCTTTGAGTTTCTTTTAAATTTTCTTTCAAGCTAGAATGCGAAATGGAATCCGAATCCTCCAAATCTGAACTTGGCTTGTATTCACTTCCAGATTCTTCAAAATCACTAAAATTATCAATATTCTCTCTTTCACCATTATAGGATACTTCAGAAGGATGAGACGATACTTCTTTAGCTTTCTGGACTGGAAAATTGCTGCTACTGGCTACCTAAAAATAATAATAAACAATTTTCGTGACCTAAAAACACCAACATTTTGTACAAAAAACACTTACACTGGGCACATCTGATGTGTTTGTAGTAGAGAAAGACGTGGTAGATGTGGAAGGTATGCCGGTGTTCAGAAGCTGCTGAAAGTTAGAACCGGCTACCTGAAAAATAATAAAACAATCCTAACCTAAAAACACTACTATTTATTAAAAACAAACACCACTTACATTGGGCACATCACTATTTGTCATTTTTAATGCCATATTCAAAATTTTAGCACTTCTATCACCCATTATAAGAACTCGTGCTAACTTGCCAACACAAAAATAACATTCACAGCTGACAGCATGAAAGCGAAACTCAAACGTCTCAAACTCAAAAAAGAACCAAACGCCACATTCGTTATATTTAAACAGCCTTCTGTGACTTGGATCTCTTTAGAGGTAAGTAGAATTTGATAATTCGTGTTTTGTAACTTGGTACCCTCACCAACAGAAGGCGCTCCAAGCAGTTTGGAGTTTGGATCTTTTTATACTAATTAAGTCTTTGCTATCCAAGGCGTTTGGTACCTCTATCTAAGAAAACGTCATTTGGCGGTTGGTACCTTTTAGATAAGCGCTATCCATTTCTTGTCTAGCATATATTTATATAATGGTTTATGTGATCTACTGAGATTATACATTATTTTTATAATAATTGTTATAAACTTTCTATGTGAAACAAATAAATGTGCTTTATACTGGAATGGATCTTTTTATTTTTCACACCGTCCTGATCGTTTGAAACCTTCAATTCATCTTTTTCGTCGACTATTGGTACAAAAGAATGTAATTATGACTGTCTATAATGTCTATATATCAATTGATGACTTAACGAACTGTAACATGAGAAAGTTGAACAAGCCAATAAATGTAGTATCTGCATTCGGTCACTATTTGTCCAACGGTCGAGAGAATATTATTTGAACATTTCGGATGAATTCGCAGGACAGTTGTCCGCGGATTTATGTTTTTCAACACGTCACTGAAAATGAAGTGTATAAACAATTCATCTCTAAAGCAAACATTCGGTTCGGATGAAATTCCAATTTCAATAATCGAAGAACCCAAAATGACTAATGATTCAGTCTTAGAAATAGTCACAACTCATCATCTCAAACTCAAGAAAAGTTCCCTTCGAGTTCAAAAATAACCTCAGTGATCATGATATAAAAAGACCTGACTTGCATTGACTAATCGCGCCATGAGTCATAGTAGACTCACAGGAAGGAGTTCAACTAAGACCACACGCCGCTGAAGATTGCCATTGCAGATGCAGCCGAAAGCTCCGGAACTCAAAATTCCAGGACAAGGCCCTCAAGCTCGAAAAACTGGCGATGTATCAACACCGGCCGTGAAAGCCTACATTCTTTCATTATTTTTATTGACTCCACTTCACAAATATAACTATTGCACTGACTTATGAATTGCTTACAAAACACTCACACTGCTCCACTGATTTCAGCTAAATGGAATATCCAACATTCTCTACTAAAAAGTGCTTACAACGTCGACTCTCTATATATACTATAAGACTTATTCACTAAGTTCTTCAATCTCAATATTACAAACCTTGCCGTATTGAAGAATTGCCTCCTTCATTTTAGTCTGTTGAAATATGGAGATTTATCTAGACTCGTCCATTCTTGCCTTGACGATGGGAATATTCGCGTGGTGTGGCGAACGTCTGGCGTTATCTAGATTCGCCAGTCGTTATCGAGTTCCTCTCGTTAAATTAAGGTTTTATTATGCTCAGCGGCGGCGTTCTTTAAAGTTATAGCCAACTGTAAAGTTCGATCAATTTGAAAAAGGAGGGAAGAATGTGTTCAATTTTCACAGTGCGGTCGTAAAAAGTATTTTCCCTCTCAACTTTTGACGGGGTCAATCTATCAAAGTCAGACAGTTTTCGTGGTAGCAGGGCATCATTTCCAATACTTTTTGGTGGAACAATCAAGTATTACGTCCCTCGAGACTGAGAAGACGCCATCAACTTTTTTTAATAGAAATGGCAGGTCTCTCAATTATATTCAACACTCGTTTACTTCTGAGAATTGAACCAGCTGTTCTCGACTCATTACCAGTTCTATTTCATTGGTATACCTAGTTGTCATTGTTATTTATGGTATATTTTCATACCAAACGCCATCGACTTAATATCTAAGTCCTTGAGCAATAGAAACTAGGCAGTCAGTTCCCAATAGGAAAGAGATGGATTTTTAAAGAAAAATATCTACCCCTGGAAGATAGAAATCTTACACTGAACTACAGCTCCACCTTCCTCGCCAGGTGGTTCTGGTCTTTCAGATAATCGAACAGAAAATAATAATTTGAGTGAGAGTTTAATTCAAAAATCGCTTCATAACCTTTACAATTCGTATGCTTAACTTCGGCGTTGATTAAAGCTGATTTTTCACGAACGAAGTATCACAAAAGCCTCATCCACCTATTTGAGCAAAAAAGTTGGTACCTACCTTCTCTCGACCACGAATTTTCACTAAATACTGGAAAAGTGCCATTCAAGAGGAGGGACTTATTGGGGCCGTTCATAAAAAACGTCACACTAAAATCAGCTTTTTTTGACCCCCTCCCCCCCCCATTGTCACGCAGTGTCACACTTTTTGTGACCTCCCTAGAAATATTTCGTCACAAAAACTAAGACCCCCCCTGCTGAGTATGATAAATTCCAAATGATAGTACACAAATTCTGAAAATTAGATATATTCATTTAGTTATTATAATAAAATTTAAATAAATTAATGAATATCTTTCATAACGAACATATATAAATAATAGATAATATTTCTATTATTCAGAAGTCCAAGGAAAGTAGATTTTTACCAAAAGTGGTCACGGTGGCTAGCGCGCTCATGTCGAAAAATAATAAAGGGCGAACGTCACGTTGCCGTATACCCCCCGTCCCCCCTTGTCACACTCAGCCAGAACCCTCCCCTGCCCTTGTATGTTGTATGCGAACGTACCTATTTTATGAACGGAGAAAATGCATAGCCGAGCATCAAGTACCTACTTCACATCTTTCCTAGAACACAGAAAATTCCTGGTAAAAATCGTCGAGGTCGCTTCAGAGGAATTTGAGATGGACATATGAGTAACTCCTTAATGTTCATATATACAAAGTAAGGTTTTGAGAGGGCAAAGTGGAAAATGTTTGAAGTAGATAACAACTCTCCCTTCGTTCGGCGATTCTCGACCGTCAAAGATTAGGAAAAGGACATATTTTTCCTTCTCACTCACACTCATTCTTTATCAACGTTATCTTCACATTATTCCAATTTCTTTGACCTTGTCCCTAGTAAATTTCTGTTTGATGAAAAATGCCAGACTTGGAAGTAGGCGACGTTCTAGTTAGTTCTAGTAGTGGTAACATAGTAACATGCAACGCCGGCAGAGGTTACCAAAATTTCGTCAAGACATTTTGAGTAAACTTTTTTCATAAAAAATTCAAATATTTGCCAGGAAGAAGATTGAAAGAAATGGAATTGACTATAAACGTGACAGGTAGAAAAAAATGTGTATTTCCTGGTTTCATTACAAGATGGGATATGCTCTTTTCCTGATATTTGACGGGAAAGCTTTCTGTCTTCTGTGTTACATGTGAAAATATGAGTTGGTGCAAAAAATGATCAAATATATAACGGAACATGCTAGAGAAGGCTTTGCCCAAATTCCATTCAACATTGATTACCAAATTCTATACTGGTGGATTACTTGATGTTCTTATAAGGTAGGAGTTGAGGTAATATAGACAGAAGAAAACAATGACGAGCAGAGTTTTATTAAAAGGCAGTGTTATCCATAAACTGATGATTTTTTGTTATTTGTCATTTTAGAATAACATATTTTCAATAGGAATTGACATATCCCTGTTCCTTCAATTTCTCAATTATATCTAAGATCTCCCATCTTTTAGCTACAACATTATCATAAACCAGCTTAGGGCAGCCTCTTATCCTTCCATAATGTGCAGCATAACTTGCCAACTGTTCTGCATTGCACAAAACATGAACTCCACAATCATATCCATTATTTTGTTGGAGACAAGGTACGTTTTCAAATTTTCCCTGGATTGGATGTGAAAAATATTTCAAAATCTTCTCAGCTAAATCTATTGCCTGCATTTCATTCATATTATTTGATGAATCATAGTGGAACATCATTCGTTCAGGCCTCGAGAATACCAAGAGACTCCAATGTGAGCCCCCTGATGAATCAGTTGATTCATTGTCATTCAATGCGAAGAATATGAAATCCCTTTTGGCTAATGTCAAAAGTGGGTCTAAAAACACACTCAGTTCCCGTTCAGGGGAGACTTTAATGCACTGCGTTACTTCAGGTGATACAAAAAGCAAAGATTTATTATGTCGAAATAGATCAGTTTCCAAATATTCAAAATAGAATGAAATAATCGTGTCATTCAACCAGAAAGGTCCCTTCAGCAAATCGACATCGGTCTGTTTCAACAAACTTTCATTGTAACTTAATACTGTTGCATTTTTACTCATTTTAAAGACAAATTCAATATCATTTTGTCCGTTTCATTTCTGTGTCTTTTTTATCACTGTTTTCGATAAATTTGACATTTATTTTCATCAAAAATTAAAACATGTAAACATGTCAGTTTTCAAGGTCAGTAGTCAGCGTCACTTGTCAACTCCATAAAAATTCCAGTGTTGTCATCTGGTTGAAGCCCAAAGTTTTTTTCGGTTGTTTCACATGCCCAATTCATATATCCGAATCAGAATGAGGTACTAATCCATTGAAATAAGTTATTGAATTATCTGAGAAAACTACCCCACCACAACCCTCTCGAGGCCGCACAAGCTATAAAACATTTTTTTTTGGTTGTTCCACATGCCCAATTCATATACTCGAATCGGAATGTTGTGATTCATTTACAAAAACTTCCTCAGCACACCAGCACACCCCTCCACGGACATATCAGATGTCTATGTTGTCATTGTTGTCTATCAGATCATGAAGATTGTGTCATCTGTCATCAGGCTTATTTGACGCTAATAGACGGCGGGCATGTGACGTCACAAGACAACTGTCAATCAGCCTGCTGGACAAACAAACCGTATTTCCATAAGCAACAATTGTAATTTAATGAGATTATGATCGTAATTATGAAGAAATTACGGGTTCACCCTAATTTTGGGTATACCCTTAGTATACCTGACATATATAAATGTCTATATATTGCAATCTATATTCATTATTCTTCCTGCTTGCAAGGAAATTGTATGTGAAATTGCTGATAAAAGTGATTATTTCAACACCTTGTCTATGGATATCCAGAAGAGATATTTAGAGAAACTGAAGGGAAGTGATGGATGTGATCCTTATTTATTGAAATTTGGGGATTGTAGTAATGCTGTGCAAAAACTTTCCTAAAGTTTCATGACATGTTATATGACATTATTAACTATTTTGTATATGAGAGTGCATGCACAGAAGACTTCAAAGGCTATAAAAGTTTGAATTCATACAATATGTTTATATCTGAATGGATTAGAAGGATTGGAGTGAAGCTTGTGAAAAGAATACTGAAAATGTACTTCAATAAATAATAATTTTGAAAGAACAGATTTAGGGTGCCTATGTTATATAAGGCTCTACAAAATTATAAACCACAACCATATTTTCATATGGCAATCCTGTATAAAAAAGGCATTTAGATGAGTTATGCTTTAAACTTTCCAATGTGAATAATTAAGTCTGCAAAGTTTTCCGGAGATGATGGATTTCACGATAACAATTCTGCAACTCGAAATCAATATCGGGACATAGGTGTTCACCAGAGTTTTGTGCATGTTCCACTTCTTCAACTGGTTAATTTATATCATTCAGAGTTTGATTTTGCTCATCAATAATATTCAAGTTTTGAACAGCTGGATCATTCACACTAAGAATCATCATCAACTTTATCCATATCAACTGGAATATTTGCGATCTCATTTTTATCACGCTGCTCCCTACGATACAATCTCTGAATACTTTGAACTGAATTGATATTTGTTTTGTAGCCAAGTAATTGATTCGGTACCCAGTCCATATTGTCAACATCTTTGAGTGCACTTGGCTTGCTTGAAATGAAAAAAATAAAATTATGTTGCCTATGTTTCCTAGATTCTTTGGAAATATCTCCTACAAAATGTTTTGAACACACCGTTGCCCATTTCAACTTATAAGAAGTTTAAATCTGCTCTTCTAGTTGCCTAAATCCACAATTCACATTTCTTTTCAGCAAGAGGATTAATCTTTTTTTCTATTGTCGAAAATAGAAGGGAATCGATGGAATGAAACATTATGCCTGCCGCTATTACTTCCACATTTCACAATCGCACAAAATTGAGCCTTTATTGAGAAAAAAGATTTCAAAATATGACATAAACACACACTAAGCATAGGTAAACCAGTGTCATGTTCCGATATTCCTGATCAGTACTGTCCAGTTAATTCAGTCGTTCCGATTTTACTGACATTCACTGGCAATTATTTCACGCCAATTTTCGAGGTACCCTGTTAGAGACTAAAAAGTTACTGGTGCTACTGCTCTAGAAGTGGTCCTGTTGTCCCAGTATTCTCCAAATTGAGTTAGGTTAGGTTGTCTTCGAATAAACGTCAACAAATAACAGATTAAATTTGTCGTCAGATGATTGCACTTGTAAAATTATCAAAAATATTTCGAGTTGTACTGAAAAATGTTCGCGTAGAAGTTGATGGTGAATTGAAATGAATCGAGCAGATCAATAAAATCTGCGGGAACCCCATTTTTCGAGATTGCAAGCCTTACTCACTTGAAATGTTGTTTGAAAATCTTAGGGGTATAAAAACCTACTACATTTTGAATTTACCTCTAATTTTGTCGAGGGTTATAATTTCAGTCATTTTATTCTCTAAAGACTCACTATCAGAACTTGAGCTCTCTGAATTTTTTACTTCCGTTTCGCTATTGCTTAGTATCTCTTCCAATATTTAATTCATTTTGAAATAAGATAGGGTACGTCACACCTGTCACCGCTGACAGTTGCTTTGACTGATGTCCGCATGGCGATCCGTTCCGATATCATCAGCAGTAGATTACTATCACTGCAACAAGCGTTCCGAAAATGCTTACTGTGGCCAGTGATACCAGCAATATCGGAACATGACACAGGTTTGTTTGTCCAGCAGGCTGGATTGACAACTGTCATTCACTGTCGTCTGTCAGATATGCCCGCGGTGTATAAAATGTATTTCAAATTGAAAATTCTCTCTCAACTTTTCAAAACAAAGGTCCTAACCTTTTTAGGCTGAATTCAGACAGATCCGAAATCTGATCGTACGACGATCCAATAGCTTTCTGATTGGTCTAAATTTGAATTTAGACCAATCAGAAAGCTATCTGATCGTCGTACGATTGGATTTCGGATCTTTCTGAATCCAGCCTTAGTCGAGTTAAGTGTGGAAGTGGATCACTTCACACTGGTTTGTACAACTACGACAATCCACTCAGCTCTGGCTCTGAATTCTCCAATCTCAATGGCAGCGTATAACAGCTTGAAGCTGCTTCACAAAATTTGACAGTTCACCATGGAAAACTGTCAAATTTTGTGCAGTGCCTTTAAGCGCTGTATTCTGTTAGACGCAGTCAATGTCGATGAAACGCATCCTTAAATTAATACCGATCGAACAGAATCGATTTATCAGGAGTTTAGATGTTCCATCCGCGTCTCGAACTTACAAAATTATAGGGAGCCTAGAAAATGAATCCTATTCTCTCGGAAACGACACGATCGACCAGCTTTTTCGAGAAGATAGCGTTGGTTCAGCTTGTTGAATTATGTTAGTAATGCTCAGTGGCGGCGTAAGGGTACCATCTTTTATTTGAATCAACCGCAAATGCTGATGGAATATAGCAATCGACCGACTTTGAGAGGCGGACCTTGGTAACAGAAAAATAATTAACCCCTTCTCATTTTTTGCATTTCTGTTGAATACCATCGATGACTTCTATGCAACATTATATTACATTACATTCTAGGGATATTTCAAGGAATGTATTGTCGTGGGAACAACAATTGGAATTCATGTAACTCTTCAGGAACACCTGGTATATTCCTGGAAATTCATAGAAATATTTTTTACGACCGTTATCCCTATATACGGTAGTTGTTGCTTGCGAGAAAAATTCGACATCAAAAACTCGCGAGAAATATTTGAGATAAAAAAACAAAAAATATTTGTAGTCTCGATGTAGTGTCGAATGAAATTCACATTCTTGAAATTCGTTAGGAGAATATGCCTTAGCCTGAATCCTGAATTCAGATAGATCCGAAATCCTATCGTACGATGACCCGATAGCTTTCTGATTGGTCTAAATTCAAATTTAGACCAATCAGAAAGCTATCGGATTGTCTTGCGATCGAATTTCGGATCTGTCTGAATCCAGCCTTTTAGATGCGGCCAATGTCTATGAGGATGACGTACACCATACATCACACTACTTTGGATGTGACGAATGTAAATCGATGCTTTCGGCGGAGCTTTCGCTCATTGTATTAAAATTTAAACGCAGCCATGCCGCCATGAGTATTTTTTGCAATTCCCATTAGCTAAGTTCGATTATTCATGGATCGAGTAGAGCGGGTAGAGACTGAGCTGAGATCAGCTGATCACTGAGCGTATGGAGCTTAAGATCTAAAAACGAACGGGTTTTGAGCTTTTGGAGCGTGTAACATAACCTGATATTTTTTTATTTGTTTTATCTTTTTCGAGCAATTTGTGCTTGAACGTTTACGAATTTTCCTTTGAATATCCATATTCTCCATGCAGATTTTTCATATGGAGATCGTGTTGAAGGAAAATGTAGGTAGATAGGTTGAATTTTTATGTTTTCTTTACAATGATGTGTTTATAGGTATGAGATGAAGTTGATTCAATATATTATGGGTACTCTCACAAACTTGGCCTGGCATTCCTTTCTCCAATATGATGAGCATATCAACATTGATACGCTGCATTGTTGCTAGTCCGTTGTACCTACTTGGGCAGATGCTAGAGAAATTGGAATAGTTGCTATTCATGTTATAACCAGTTAGGAAAAATTCCATTTTGTATAAGTAATGAACATCATTCCTGCGGTATGAGAAGAAAAACTATGGAAGTGTTTGAAAGGAGTCCAAGTTTCCCAATGCTACACAGAAAAAATTGAACACGCTCTACATATTATATCCTTGGTGTTTTAAAAAATTTAATATGAATGCCTGTCGATAAGGTAAAACATGAGAATGAGATATGTTGTTTTGATAAGGAAAAACAAACTGAAAATTGTCAACACTAATGTATCACCATTCAGTGTTTAGAATGGAAGTCGACAGGGATTGCACATATCCTTACCTAAGAACAAGTTTTAAAGGATCTTAAGGCGTTTCGAATGATAACAAGCAAGTGAGGTTTTTTAAAACGTTATTAGGATGCAATGGTTGCTGGAGTGGAACAGCTTGTATAAAGGCAGAAAGAAATGTTCACTTCAAGATATTATTGAGGTGTTCTAAATTTTTTAGGTGAAAGTTGACCTTTGTTTTTTGTACTAGGTAAAATGTTATTATCATACTCCATGAAGTTAGTAAATAGGTACATGTGCATGAACTAAAAGAATAAAAAAATATGTTTATTCAATTGTAATATTTGTGATTGTTCTCACAAGATGACAAAGTACATAAATTATTTCAGCGAGAATAAATCTCTTAATACAAAAATAAGAAATTAGCAATGCAATAAGAATGTGTGAATGCTAGCCACATATGGGGAAAGAAATGCAGTACATGTACTAATAGAATTAAGACAATTCAAATTGATAATACAGTTTATTTATTCCAAAAATAATACATGTGGGTGCATGGCAAAGAACTCTCCTGAAAGCTCTTTATAATCGTCCCCATTACAATCTTCAAAAATCTATATGCTGTCAGAAATTTCAATCTTCCATTACATTTATTTATGTATGTTATGGTACCAATGAACTTTGCTGTTATTGAATTTCTCATGCTATCATGAGGGTTATTCCATTACCTTGAAGACAAATAAAATATATTTCAAGGCATGACTAACCCTGGAGTTGTAGAGCCTTGTTATCAAGTATATTGCATATGTCATGATACCTTCGGGCAAATTTTCATTTCGAAGATTTTTCACTTTCATTTCGAGAGTCTTGTTAGAAGGGCACTTGGTTACATTTTTTTGTCTACGTTACAAAATAATAGTTTTTCATTAATCCCTTATAAATTTGCTAATGGCGCTGATGATGTAAATGGCTCATCATCTAATAGCTTGATTTTTTATTGTGAGCTTTCAAAACTCGAACAACTCCTGTGTAATTACAGATAATTGAAGATATCTGATAGGATAATTAATTAAAAAATTGATATTTTGGTAGATCACATTCCTCATTCTGCAACATAAGGATTAATAGCCATACTGATATTTTCAACAATTTCTTTCGAGGTGAACTTTGAGACTCGAGTAATCTTTATAGAGATTGTCGAGGAGATTACCCATTTTCAGAACATTTACAGCAATACATAGCTAACACTCTTGAGGTCTGAACTTCCATCATATACTTAGTTCATGGTTCCTGGAACAAGATGTGCCGTTATTATGATCTTGAGGCCTATTTAGGTTGCATTCACTTCTTAGATGATTTTGATTGGTATACTACCTCAGTGTATAACAATAAACCTAGATCTATATTGTTCAACCAATAAATTCTTCAAAACTTCAAGAATATTTTTGAAACTAGCTAAAATAGAGGCTATAGGTAGGTAGGTATTTTGAGAGGTTCGTTTTCAAAATTCTTTACCAAACAGGTATAGTTCGTCAGTATGACTTTCACATGTGAAAAATATAATTACAACTGCAATAATTTTGAAAAAAATTTTTTTTTTCCATAACGAAAATAAATAACCTCACTTTAATGTTCAATGTCAAATTTATTCTTCATCATACGTCACATCTTTTCGCTCGATTTTCTCTTCAACGAAGCTCCGCGCTAAATGAGCTGCTCAATATGCACGCTCTGTGAATAAAAGGACACCAAAGTTATCGCTCTGCGCGCTAGATATCCTCGCTTCGGGATAAACGAACGATTTTGAGTGGAATGAGCTCAGCCGAGCTGAGAGAGCTTGCTCGATTCGCTCGCTCAGTGAATAAATGGACACCTATGTACACGCTCGGAGAGCTCGATTTGTAATAAACGAACGGCATCGAGCAAAGTGAGCGCTCAGAGCCTAATAATCGAACTCAGCTATTGGCAACTGAGAGCAGTTGACAGTTGACGTTACACTTAACCTCATTTCTTCAGGAGTAAACATTGTTGCTGCGTATTTCTATATTCCTAGTTTTTCTACATTTTCTTCTTTAGGAGTTGTGAAAATGTCTCAACAAGAAAAACCAACTAAAATTTCGAAGCAATTGAAGAAGAAGGCAGAGGAATTTCTTTCCAATAGAAGGAACTCCGAATGTTTGATGGAAATTGTGAGACACTTCATTTCTGGAGATGAAGCACCATGTTTACTACCTTTGGAAATTATTTTCACAAATCTTCTGAAAGAAAAAGATATGTTTATTGAAATTGTGCCGTTGAAGCCCGTTGAAAAAACTGTAGAGAATCAATATAAGGAAATGCTCAGAAATGTCTATGAGGAATGTTTCGCAAAAATTTTGCTTTGCATGGAAAAAGAAAATAGTTCTCATAAAATTCAAGTTCAAGGTAAAACATTTTTTTATGTGCTATCCAAATATTCCAACTTCTGTATTTTATTTAATGAATTACACTTATGCAATGATTTGGAAGTTAATACGATCTAGTCTGATATTATATCTAAACAAATTTGATGATAATATTATCTTTATGGTTTTATTTTTACAGGTTTGTCAACAGCTATGAATTTATTAGCTAACGAAGGAAAATATCCACTTGAACCAAAAGGAACTTTGGAAAATTATGTTCCTTTGACAAAACTAAAAAGTGTTGTTATGAAGCTCCTCTCTAATAAGCAGAACAATACATTGCTTATCAATAAGTACACAGAATATTTGCAGTTTGATGATATATTATTTTTCACTTGGAAAATTTTGCCATCTATTACTGCTAAATCAAACCCAAATGATGTTTATATCATGAATTACTTATTTCTATTGGAGAAGTTACAGATCAATTCAAATTCTGAAACTAAGATTTTGTGCAGTAATGAGAATGGTGAGTGAAACAAATAGTCTTTGTTCCAAAATAAATTGTATGAAGTGGTCAAATTCATGTAATAAGAACTTTTATAGGCTTCTCTATTGCTTGGTTCATAGACAAAACTTTCACATTCGATTGATCTTTTACTTTGAAAAAGTTCTCGGTGACAATCAATGGAAACATTCATACACTTCACTTTTACTTTAACATTTTGTGTTTGAACGCTTCCATCGATTAGCATTGTGACCACTTTCTTAAAGTTATAGAAAAAGTTTGGCCCATAATTCTACAATATAATATATATATTTATTA
Source organism: Zygogramma bicolorata (assembly GCA_032362365.1). Taxonomy (NCBI): domain Eukaryota; kingdom Metazoa; phylum Arthropoda; class Insecta; order Coleoptera; family Chrysomelidae; genus Zygogramma; species Zygogramma bicolorata. The sequence continues at coordinate 194,643 of JAVJAQ010003294.1, read as the reverse complement.
ATTTCTTTTAAAAAAGTTGAATTTTTTGTTTTTTGGTACCTATATGTATGGGAATATTGAAATCAGTCTCATGGAAAGCGTGAATTCAAAAATATAGTCTGGATAACCGATGAAAAGTAATTATATTGCATTTATATATACTCATTAAGATAACTGAGGGATATCTCTTCTTTTTTGTCATCCAAGCTTTTTTTGGCCATCTCATAAATTTGCATCTTGTTTTATAGCTCTTTAATTCATATTCTTCAGAGATAACGTCAACTGTTTTGTAATTGATGATATAATTTTTCTAACTTATCACTATCATTTGCAGGTGCATCATTTTTTACCTTTGATAACGCTCAAACTAGTAAGAGTTTGAATAAAGTTTGGCATTGTGTTATGCATTGGGAACATACTCCACAAACACATAAACAGATGCTAATAGTACTACTTGAAAGAGTACTTGAACATTTGGAAAGACCTCTTCTCCTCACGGATTTTTTGATGGATTCACTGGATATAGGAGGACCTGTCAGCCTTCTTGCACTACAAGGAATATTCACCATGATACAGGTTCACAATCTGGATTACCCCGATATATTTGCAAAACTGTATTCAATGTTTGAACCAGAGATATTTCACACCAAGTACAAGGCAAGACTTTTTTATCTGTCCAACTTGTTTATGAGTTCCACACATTTACCAGAAAACTTAGTGGCAGCTTTTGCTAAAAGAATGGCAAGATTGGCTTTGATTGCACCATCCGAAGATATTATTATCATATGTAACTTTATTGGAAACTTGATATTGAGGTAAGTGATACAGATTTAACATTATTCTTCATTTTTGTGGAATAATTCATGTTTTCCCTAACTTCTTTTACTTGAACAAATCCAAGATTCCGGCATGACAGGAAGACATTCTCACCATAACAACTCAAAGAAGTGATTATCTGTTCTTTTGACAAAAGTTCAAGGAGCAGTTTTGTCCATGGTTTTATTTATGAGGCAATAAATCAGGATGAATATATAGAGTTTAGATAATATGTTCAGTTTTGACCAGGAAGATCTAACATTGTGCCTCTTTTATTGATTTCATCGGAGATGAATAAGCCTCTGAAGAAGCTGGCCACTCGCGCTAGCGAAACGTCAGGAAGAAATTCCGAAGAACGACGGCCTTCAAGCCCGAAGAAAAGTAGTTATACTAATAACCTCGGCCGCGAAAGCCTTAACCATTTTGTCATATATCCTTGTTTAAATTCTTGATCTGAAATGATAGTGACTGAAGTGTACAGATGTTTTGTTTTTTTTTTTCAAATATGTTTGTTGGTGATTAAATTTAATTTGATTTAAGAAAGATATTAAAATAATTTAGGAATAGTGAATTCAAAACCATATCTTATTTTACAAGCTGTAATAAGTTTGAATGTACAAATCGAAATATATCCAGCTGTAAAGTGCTGAAATTGGGTCAAGATTAGACTGGAAGGTATAAACTGATAACAGTTCTGTGTAAATGTCGTTTGGCCTTCCATGCTCCTGTAGAATATATGTAGAATTTTCTATGAAAAAGATATGGAACAAATTTCCTACTTAATTCAAATTAAAAACAAATCATAGTTGCCTTGCTTTCAGAAAGATATATGATAAATCCCAATCTATGAAAAGGTGGAAAGTTAGACAGTTGAAATTTTTATTATTTCATACCAGAAACATGAATACATTTTGCTGTTTTCTGTGTTGTGTGTGTAAAACTGTGATGGATAAATATATAAGGCTGTAACAATTCTGAAACTCCTGTGCCTATTTCTCTTGATGTGAATTAAAACAAATTTTGTTTTACATTTCAACAATATGCAGATTTTTTAATTAGGTCTAAAGAGTGCAATATGTCAAATAAGCATGTAAAATATCATGTTGCGCGCGCGCTCTGAGCCCCCTTTTAATATGCCACTGGGTTTTAGGGTAATCGATTCAGTTCAGCGATTATGAGTCATACCTATTATACAATGGGTGCCACGTGGAACTTCAACTAAAGCTCTTAGTTTGCGAATATCATTCCTTGAAATATAGGAGTTCAACCATGAAATAGTTCTTGTGTAGCTTTTCCAACAGGGAAATCATGAGTTATATTTTTTTATTTATACTTTTCCCACTCTTTCGATCGCACCCAGAAGAATAGAACCTTTTCTTCCTGACTTTTACGGTAGCGTAATCTGTAATTTCAACTGTAGTAGTACCCAGAAAAACCCACAGAGCTAATGGGTCAGTTGGTGTGTTCAATCCAGATTCCACCTACCAGAATTGGTATCTAGGCTACTAGCATACCTATCTCTCATAGTTTTTAAAGTATTGAATATTTAATATCGCATGAATCATCCAATATACCAAACTCAAACTCTGGAATAATTGAAAAAGGTATGTGGTTGTTAGTCAAGTATTTATTGGTTCTCAGAGGATCATACAGAATATGAAATAGAACTAGTCACAACAGTTAAAGAGTGTAAAAAAAAGCTAAAGAAATTGGAAGTCAACATTTAGCGTATGGCATATACAAAAATGTGTTGATAATAGCGATTTTCTTCGTTTTTTGCGTGCCATCTTCAATTGAGTGAGACAGTAGGAAAATTTATACAAATTGTAACTATCTGTGTTAATTGTCTATTCGTGTAGTTTTTTTATACTTTTTCTTCAGCCAATGACTTTATTTTTGCTCTCATACCTATTGTCGATATTATTTTCAGTTCGGAAAATATACATTCTGTTGGAAAATCGATCTGAAATGTTTACCACACCTCTTGTATTTCACAACCAATCGCTCCTCCTGATAAAGACGGATAGCATGTTTTGCTATTATTTATTAAATGATAGGCAAAATTTACCTTTTTGGCTTTTTTTGAGAAAAAATCACCCAATCGACTTCAAAAACACGCCATTTTGAAGGTTTTTTTGTCATCTATAAGGTGATCATTTCGAAAGTTTGGTAAAATACTTTCCTATTAATAGGAGAAAAATTGCGTTTTCGGCTCAATAATTGTTAATAACTAATTCACTTCAACGAATCCTACACATAATTTATATAAACTTTATAAACCTATACTACCCTAAACACCTATCAGATTGCTGTATCAGACACTGTCCCCAACCAGATAATTTTCTACTTATATGACTTCCAAAAATTTTTTTCAGGCATCCGGGTCTCAAATGTTTGTTGAACAACCCAGACTGTAACACAGCAAGTACGGATCCATACATAATGGAAGAACGTGATCCTTTGAAATCCAATGCCATCAGCAGTTCTCTGTGGGAAATCAAAACTCTGCAAAACCATGTACAACCAAGTGTTGCCAGCGCAGCAAGGTTTATAAATTCCCCTTTGCCCAGCGTGGAGTGGGACTTGAGCAAGGTTTTGGATAACACCGGTGACGATATATTCGACAAAGAAGTAAAAAAGTACAGTAAGCTCATAGTATTGCAGTTTGAGAAGCCCAGTGGGGCTTCCTTCGGAAAAGGAGACAGGGTGATGCAGTATTGGAATCTGTAAAGAGTTCCCTGCTGTTTTTTTGGGTTCAATTGTAACAAATTTGCTGCCTGGTGGTACTGATTACAATGTGATTGAAATATAGAGGCAGCAGGTGATGCTGCCGTTAGTGACACCACAATTTTGAAACATGTTTATTAGTTTGGAGGCAGCTGGTGACTGCAGTTCAACAAAGAATTTGACAAACACACTCGATTCATTGTATTATATTATTAGATACTATAATTTTTTTGGTTTGACTGAAATAACTATCAAATGTGTCTATTCAACATTTCAATGAAAATACATGTGTTAAGATACTCAATTGAAATGGACGTGGCCTACTAACATATCAATTAAAAACAAGGTCATTTTTCGATATTTTGCTTCAGATAAGATCGGAAATATCGGAAAAAAAATTTGGAAAAGTTGGTCAGAATATTATTTTTACTACATATGCCGAGTTTGATGATTGCTATTTTTGGCAATTAAGTATATCAATTTTATAATTAGTGCCATGAATAGTAATAATTTGGCACAAAGTCAACTTTGAAATTTTGGTTTGGTATCCCGAAATGTAATATCCGTCAACCTGTGAATGTGTTTAGAAATTCAGATTTGTACTGGAATACTTGAATTCTATGGGTGTCTTCATCTTGTGTGTGACACACTGTATCAAATTCATTTTTTCCTTGAACTAAGAGACCAAAAATGGTCAAAGTCAAGCTATGAAAATTATATATGGAATAACGGTGAACTTTTTGAATGTGTTAGCAATTTGAATTTCAATGCAGTTGCTTGTTAATAATTGCTTGAGATTTCAATCACGTTGTATAAATGATAACTGGAATATTCAAATACGATGAAATGAACAGAGTGAGCAGGAAGATAACTAACATCAAATTTTGGTTATCCCAGTTTTGCAATTTTCTCAAATTCATCAGAAATCACGAAACAGAAAGTGTTTCTGTTGCTTAGGGTCATACAGAGGGAATTGAAATTTGATATATATGAAAAAAGCATATAGTAAAAATATACAACTTGCGTATCCACAAGTCACTATAAAAAAATAATTTTATATTTTCCCATATTCAAACTGACAAAAAAGCCTTGTGCGGATGTAATTCAATCGTGGATAAAAATATCATCGAAAAAATTCATGACATATTTTTCAATCAAATATCCGGCGAGTTCAAGGGGGAAAACTGAATTATTAATTTTTAAATTTGTTTTTTTGGCATTTGAAGAATTAATTAGAGAGATGGAAGAAGAGAAAAGAGTTCGGGAAAATACAAATTATATGCAGAGTTTGATGATTGCTATTTTTGGCAATTGAGTTAATCAGTTTCATAATTAGTGCCATAAATAGTAATAATTTGGCACAATGTCAACTTTGAAATTTGTTGAGTTGTTAGGTGCTTCCGGGCTTCTGAGCCGTGGACAACAGCTTTTAAGGCCCGACGTTTCGTCTGCATCTGCGGCAGACATTCTCAAAGGCGATGCGGCAATGGTCGAAGTATCCTTCTCTGCTGCGATCTGATGTGGTTCAGATGATGAGTCACCCTTTATCGAATCTGGGTTCGGACGGTCGATTGATCCTAATTGATTATTCGAAAGCGTTTTTTCTCTCATTGGGAGGGTTCGTGCATTTTGAACTGCTGGCATCCATGTTCTATGAATGTTCAGGCTCTCTTTGCGGTTGAAGTTGTTTTTATGTTTATGAATTCCTATGGCCTCCCTTTAGAGCCTGGGGTAATAGCTCCTATTTGTGTCCAGCACTTGCGTTCCGTCGAAGTCAATATCATGACCTTCCAACAGAGCGTATTCGGCCACCGCAGATTTTTGGGTTTGGCCATATCGACAACTTCTTTTGTGTTCGGTTAACCGCGTTTTTATGCTCCTTTTTGTGGTTCCGATAAATACAGAACCACAACTGCACGTTGTGCATCGTTAATATAAGGCAGACACGCCCGTCCATTAACGGCTGGTTCGGGGCCATTCATTGAAACTCCTTGTCTGGGTCGCAAGGCTCGGTGAATTTCGTCCCTGCGGTGGCCATTACATATAAAGGCGTTTTCTAAAAGACGCATCTCTTCCTCGAAATATTCTGGCTCAGAAATGCGTCTCGCTCTTTCTACCAGGGTCATAATCACTCCTCTCTTTTGCCTCGGGTGATGGTTGGAATTCTTGTAAGGTACCGATCTGTGTGAGTGGATACCACGTCGAAGCTCACCAGCATATCATTCGGGTTCAATGACAGATCTTTTATTTTCCCGATAAAATGTGTAGAGTCTCTAACGAAAGACTTAGTGTTTCCCACCATTGGTTGTAGCAGGCCCGATAGCTATATCATAAGTCGCAGACCCTATAGCGCTGACTATCGGCCTAAGCGGAACTCCTGGTTTGTGTATTTTGGGAAGTCCATATAGCCTGGGTGGTAATGCTTCTGTTTTCAGTAATCCATTTTTCTCATATTGAACCCAGATTCGATAAAGGGTGACTCATTATCTGAACCACATCAGATCAAAGCCTCGCAGCAGAGAAGGATACTTCGACCATTGCCGCATCGCCTTTGAAAATGTCTGCCGCAGATGCAGACGAAACGTCAGGCCTTAAAACCCGTTATCCACGGCTCAGAAGCCCGGAAGCACCTAACAATTCATTAGTTGCCGGCCGTGAAAGTCTTCAATCTTTGAAATTTGATTTAAAATTTTGGTTTGGTATCCCAAAATGTGTTATCCGTCAACCTGTGAATGTGTTTAGAAATTCAGATTTGTACTGGAATACTTGAATTCTATGGGTGTCTTCATCTTGAGTGTGACACACTGTATCAAATTTACTCTTTCCTTAAACTAAGAGACCAAAAATGGTCGAAGTCAAGCTATGAAAATTATATATTGAATAACGGTGAACTTTTTGAGTGTGTTAGCAATTTGAATTTCATGCAGTTGCTGGAAACTTTATTGATAATAATTGCTTGAGATTTCAATCACGTTGTATAAATGATAACTGGAGTATTCAAATACGATGAAATGAACAGAGTGAGCAGGAAGATGACTAACATCAAATTTTGGTTACCCCAGTTTTGCAATTTTCACAAATTCATCAGAAATCACGAAACAGGAAGTGTTTCTGTTACACAGAGTCATTTAGAGGGGATTGCACTTTGATATATATGAAAAAAGCATATAGGAAAAATATAAAACTTGCTTGTCCACAAGTCACTATAAATTAATTATCTTATTTCATATTTTCCCATATTCAAACAGAGAAAAGAGCCTTGTGCCGATGTAATTCAATTCTGGATAAAAAAGTCATCGAAAAGAGTCATGACATATTAGTCCAGCAGCCACCGCCTGATTTTTCGAGTGATTAATAACAAGCTGAATCTCCGTGAGTAGGTTCGGTTTGACGAGACACCCAAGTTTTTCCTCTGTGAAAATTCTCGTTAGAGGTAGCTAACGTAGTGCGCAGGTGTGAAACATGTCGATTCGGCGGGGTATCGAAATTGTCGGACTGATAGTGATTATTTTATTCACATATTGAGATAATTGGATAATACACTCGGAAAAACAATTGTCCTACAAAATGTATGGTTTGACTGGAGCGTCCTCCACTCCGAATATATCGAAAAAACGAGGTCATAAAAATTATCAACAACCAGCTGTTTTTTTTTATGCAGCTTAGTAAATACTTGTATAATGAAATGGCCACATAGTCCTACAAATTTAGTGGCACGTTTTCCTAGTCCTACGCTTGGAAGTTGTCGATACCACGGTAAAACGGTAGCTACCTCTAACGAGAATTTTCACAGAGGGAAAACTTGGGCGTCTCGTCGAACCGAACCTACTCACGGAGATTCAGCCTGTTATTAATCACTCGAAAAATCAGGCGGTGGCTGCTGGACTATATAATTCAATCAAATATCCGGCGAGTTCAAGGGGGAAAACTGAATTATTAATTTTTTAATGTTTTTTTTTGGCATTTGAAGAATGCATTAGAGAGATGGAAGAAGAAAAAAGAGTTCGGGAAGATACAAATCTGAAAAATTTGCAATTATAGTTCATAAAAAAATGTATTTGTTGTTCAGTTGTGTGTCTTCTAACTTATTCTGGATATTGCATCATGTTTGAAAGAGGTATGTGGATCAAAGAATTCATTTTGTTGAATTAACATGTCTATAGCTTTGTCCACTCAACTTTTCATTATTACCAACTGAAAAGTGATGGAAATTTATATTTTAAATTAATAATTTTCAATGTGATTTGGATATAGTTGAAAGTGCATGTCATCCATTTTTCATTATATATTTCGGTGGGTTCAATGTTTTTATCATAATTTAAAATTTTAAATTTCATGGATGAATAATTATAAAAAATGCTCTGCATATTCTTGCTCCCACAAGTATTTTAGTTTTAGGTCGAATTCATTATTCGCACATTTATTGAATTTTTCAAGAATTTCATCAAAAATCGAAGGAATTTTTATTAACATTTTGAACAATTTTGTATTTAATTAGAAGAACGGGGGTTATTAATGAAAATTCGCTTCACAAATGATTTGAGGGAGCTGTACCTTGATACACTATCACTGGGCTTCTTCATTATTTCTCTAGGAACTTTTGTAATTTTCTATTGTTTGGAATTAATTCGTGATGATGGTATGAAACATATCTGTCCCTAGCGAAGGAATGTCGTTCCTATGGAACTCAACCAACGAGAATTTGATGTTTTGAAATATGGTTAGAATATAACGGAAATGATTGAAAATTTTACTATTTTGACAGAGTTTTCAGTCAAACACAGCTTCATACCCCGTAAGCATTCCTAGTTTCGATGAAAATAGAATAGTCATTGTCGAAGTTCTTCAGCTTCTACGCAATTCATATATATATATATATATATATATATATATATATATATATATATATATATATATATATATATATATATATATATATATATATATATATATATATATATATGAAATATAAATATTTTAAGTGTGGCCACTATTGCAATACGCCCATGCGAAAGGCATTAAAGTTTTGTCTGTGTAAATCTTTGAGAAAGTAAAAGGTTTAACGAGATGACACTTGATCACTTTTCTGTGATAACTTCGGGCATATTGATCAAGTGTTGAGGAATAGAGGTCACACTAAAGAATTCATTTTAATTTGTAACATTATCATTTCTGCTTTATCATAAGTGAATGTATAGAATTGATTTATATTCTCAATTAGTTTTGTTACTTATAATTTATGTGTTTAATAAACTGTTGCTTTTTTATATTTTTTGATGATTCAGCCCTTTAGTCACTATGAATATTCCCTACTGACAGTAATTGGAATGCAAAATGTATTTTGGGTGCATCCTTGTGGTTGAAACTTTTTGTAGAGATCAATTACCCTTACACCAAACAGATATTACTTGCATTCGACGTCTTCTAAAGATTCTAACAGTCAATCTAATAATAACCTTGCCCTTCAAACATTACTCAACCTCTGTTGGAAGTACCAAACTTTTACGAAGATTCGAAGTAGATGAGCACTTCAATCTAGCAGACCACTATTATAATCTGCATGCAGTCATTGTTTACGGTAGTTCTAGCGTTGAATTTCGTCATTACTACACATTATTCGAAGACGAAACGGACTGGTTTAATTTTGACGATGTTGTGTCACTAAATTTTCTGCCGATATCATGAAGTTATTGAAGCCTCAGAAGACAACCTACATTTCATTCATGAAAGAGAGGACATTGGCAGATCAAGATCTTCAGATGAAGTGGTGTTGCAGGTTTTTCCGGGTTTTCCTGCAGCTGAAAAAGCAAATACAACACTGGCATCTATCAAGTCTGCCCGGAGCGCCAAATCATTTTTGTTGTTGTTTCATAATATGTATTTCTTTCGTTTCATTGTTAACTATATTAATAAAAATATTTGTTTGATATGTTTGCAATGGAAATATACACATCAGTTATTAATTGAACGTTGATTTCAAAGAAATGGAAGAACATCAAAATTTGTCCACTTTTGCTGCTAAAAAACGAACATAAAATAATTGATTATGTTTTGAAACCAATGTCATTTAGGTTTGGTTAACCTTGAATATTTTTATTTCTAATCGTATATAAAACGTCATTGTTTCAACAACAGAATGAATTTATTTGAATAAGAGAGTGCAAGAAACACCTTTAATACCTATAGATATATAAAGATTTGAATGGGACTTGTTATCAAGGTCAGAAAATTCACATGAAAAGTCATCATTTTTAGTAGTTATTTGTGTCACTCGCAGCCGAGAGGGCGCTCTCAATAATTTTTCAATCTGGAACGGGTAGGCTGTGATATCTCGTTTGATTCTTTATCCAGCTAGGTGGATTCATGTAATAGTAATTTTCACTTCAACTTTCACTATGAAAGAAAAAACCTTTATTTTGGTGGACAATTTTATGGACCAACATTTTCACTTTCTTTTAAAGTTTGGAAAATCCATCTCCCTGAATGGAAGAGTAATTTTCGTCTAAGCATGCGCAAGTGACGAAAGAATAAAACTAGAACTCTTAAGTAATCCAGTGAGTAGAGATTAGAAGAGGAGAGTTACCTTACAAACGGTCCAGTAATTCTGAATTTTTGATATGTTGTCTAGGACGGTTAGTGAGTGTTCAAAATGCAAAACTCCCTCTTTCGCGCCCGCCGCCATATTGAAAATCTGGAAAATATTCTGCAATTTTTTCAGATTTTCGCTTATATTTTCGCTCAGGTGCATTTTAGCTAGAAAAAGGTTTTATACAATGTTCCAGAGAATTAAATGTCCTAGAAATTACGATTTGATTTTTGTTTCTAGGACAGATAGTTACGGAGATGTGCCTTTTCAAAAAAAAGAATAATCGTATTTTACGGAAATTTGTCAAACCTCTAACTTAAGAACGCTATAATTCTGTTATCGTTTATTTTAGAAAAACAAGTATCGAACTAAAATTTGTAGAGAATTTGACTACCTACAAAACGCATGTATATTTTTTAAAGCAACTGGACGGTGTGGGGGGTAAAAGTGAAAGTTAAAACAACAGAATACTGCTTTTTTCGCAACCGCACGATACGTACAACAATTATGCTATCACAAGAACTATTGGGTTGAGACTGACTGAGAAGAGTCTCTGCAAGTATTGGGACCGACTTATTGGCAACGTTAGGAGAAATAATGCTGTTGCACACTTCTCCCAAGATTTGAAATATTCATTGCAATTTATTTTGCAATTAAGATTTCTTAAGGAGCGTAAAAAAAACGTAAATATTGTGTGGGCTCATCTCAAGACTACCGCGACCTTCCACAAGTTACTTTGTTACTTGAAGTAATTCTACTTAATGATTGAAAACACGAACCATTTGCAATATTCAAAAACTTTAATTGTGACCAGCGGTAGAACACAAAAACATTTTTTTACTTCTAAGAAGTGTTGCGAAACACTTCGAAGGACTAAAACGTTGCTGACGGCAATTAAAAATACCCATAAATGTGTCAAGTGCCCTGATGCACTTTGAGGGCTTTTCTCAGTGCAGTGACGCAATTGAACCCAGGTTGTGCTACAAAATACAAATAAAACAAAACAATGAGGCAGTTGCTGCAAATGCAATACGCATATACACAGACGGCTCAAGAACCAAGGAAGGATAAGGATGTGGAGTTTACTCCAGATCACTTAGCCTAAGGATTAAGTGGGGAATGGGAAAAAATACCAGCGTGGTTCAAACAGAACTGGCTGGTATCTCAATGGCCACAAAAGAGCTAACCAGAAAAGGAATTTCTGGCAAAAACATAATAATCTGCACTGATAGTAGACAAGCCCTACTAACCTTGAATAGACAACGCATTATCTCAGAGTTAGCACTAGAATGCCACCAAGATTTAGCTAAACGCCTCGGTAGATAATAATATCGTACTAAGGTGGGTGAAAGGGCACGACAAGAGCAAAGGAAACCGCATTGCTGACTCTTTGGCCAGGATGGCGGCTGGACTGAAAATTTTGGGACAAGGTCACACCCATGGCTTGACGACTTCGACAATGGCGGAACTAGCCAAACGTAACACCCATACTCAATCCCTTAAGAGATGGGATGAAACCAAAGGATGCAGTTTTGCCAGGATCACTTTGGGCGACCCTGGTAAGCTGGATCCGAATAAATATTTGGCGATGACCGGGAAGAACCTACCGTAACAGTGGGATTTCTGACTGGACACTGTCAACTAAGGAAACACCTCCATATTATGGGGCTAGTGGACACACCTCTATGCAGGATGTGTGAACAGGAAGATGAAACTGTCAGGCATGTCTTATGTGAATGTCTGGAGCTATATCGTCGATAAGAGAGTGTGTGTTCGGTGAGACTTGGCCTACACCTGCCGATATTAAGGAGATGTCTCCTGGTGACCTGTCCTCCTTCCTGGATAAGGCAGGATGAACAATGTCCTAGGAGGGGGACTCCTTGGGAGGATGTACAATGGGTCATATTGTGGCCTAATTGCTGTGGGTCTACACTCACCCTCCCTACTCTACAGATTATAAAGTTCGTCATTGGATGGGAGGGCAGGTTTACATGTATATTTTATTTTTGTCTATCAGATCAATCTGTAAAACTATCGTACCTTTGGAAACTTCTTCAACTTAGGGTTTACAAATCATATTTAAGATATAACCACGATATATTAACATGAGTATATTAACGAAACATGTATCACAATTATTGTTTATGAGTACAAAATGCTTGAATTTACAAATGAATAGTTGAAATTGATTTAATTTCATTAACTTTGTTGGCATATTAAAACATATTTTTTGTTCTGTATGTATAATTAGTTGGAAAAAAAGGCAGGAATTCTTCAGATGTTCACTATCTACCCCATTCATATAAAAATAGTACGTTTATTTTAAATGAGCAATTTTCCAACGAGTGAATTATGATCATCCCAATCGCTCTTGCAATAACCGCCACGCTTTCAGAACTTGTTCCTTGGTGTATTCTACAGGCCATAAAGTGCAGAAAACAACATGTGCTCCTTTGACGTAGAAGCTGTTTGGAGGCTGGGAATCTATTCTGTTATTTGCCTGTTCTTCTGTGAGCCCATTGCGGGTTAAAAGCCTAGTAACCGCTTCATTTCTGGGAATAACTGTTGTCCATACCTGAAACCAATTCAATCAATATGATGTAATTGTGTGTGTGTGTGGGCAAAGTTGTTATTCTGGGAGTTTATCTGTTGGTTTGTTGTAATTGGGTTTCGACATTTCGCCAACATCTCAGTCGACATTTTCAAGAATGTTACTGGTCCTACTGGGTGTGGTAGCAACTGTCCGGACAGTTGAAATATTGCATATGAAATAAAATTATTTGCTATTTCATATTCAATCATTTTTTATCACAATTTTATTTATTTAACAATCAATCCCTAAATTTTTTTATTCTTACGAAAAAAATCCATTTTAACCTTTTTTGTATGGATTTGATTGCCTTGATTTCATCCACCCACCCACTCTATGAATAGTCTTGCCCTTCAGTAACCTTGACTTTAGAATAAACTTTTCTGTCGCTGCTTGTCACCTTAAATTTATTTGCCCTTGGATAACCTTGACAATATATGGACTTTGAAAATGTCTTTCAAAGAGATATCTCCCGTGACATTTGATTACTCTAAAATAACCTTGACAATATGAAGACTTTGAAAATAAACCTTTTTTTTGCTTCTCAATATTTTCAAACTTAAAGATATTCTCAGGTACACTCTTTTCAAATTTTTCTACTCTAAATTTTGTAGTGGGTGTGTTTTTTTTTTAGTTCTTTATTTAACGTCGGCCTATTTCCGCTACCAAGGCCAATCACCGACGCCGGTGAGCACACTTCCCCCAACCGGAAATTTTGCCGAACCCTCTGGTATTCCAACCAGAGGTAGGGATCTTTAACGAGCCCAACATCCATGGACTCGGGACCGACGGCTTTACGTCCCCTCCGAAGATGGCATATCCTCAAATATATCTTGTGCTCATTGATATATTGTCTGCGAGCTATGATATGCTATTTCGCTGCAGCTGTACAGGCTTTCGACACGGTATCTCCCTGCATGGTCACCCATCCAAGTACTAACCGCGCTCGGCGTTGCTTAACTTCAACCTGAAGAGCTGGGCCATGCCCTTAATGGGTGTGGTTGTTGGTGATATATGGTTATAATCATTCAATTATGTAAAAAGGCCTCTCTCCAAACCACAAAAATATTTCTCATGATGACGTGGGGACACGACTCATCAGTGGAAATTAAAAAATTGGCATGACGAGTTAACGTTCAGACTACCCCATATTCAATTTTACCATTCATGAAATCACTCTCTAACCCATGAACATTAATAGAGCAAACATTATTTCAAATTTTGTAATATATTTCAACTTAACTGGAAAATATATACGTCATACAGTATGAAACGGTTGATATGATGAAATTTTGTTAACTCTAATGGAGGCGAGATACAATGCCTCAAAGTAACAGCCCACGCAAAACAATATTAGTCTCAATTGCTCGTATTCATACAGCCTTCTTTGTTTCGATGAACTTCGGCAATTTAATGTAAGTCCAAATGGACTCTACTTGTTAACATCATATCCCACATACAATATTTCATCAATAGACCAGCCTGAAAATATATTCTCGATCAATCGACTCTATGAAAATGTGAATGTATGACATACTCATGCTCATTAAATGATATCGCTCAAGATGTTGGTTACCTGCGAAAGTATTGAATACCGCGTATTCAAATCACTTCATTGGAGCTAGTGAATGTTTCTATATGGAAAAACTCTTTAGTATGCATATTGTCTCGCCCAAATATCTGCATGTTGACTTTTAGCGCTTTGTTAAATGCCAACACTTCTTCGAATGATTTTGAAACTTTCTGCTTCGATTCGTTGGAGAGGTTAGGGGAATCCGTATGGTGTTTTTGGCTATCCATTCTGAAGCTCACGATTCTACACTTGAAAGCGCTAAGAATAATTTCAACACCCTCTCCATATTGGACACATGCATGTGTTCTACCTATTCAATATTTCAACTGACCGGAAAGTTGCTAGCACATCCAGTAGGAGCATTCTTGAAAATTCCAACTGAGGCAAATATGTCAAAACTCAATACGGACAAACCAATCTCTCAGAAGTTGGCTTCTGTATAAATTATTCAAAAAAATAGGGCAAGCTTCAGTTCAATGAAATTTTCATATAAATATTCCTGTTTTTCGAAGTGCCCTTGATGACATATTTCATGAAATATATTATTTCTTGAACTTGGGAGTAGACTTAGCCTCGCCGATTGTTGCGCAGTGAAACTGTCTGAAGGTATAGAACGTGTCAGAAGCGGGGATAAAATAGTTGTTTACACTGACTGGCCAAGCAGGGACACAATTTTCTATTTTCATGAAAATGCACATATTTGAGGAAGAATTATTGATGAACGGGGAATAAGATAATAAAGCGACGTTGAAAAACGAGTGATCTTCAAATCATAGTAAAAAGGTAGAATATGCCTTTTTTGTATTTGCTTTTCTTGTTTTCCTAGATATATATCATCTGGTATCTATCAAACCTATGCTATCAATATGTTGAACTATGTGAGCGGATTGTTATGGTCTCTTGGGCTGTTCAGACACAATAAGAACACAATAATCTATTCACAATAATCTATTATCTAGTAACGCCTGTCCGTTTTTGAAAGCAAGGGTGAATAAATTATCGGTTATAATTGCACGAGTGCATAAAAATTACCGATAATTTTGCAAGAAAGCGTGATATCTAAAAATTGCAAGTTTATTTTCTTATTTTGGCGAAAGTGTCCGAGTCCGAAGGATGAGGGCTCTTTTACAAAATATGAAAATAACCGACTGCAATTTGTATAAGATATCACGCTTGAATGCAAAATTATATGGTCACTTTTATGCACGAATGTAATTCATTGGAATATTTCACGAATAAAGAAATTCTCAAGGAAATGTTATTTTTTGTTCATTTATACTTTCCTCTATAGATTGTATGGAGCACTCACCAAAACGCAAAATGTTTTTCTATTTTTGAAGTCTATCTGACATTTATTTGTGTTGTTTACTGACGTCTAGCGGTACGCTTTCAAATGTGTTGTTATGGTGACTTGATGCAATGCAATTACCGCTGTAAGTTTTCGATAATTGCATTGCTCTTATAGGACATTTTATACATGAGGTATATATTCAGTCAAATAGATTCGACGAAAGTGGGACGTGCGCTTGAATGATGTTCGAAAGTGACTAGGATAGAAATGATTATTATTATTATTATTAAAAAGCAGACTATATATTTCAGCAAATGAGCAACCAATTACTTTTCGGGTGTATATAAATTTCGATCGATACGGATACAATGAGTAATGGGTGAATACACATACTTTTAGTAATGCGTTATATATATAAGATGTGGAAATAGGCTGGCCGGAAATATATCGCCAAAACCGCAACTTGGTAATGCGAATTTCACGTTCATTTTGGAGTTCTCCTCATATAAGGTTAGTTTATTTTTGTGATTTGTCCAGGTAACTGTCTGGCCTAGAGAATTCCTGTTGAAATATTTTATTCAAACTTCTTATTAGGTGCCACAAAATCAACAACCAACCCTTTACCGGGATTCTTGTGATTTTTTATAATATCTTGCTGAATGAAGCCTTTCCACGGGAATGTTTGAGTCAAACTCCATAATCTTCATCTATCTCGTTTTGTATTACTGATACCACCATTGAGAAAAATTAAATACATTTCTTTTGGAAGGTAGTTTATTAACTCTCTCGATTTCTTCAAATACTTTGCTAACAGTCTTTCTATAGTAATAGATCATTCCAACTCCATTCAATCTTTCTCAATATGCTATTGATGCCACCATTGACTAAATTAAAATTACCTCCTCTGAAAAGATAGTTTTTTTCTTACAATTTTTTTTATTGACTTGCTGACAGTCCCTCTTCCTTCATGTTGAAGTTATCCTTGTGCTTATATAACTCACTTGCTTCACGGTATAAGCGAGTGGAATAATGTGCTGAGAAGATTGAGGTTTTATAAAACCTGACCTTAAAAAAAATTTGGCATCCTGTTTTAAAGACATTGGCGATAAAGCCAGACAGAACTACAGAATCCGACATATGACAGAACGGGGTCCGACAACAAGATATTAACAAACAAGTACCTCAAAATTTGTCATTAGTCATAGAAGACTCACAGGAAGGAGTTCAACTAAGACCACGCCGCTGAAGATGGCTGCCGCAGATGCAGCCGAAAGCCCCGGAACTCAAAATTTTAGGACACGGCCTTCAAGCCCGAAAAACTTGCGATGGCCCGGCCGTGAAAGCCCATGGTAGATATTCCTACATAGGATTTGTTTCGAAATTTCGTCATGTTACTTGTAAAACTATATTTCTACCACCTTTAGTTATCTAAAATTATCAAAGGGCGATAGACTGGGCTGGTACCCTTCTAAGTTTTAGCATTTGGGGTAACTGAAGTTGGTAATTTTTTTCATTTAACGGAATATGGTAGACATACCTGAATGGGAATTTCTTCAAAATTGCATCATGTTACATGTAAAAATATATTTCCACTACTTTTAGTTGAGTAGTGATTTTTAAAAACTGGTAATTATTAAGCTTTCTGGCAAAACCGGTTAAACAAAAACGACAAATTAACATATTTCAAAAACAGCAATACCCTGACCAAAATGTCAGGTTGGATTAATAATTTTTTTCCAAATTATGGTATGGAATTTTTCAACCGAATACCACTCAAACTTGAATTGGACGGTGTTATGCAAAAAATTTTAAGCCACAATTGTGACCTCTCCAATCTCTCCCCTGTAATTAGCATTATTTAACAGAAACAAAAAGTCATAATTCAACATGTACGAATAATTTTTATATTTTTTTCAGTATAACATTTTCTACAGAACTACAAATGCGACAATGAACCAACCTAATAACGAACGTTTTTCAACAAAAATAGAGTTTCTCAGAGGCAGTGGCTTAAATAGTTGTTGCATAACAATTATTCCTGGAAATTTTCTTTCAGGCACGAATAATAAAAAAAAATATTTTCAAAATATCAATATATTTGTGTCATGTATGGTATATTGTAATTTTCCTCATCAAAAAATTTTATCCAACCACACCAACTTCAGAAATAAAGTGAGATTGTTACATACCTCATGGCAAATATTTTCCCATTTAGCCGATAAAAGTACTGCCGCTTCAACGATGACTACTTTTTCTTTACAGCTCTTTATCATGTTCTTCACTTCTTCTGCAATAGCAGGCCAAACCAATTCATTCAGTTTATGCATTTCTTCCTGCAACAGTTGATATAAAATATGAATTTTTTTTCACATGTACCAAACTATTACTAACTCAAAAGTCCATTAAAGTCCTAATATATTTTTTGGCATATGTATCTTTTATGTGTACCCAGCATCAATTTTTCAATCTTACCGGATTCTTGAACACAATCCCACCTAAAATTTGCCTGTTAATTTCTCCATTTTCAGTTAGAATTTGTTTTCCAAATGTTTTGACAATTTCTCTATGACAAGGTTTTCCATCCCTATACACATCATGAGCTACTAGATCACAGTTGATGACGAATGCACCCAAATTCTTCAGATGAGATGCTACTCCTGATTTGCCACTAGCTATACCTCCTATAATTCAAATAATAATCAAATGATAGCGGCAATTTCTCTTGGAAATTTATTTATTTCAATTCTGCTATCATCACAACAAAAGTTTATATCTGAATACTTAAGTGTTTATATAAATTGAAAAATATCATGGTTTCCTAATACCTGAAAAACAACTTGGAACTTTCATATTAAATTGTATAGCTATAATACAAGTTTTGGAGAAAATCACCTATTTTATAAAGGCTTGAAAACTTTCAATGAATTGCCCCTAGGAACAAAAAATTATGAAATTTAAGAAATTTCCGAAAAATATGTACAAATTTTGTTTAAACGAACATTGACTTCTGAACAATTTGGATTTTTCGTCTCTAGAATAAATAAACCATAGGCAATGAAATTATGATCTTTAAAATTTTGATTGATTGATTGATTGATTTATTTTTCATATCAATAATTAATCAATACGTGAATATTATACATTTGATGTTAGTGGATAATTGTATTCAGTAGCTTTATAGCTAAATAAACTCATTATTATTATTATTAATTTGTTAGTATGAGAATATACAGAATCTATGAACAGAATATAAACAATATTTGAGTAAATGAGTAATATAAAGAAGCAACCAAATTAAACTTGGCATAATGAAATGTAAGAAAAAATTTTGTCAATTTTTTTCTGTTGTGAAAATATTTACACACTTCAATAACTAAAGTCAGCCATACATTATGCGATTTCCAGATAATGTAAGTTTGGTGCTATGTAAGAAATTTCTAGCATAGCAATTGCATACCTACTGCCATCGCTCATAACATACACTATGATTTTCCTGTGCAAGATTTATTTATTATGACATACATTCAACTAAACTAAAAATAAAAAAAAATCTACGCAGTAGATTGTTGTTGATTATTCTGTACAGATTCATGGGTCTAATAACTACTGGTATTTTGATTTGATTAACTATAAAAACTAATAGAATTGCATGAGTCTTGCATGGAAGTTGAATAATAACTTCTTTAAGAAAATTAATTCGACTGATAAGTAATATATCTAGAGAAAGTATTCTGTCTTACCTGTCAAGCCAATGATGTAAGGAACTTTTGGTATATTATTGTTTGGTTCAACAGGTTTTAAAAGTGTCCCCAATAACCTTATCCGAGTTGTGCTGGAACTGATTTTTGCCTCCTCAATTGGATTTGGATTCGGTTCATCCATTAATTCAATAGGTAGTATTTTCAGAGGCGACAAACCTCGTTCGAGTCTAACTGAAATCATGATTTTTACTTATGGGGAGTAGATATCAGTGATAGTGAATAAATATCAGCAATAGTTGCAATTTGGAATTTTGATATCCTCTGAGTGTTGCATTGGAACTCTTGATAACTTATTGCCTACAATGACCCCTAATTATAGCAAATTATGGGTAAGAGAGAGAGAGAATATACTTTATAGACTGAAGAACAAAAATTCTTATCGACAAAGCGTAGCCTATGTTAAAATTGGTGAAAATATAAAAAAAATCAAAGATACATAACGTCACACACATTAGTCATGAAAAATAATGCGCACACCGAACATCATCATCTTCAAATATCGACAGACAGATGTGACTATAAAAGCCTCATTAAAATACCATATAAGGTCGGGACGCAATACAACATATTCAAACAAATTATAGGTTAAAATACATCATCATAAAATTCTTGTAAACTATAGTACGGTCTATCCAGCAAGAGCACTTTGACTTCTCATCTGAACTTTTTATAGCAAGTAATTGATATTATGGGGAAAGCTAGTGAAACTTGAACAAGTATACTCATTCCCTAGAGATTAATTACCCTAACACCACACTGATATTACTTGCAACCTACGCGAGCTTCCATAACAAGGTTAGCTTATTCAGGGAAAGGCAAACTATGGAAGGTTTATGCAACGTTCCCAAGAACTTAAGCCTAAAATTCAACAACAGGAAATTAACGAGGGCATTTACACGATCATTACTAATAATAAAAACTAAGAACGATGACCTAAAAGTTAACCAACTTTTAGCTAAGAACTAAGTGCTTAGTCAAAAACGGTAGTACACATGCGCCAGATAAAAATAAAAATGAATTATAGGCTTCTTATACACTATTGAAAAATACTGATTGCCATTAAATAAAAAAAAATAAGCTCTGTGAAAATAAAGCAGGAAGGGATAATGCTTGGCAAATTCAAATTTATTTTGAGCATTGGCAAATTTCTTCTCTAAAAACACGAAATTGCATGAACACAACAGCTTCCTTGGTTATAGTGTTAGTTACTAACTATTAGTGTTAGGTATTGGGAAATGTTGCATGAACCTTCGATTAATATTCACAGTAGTATCAATATTCGACTGAAGATACTCACCTTGAAGCAAAACGTGTGTCAAAAGAAAAATAAATAAATATCAGTTAGGTGTTAGTGTGACTGACCTTTAATTCGTTATTTTCAAACCAAAGGTTTCAATCTCATTTTTTATGAGTATACTCACTTGCATTGATCTTTTCACCTCCTTTCAGTGTTTCTTCACTAACTACTATCATTTCCATAGATGGATCAGTAATAGCAGGTCCAAAAGGATCAGATATTGGTATTATGCTGTACTCCAGTTCAGGACAAATATCTTTCAAAAAATCACCAACATTTGCAACTCTTATGTCTATATCCTCGATGAGTTCCCAAAGGATTTTATTCTTGAGCATATTTTCTTCAGTCACACCAACCTAGATAAGTGCAGAATATGTAAAAGAATTAAAGAAAGGTGAGAATAATATATAGTTTAATGACAAATCCGTTTTTATTCTGTTATACAAGTACATTGATAGCTGAGATATATTTCATTTACTACATATTGCAAAACATATTATAGGTAGGTATTGCACTACAAATTTGGAACAGGAATAATATGCAGAGTTAAAATTGAACTGAAACAGTTTTGAGAAATATATTATTTTCACGCTGTTTGAAGTAACAAGGCATAAGTAGGTAATATAGAATTGGAAAATATTGGCATTGGAAAAATCTAAATGAACTAGATACTCACAGTAACTTTTTCACTTGACCTCAAAGCAGCTTCACTAAGCAATAACTTATGGGCAGAATGCAATCTATCGAAGGTTCCCCCAAGAACAACATGTTTATAAACATCTTCAGAAATATTGTTTTCAGACTCTGCAACATTGTTATCACCTGATTCTAGGGTTACAACATGAAAATCTGTGGTGATATTTTGAATTCTTGACTTTATGAAGCAATCTATTTCAGTTGGAGAGTATGGCTTATCAAAAATAACCACATCTATTGGTTTTTGTGTCTGGATTTTTGGAACATCATATTTAATCCCAGACAAAAGCACTCTAACATCCAATTGGCCACATTGGTTGGCAGTCTACAAAAATGAAATATAATCATCAATTTCAAATGCACTGAAAGCCACTTCAACAATGAGGAGTTTATCTTTTCAATGGCGTAATAATAATCATATTTGTTTCAAGTGCAAAGTTTATAGTCGAGAGTCGAGTTGAAGTGGTTTTCATGGGTCTGGGGTTTCCACTTTTTGTTATAACTGTCTTACTTACATTTGCATAAATCCCAAATATGGTCCTACTAAATCTAGGCCAGGACGAGAATATTTTCGGCTGAAAACTTCCAAAGGGATCACCCGGTGCTGATAAAATTTGTATATATAAAGTATTTTTAACTTGTTTCTGAATACATGACAGTAAATTTGAAATTTTCTTGGGATTGGAAACGACTAATAACCCAGTTTTGAACATTTTCTTGTGAATAAAGATTAAAATTAAATATGTAGTTCTTCGTTCTTCACTGTGATAACTGATAAGATAACAATAACGCGTGACCTAGGGCATCAAGATTGCCAACATCGATTGTCCCAACCCCAAACACTTCCCATAACCCCTAGCCAGAGGTGGCCCCAAAGAAAATATAATTTCTCTATGGGTAGCCCCTCGCAAATAAATTCGTGACATTTATTAAGATAACAGCGCCAGATCCAAGAAAACTTAACTAAAGACTAAGGCACCACTTTGAGGTTAGGACTTTGATTTTGCCTCAGGTACCCTCTTACCAATGAGCTGGAGACATTTTGTAATATTCCTAAATAAATATGAACGTTGAGGCCCTCCAACTTTTTGTCTGGGTTTTCGTGGTAGGCGCATCCACCTTTTTCTATTATCAGTTTCTACTTTGGACAAATTGAAATATTTTAATTTGTGATTTCAACTAAATTTGCACAAATCAGATAATTTGATCTGATCTGTGTGGAAGGGACCTATCAAGATAAAAACGTAATTCCGAAGAATTCAAAGTATTTGTAGGCTTAACCCTTACTTGGTAACGTGTGCAGTCTGAGACTGGCACGTTTTGGAAGCAAAAAAAATCTCCAATATTTTTTTCAAAATAATATTACGAATACTTAGGTACACATTCGTTTGAAATATTTTTGCATAAAATATCGAACAGAAACTTGATCAAAATAATTTCGCAATAATCTTTTTCAACTATAACGGAAATCGGTAGGTAGTGATTTTGGAAAGATCCAAAACAATAAAAATCATTCAAAAGAAATTTCATGCATAGTACGATTGATAATGAACATATCGCAGTATCTATATCTATAAAGAGAAACTAACAAAAGGTGCTTATTGGAAGTTCCTAACACCCCGTTTCGACGATGCAATTTGTCGCTACAATTTCTCGCGGCGACTTGTCGCTGCGAGCTGCGAGATATGTCATGTCATCTAGCTGTCAGTTTGCATTGCCAATATTAAAAAATTGCACAGAATGTAACTAAGATGAACGTCTACGTTTCCACAACAGATATATAATTTCATTCATTTCTAATAACTGACATTGTGCTTATATCACCTTATTACTCAACTTGAGACGTTTTCTGGCGCTCTTGTATTCAAAACGTATTCGTCTCTCCATCTCTCTCACTATTTGGCTGGCCGTAAGTGACAGAGAAGGAGATAGACGAATACGTTTTGAATACATGAGCGCCAGAAAACGCCTTTGATTTCTCTAGTCTGTCCAAAATCAATATTCTTCACAATGATGCCACCACATATTTGTGGTTTGTGGCAACAAATTCACCATAGAAATAACTATGTCGCTGCACCAAAAAAGATTCATGCAACTCGAAAAACTTGCATGAATACATGCAATTTTCTGGAGTTGCAGCGACAAACTTGCATCGTCGAAACAGGCTATAACAAGTCATGAATTTAAGGTTTGTTTGAACAATTGTTGCATTTCGTCGTGTGACTGTCATATTCGGAAATTTCAATATTCATTCTCCGAAACATTGTCTATTTCACTGCAGTCGCAATTTGTCTCAAACCAAGACAACAGAGTCATCATAATAAAATTCATTCCCATAACGTACCCGTTTCGACAGACCCGCCATTACTTTGAGTCGGGAGTCACGAGAAATGCTTACGTAAACTGAAAACTGAAACATGCCGTCTCACGGACTGTGCAAAACTAAATACTAAATATTTCTCATTTCTCAGACGCACTGAAATGTATTAATTTATTATACCTACATTTCGCAGTGCTCATGCAGACGATGACGTTTACTCAAATTTACTCCCAGTTGAATGATAGGTGGGGCACCAATCCAATAGCTAATAGATTAGGTACGAAGTGATTCGCAGAAAAGCGAGACCATTATGGAAATACCTCAAAAATAAAAATTGCTGCAGTCTCACAGACGGCACGTTACCACTAGAGGGTTAACAAACATGATTGTATTGGTAAAAATGGAGGTTGTAAAAACTAAAAACCTAAACAGGCTCTTTCAAGAGAACAAAACGTCTATTTTCTTGATTTTGTCATTTTTCTGTGACGGTATTATAACTTTTGTTAACTATTGAAAATTCCAAACCGTAAAATTATGCGAGCGAAAATTACAGTTTTTAGTGTTTTTTTACTTTTTATGAGAACATTAACCATTGATAGCACTGAACGTTACCAAGATAAACGTCACAATATTACAAATGATGTATGATAAATTCATTTCTAATAGCTGTAATTGTGATCAATTCATCTTATTACTTTTCTTGATTCCCTCAGTTTCAAAAGTTAATTGAAATATTCAAAATTACCATTCTTCACAATGATGCCACAACATATTTGTGGTTTGCGGCAACAAATTTACCAAATAACGAAGTCGCTGCATCTCGAAAAACTTGCATGAATACATGCAACTTTCTGGAGTTGCAGAGACAAATTGCATCGTCGAAACAGGCTATTATCTTCCTTCCGCTAAGTGATTGGTCGTTAGTAGAGAGGAACAACGCTTAGATCACGGATAATAGAGTATACGGTCGTTCAATGCCACGTCATTGACTTGTACATCTCACAGGGTAACCAATCAGAAAACATGATTGTCAGCCGGTGTCATTTTAAACTTCAGCCCTGCTCAAATCATGTTTTCTGATTGGTTACCCAGTGACATGGGTTATATTTCTGTGAGTGACATGTACAAGTCAATGTCGTGGCATTGAACGACCGTATACTCTATTATCCGTGCGCTTAGATTAACCATCTTCCCAAGATATATAACGTAGAGTGAGAAAACGTCCGCATAATGAGATGGAGAATGTTTACATTTCTTATTTTGTATACCACGAGAGATGATTGGTTGAATTCAAATTGACGAACATCGAAAGGGAGCGGAAACTTGCGAAGCGGTCCGAGGTCCGAGTATTAATTGCCAGTCCAGCATTCATGTTGTTTACATTGGTATTTGCCCACTAAACATGAAACATAACAATAACATTAAGAAACATTTTTTTGGAATAACATTGTAATGTATACTTTGTTAGAATGATTTTATGTTTATGAAATATTATCTCAATATATGTATGTAATGTTATACTCTGTGACAGAAAAATAATGTTTTCTCAGTACATAACATGCAATATTATCATACAGGTGAGTAACAACATTCATGTGATATTACAGCTACTCATATTTGTAATATTTTTCAGTTATAGAAATCATTAATGAAGTTTCTGTTGTCACTTCATAGTTTTTTTATGTCATAAAATATGAACATTGAGAAAAAATATGATAACGCTTCATTATTAAATTCTTATTCGTATTTTAAAGATCAATAATTTCAAAAAGAACAAGCATTTTTGTGAGTTCTTTGGTTCGAGTCTGTTTTTGGCTCCGTTTTTGTACCAACCATAAGAACAATAAATAAATAACGGTCTTGATCTTGATGAGGCAGTTTGCAGTTTGTCATCCATGCAATTCATCCTTTACATTCATCTCTCTTTCTCTCTCTTCAGTATAATCTACTTAGCACCAGATTCCGAAGCTCGATTCGATCACGATCGTGATGTTCTATCGCAGTTCAGCACACACATTCCACATTGCTCTACGTTACGTTATTCTGAACGAAGAGATCGTGGCCGAATCGATCTGGTTGCTGTTCTGTGCCACGACGGTCTGCCGCCCAATGTCAAAGTTTCTTGTTCTGAGAAAGAAAGGAAAACGCTCTGCGCTACCGTTACCGAGTCAACTGTCAACTGTCACTTGTACGCTGCATTCTTCGTTATTCTTTGCGCACAACAGAGAGAAAGTGTAATTTTGTTTTTGCTACCACAAGTTTGCCACGTGCTGGCTTTCCAAGATTCCAGTATTACTATCATTATTGGTGATTAACAAGCAGTTTGACTACCATGGGCGATGAAACTAATCGTAAGGTAAGAGTAAAATGTTTTGGTTTGCTTTAGATAGGTATAAAATGTCTCGATAAAGGTTCGATATACCGACACCGTTCAGTTTTAATTAAAGATAAGTTATTACAGGCCTTATTTTGGCACATAACACGAATCTAAAGTCAAAACGCGACTCTCTACTTTCGATCGAAAGAGCCTAACGTTTTGATTTGTTGTTCTACGCCAACAAAACTCGACGGTGTGAGCCCAGTATACCTTAGCCATACAGTAAAGACACTCAAATGTCACTTTGTCATCTCGAGGTGTATAATGTCATCTCTTGACGACATATACTGAGCCCAGATTCTATTTCACGAATTCGATTATCGAATTGTTTAGAATATGCGTATATTATCGGTACAGCTCATGCTACAGTCACAGTCTGAGCTATTCGACAATCGAATTCGTGAAATAGAATCCGGGGGCTGATTACTATTCGGTATTCCGTAAATTTCAATTTATCACCAAAACATGACATTATACACCTCGAACTAACAAAGTGACATTCGAGTGTCTTTGCTGTATGGCTATGGTATACTGGGGTGTGAGGATATCGATCGTTCACCCCATAATGCCTTTGTTAGTTTACTGAATAACCAAGGTAACATTTTATTATTTTATTTTTATTATCACTTTCAGATGCAGCTAAGCACTGCTTTCCAGATCTTAATGGAAAATCTTTTGAGGAAACAGTGACTGCGTGGCTGAGATTTTCCAAGTAGCGGAAAAAGCGTTCGGAAAAATAAATTAGGCTCTTCTTGATATTTTATAAAAATAATATTTTAATTTTCAGAATTCCATATATATATTTTTTTTATACTCGTTATTTGAATATATTTCCATATTATTCCTTGTTCTTTTATTTATATTCCAGAACCAATTTCTGAAACCGTAATGCGATTCTGCCGAAACATAACCATACAATGTTACTTATACATCACAGATAAATATAACGTAGTTCTTAAATAATGTATAATTGTTATGTAACAAAAATATTATATTATTGTTTCTTATTCATAGCTGGTGGATGTTTCGATAATGTTACAATACCACAATCATTTAATATAGAAATCGTGAAACAGATACGTTGCGGATACGATGCAGATACATTGCATCAACATAACCATTTTTAGCTTGTAACATTGTTATGTATCCTACCCGGACATTTTGCTATAACATCCACATAACATAAATGTTAAAGTTACATATAACGACAATGTAACATATAACATTGTAATCTAACTGCTGCATTAGGGTTATATCACAATGTTTAGTGGGTGGTGGCAGTTATTGGGTGTTGTTGTGTGTTTAATTACTGTTCCTATTGATTTTCGAAGTTAGTTTTCATTTTCGTGTGCAAGAAGACGTTAAAATGACTCACAAATGCCTGATCTGCTAAAAATCGGGCAAGAAGAGTGGTGGGATATCATAACATCGGTAAGTAAACACAAAACATAGGCGTTTCATACATAATATTTCTGGGTAAAAGTTTGTTATCAGGACTTTGGCGAGTTTCGAAATAAATGTAATTATGTCCTACCTACATACTTCAAGCAACTGAACACGAATCTCGGTCAAAACATGAACGCTCTTCCTTCAAAGGGAGTTATAACCTTTCAGAGGTACGAAATGAGGTATAATCTACTTTATTTTTTACACAATATAACCAAACTTTCTTGGAACACAAGTTTTCAGTCGTTGGGTCTGCTCTACTTCTCATTTTACCCTCTGCGATCATTTTTCTTATAAATATTCCCATTCCTGTCGACAAAATTCAATTTGAAATTTCTGACAATTTTATTTAATGAAAATTAGCGTTTCTCCTGTCTATCAGCTTAAGTTGAAAACTTCACAAAACTGATCGAGTTTTTCGTTAAGGATATGTATATTTGCGGGAAAGATTATTGACGGGGGTGGAACGAGAGTAAAAGTCTGTTATTGCCACTTCTAAGATTTTTTAACAGTTAAATGCGGTATACGTACCTATTTAGAGCTGGACTCATTTCATAAGGCTGGGGTGTGGGTATAAGCTACTATTACCGAAATCAGGTGTAAAGTGGATGTGGTGCCTAAAATTATGTATTCTGGTCTTATCAACAGGCAAGAAAGGGTGGATTAAGCATCTTCTCATATACTTTACAGGTTATATAACTTCCGAACCAAGGAAGAGTGCCAAGTTTTCACTTTCGATTTGTGTTCAGTTGCTCAAAATACGCGAGTTCTACCATTTTCTTTCAAATATAGGTAGATATATGTGAACAGCAGTTGAAAAAAAAAATATCACATTACATAACAATTGGCCGAAATTCAGAGTGAACATTTTTTTACCAATAACTAATTCAATTAGGAATTTGATTCTACTTCGGAGAAAGAAAAAGCCGTAAAAATGATACCTCGAACTAATTTATCTATTATTTCAGAATTCCAAACGATGTAAGAAGAAAGGTGTGGCTCGAAGCACTTGGCATCAGTAATGAATACTGGAAAATGGTCTTAGGTATGTCTGTTCCAACCATTTCCAAACAGTGACTTCACAAGGAAATCACGGGTACGAATTATGGAAGTTACTGCAAATCAAGTACGTATTTGCTACTTAAATAGAAAAAGTCGAAGTCCCGCCTAAGGTGGCTATATACTGGTGTTTTCACTCCATATAAAAGATTGTCAGCAAATCAGACGACCGATATGGCCAACTTGATGAAAAATTTGATGATGTAGGCGTAGTAGTACTGCAAAAAATCCGCCAGGTACCGGCACTCTTGCAGTGGAGATGACAGTCCTGTGTTGCCAAGTGGCCATATCGTTGCGAATTCAATACAATGCAAATTTATTCCAACAGATATTATTTTCAAACTACATGGAATAAATAACGCATAAAGTTAAACACAAATTTGGCGCGTTTTGGTGTTTTCAATAAACTCACATATCCAGTCCCGATAAATTCTCTATCCTTTAAAAAAACATCAGAATTGGCAACAGCGTGTTCCATGGATCGAGTGATCACGAAAATTAATAGAAATTTTTGATTACCAGCGCCCCTCATGGCCACTGATGAACTACCACGCCTTGTCCACAGGTTTGTCTGAAACAATATCGCAACATTAGAAACACCAGTATATAGACATCTTAGTCCCGCCTTTTTTTGCACCAGAATAGCGATCGGAAACAGTGTTGGGAAAGACGGCACAATTGTGCTGTTTGGGGCACTTTTCATCACAGATGAGCACGGTGGCACCTCTTTCCCTCATTTATAAGAAAAGCGGCACTTTTCTGAATTCGGATGAGAAGGAGAAAATATGAAACTTAAGAGGAAGAAATGTTCATTCAGAAGAAGAGAGAAAAGACTGTAAACGTTAGCTGTCATCTGTCGTTTCCGAGCCCGCTCAAATGAAAATCAACAAATCAACTGCAATTCGGAATATATTGTCATATATTGAAAATAAAAGGTCTCATATAAAATTTTATCTTCACATTCTCAAAATTATCAACCTGAAAATTAATTTGGAAATCGAGTCATTATTAATATAATTCATAATTTTTCAATTCAATATTCCATTCCGAAATAAATCATTCACCCATGTTATATTATTCAGCTGTAATAGTAGTATTTATATCCGGCGAATTTCCAAGTTCAACGTCGTTTCAGACAACAGGTTTCAAGTTACATCTCTGGTCGTCGATAATCATAAATGAACGCTGAGAATTGCGAATCTAGCAATTGTCAGCGGAATAGTTCATGACGACAGGATTATTTTTTATATAAATTGGAAGACTGCCTTCCGAATCGGGCTTTTTGTTTTTGAATCTTTAGTGATCAGTTTGACGAACCAAACTAATTTTTAAAGTAGTCGTCGTCATTTTTGCAAGAATGAAGAATGCACATCTCTCCTGCCTTGGAATGATAATGTGAGTACTTACAGTTCTATTTAATCCCAACTGCATTATTTCAACCTGATTCATTTTATTAATGGGTAATTATTTCAAGTAGTTTTTCATACATTCACTGTGATCATGTTTTTTTGTCTATTTCTTTTGTTATCAATAAACTAAGTTAAATTTTATCACCTCTCATTTTATTCACTTCACCAGGGTACACTTCAATTACACAATCAAAATCACCTCTCGCAGCCAAGCTAAAAGTTTCATGTTTCTCTTTGTTTGATTATCCTCACTTGAAAGGGCGGTTTTCTTCAAAAACCCCCTTTAAAAGTCACGTCCATTTGAATGAAAGATTTTCATCATGTTTTTGACTAATTTTTCCAGTAAACTAATGAACTAGTATAATTGCACTTAATTCACTCAGCTATTTTCGAACAAACACTACACTTCCTTTCCATTTTCGTGACATTTGGTGGAGACGCCGAAGTTGAGAGTTTCCCTTTCAACTTCCACGCGACATTTGGTGGAGGCGCCTTGCTCGTTCTTGGAGGCTTCATTCTCCCTAATGGGCCTGTAAAACAAATTTTTCCATATGAGAAGTTAAATTGTTAGAGTCTTAATGATAATTTGTTGTATTTGGCTGAAAAGTGAACAACCCTGGTGGATTTTTCTTGTTTTTTAAAATGATCAGAGTAGGTATCTGGAACGGATTGAAGTTTTTTCTGCAGTCATTTTTTTTCTACAAAGTTATTTCTGGTTGAAACGATGTTGTGTTGATAAATGTTTTCGTTTGTTTATTTTTTTTCTTCTCTTTTTTCAATTATTGCATTTTTTTGTGGTTGTTGTTCAATTTGAATGATTTCAATACATATAAAGCCTAATTTGTCGAAACATACTTCGCAATACCAATAAACAGTAATTTGAATTCTATTCCTTACATCTAGTAGTTTTTTGCACATAATAACCCTTCGTGTTATTTCTTGACAGAAGTTTTTTTATGAAGTTCTACCCAATTTATATTGATTTTTCTGAATATTTTCTTCAACTTTTATCAAGCAAAATTTTGGCAAAATCAGGAGGAAAAAAAAATCTCGTGTATTTTTCATTCAAAGCACATTTTTCCATAACAATCGACTTTTTTTTATCAAACATTCTTCACAAAAACGAAAATATATCCTATTTTTCAAACCTCATTAGTTGGGATGGTATGTTTCGAAGGAATGGAAGGTTTGGAAGTATTTCTATCAATTAAACTCCTCAATATATGTGCTATCATCTGATTTCTTATGAGATTTATCCATTTTTTTCCATACAATTTTTTCTATATGGAGTGCTCTACTTTTTGCTTTTTTATTAATCAAGTTATATTTAGTTAATTAATTCTTCATTGCAATATCAATCATATTTTTTAAACATATTGAACATTCAGTATCGATAAAATAATCAACTAAAATTCAAATAGTGATATAGCTCTGCATGATATTTCTTTGTTCTCGGGAACCAACTAGCTGTAAAGATGTAATGTAATAAGATGTAATGAAGTAATTCAGTTGAATTATATGAGATATAAAAAGACGATTTCAAAAATATTTTCAGTGATAGATAGAGCTAAAAATTTACTCACAATAGATATTGAAGCTATTATATCCCGATTTAATTCAATCGATTTTTCCTCACAAGTTTGAATTGCCTTAGTATTCGAGTGTCATTCTTTTTGTATAATGCTAGTAATTCCTTGGGTCAATATTTTTCACTTTCTTTTTTATAATATCTCCATACAGTGTGTGCCAACCTTACTAATATCTGAAAATAATGTTTGCTATAGGTATGCAGTTTTTTTTTTATTAGAGGGTCGTCTCATCAAGAAATAATTTATGATGATCACGAAATTAATTGTGGCTTTCAGAATTGACGAGAATTTATAAAATATATGCTGCATTATAATAACAGTTTTTCTGAATATGGAAGGTTTCAATTTTTTTCCGACATTTTTCCATTTTCAACTGTTCAATAAATATCAATTGACTCGAAATACCTAAATAGTGATTTAATGATAAAGACCATAAGAAAAAGCAGTAATGTAGTTCAGAATAGTAGTTATCATATAGTAGTTATCAAATAATTTTACTTATAGTATCCTGCAACATTTTTTTTCGGTAATCGGTAAAAATGAATAACTAATAATAAGGTCTTCTTTTGAAATTTTGATAGAAACGATTGATAAAAATGTTATCTCTTGGCATCTCTGAATTTTTATCCAGCTCTCTACTTTTTGCCGAGTACTCAGTGGACGGCATTCCTATTATTATGTTGATCAAAGCAAAATTCTGAACATGACACAGCAGTCAGTTTTATCGTTTCTTGGATTGTCGCACTTCAATAAGGAAACTGTTAGACTAGGTCAGGTTTCCGGCAGCTGGGCTCGCAGACACTGAACAATAATAATGGAAGATGAACATTTTCCCCACTTCCATGATAGCGATGCAGATAATGAATTTTTATCAATCTCAGGTATAATTTGGTTATATATTTATGAAACATGGAAAAATTTACCCTCGAACCCCCTTATAACGATCTTTTTTCCTTTATTATATGTTGAGGATGAAAAATAATAATAATAATGTTGAAGCATAACTTAAATATAATAGTTTTGTAATAGTTTGATAGTAGTAGTTCAGATAGTGATACATTGAGTCAAGAATCCTAAATATAGTAAAAACACAATTAGAGAAAATCCCCTCGTTCATGAGTAACCAAACATTATTATATCTTTCATAACTATCACTGAATGATTACTATACGATATTGGGGCATAAATTTAATCCAAGAAGTATTTGAAGTCATTTGTTGTTGAAAAATGCTATAAATTGAAATTTGGAGATTTGAGAAGGAGATTGATCATTCGTATGACTGTCCTAACTCTCTGAGATTGTCAAGACAAAGACTCACCCTTATGTTTTGTCAATCAGGAAAGTGAACAGGAGGCGTGAAGGGATATCTAACAGTCTCAAATCAAAATTTGACGATTTATCAGTGCATCTCAACAACTGGTGGGAAATGATCTTGGAGTGATAAATAAAAATATTCATGCATGTCAATTAAAACCTTTTTCTTTACTTTTGAGAAGTAAAATATGTATTTATGTGTGCAACCGGAGAGTATGAAGTAATAATGAGTAATGTAAAGTTTGACTTCCTAAGAATTATGATGAGTGATGATGAAATAAGGATTATTATATGAAGATAAAGAGAATATATGTAGGACAATATAGGAGAAATTATTGTCCAGTTGGTAACAAGAATGTTACCGTGTCATAAGGGAATTATGAGCTATGAACTATGAGTTGTATTAGTGTTGTATTAGTAAGGTGTGCGTGGGAAACTTGGCAGAATTACCCTAAGCCTGGGTTGAAAGTTTTCCTATGCAGATACTTTATGAAATGAATAATGAGTTTATGAAATGAAATGAATAATGAGTTTATGAGGTGAAAAATATGAGATATATGATGAGTAATATGATGAGTAGATATGATGATATTAATGGAAGAAGTCGAAGGAATAATTCTATACAGTTGCACATATTTTGTCTAGAAAGAATACATTTTGTTGAGAAAGTGAGAGCCATGCAATTTAAAAAACGTTCCATGTCAGTGATACTTAGTTATTAATTTCCACTCAATATTCAACATCAATACATTGACTTATGAAACAAGATAAACAGTAACACATTATTTTTGGTTTTGTATTTTTATTAAGACCAATTGAAAGAGATGGGGGAGAAACGCTATCAACTTGCAATTTTTTTTTTGTTTTGATTAAAGAAGGGGGTTAGATATATTTGTCGATTGCAAGGGTAATGTGACCTGTGAGTAAAAGGAAGAGTAGAATTAGACAGAGAAACATAACATAATAAAGTTAGAAAGTGGGACAAAAAAGAATGTAATGATCTCAAATGATTTGAGGTTGTACGAATAGGGATTATAAGAACTTTGAGAATATTTTCTCTCAATCATTTTAGGTTTGGATTTTGTACTAAGAAGTATTCTATAAGAGTATAGTCAGTTATATACCTAGTAATATAAAATTGAAGAAAAGAAAAATATTAATACTTTCTATTGTAATTAAAGAATACTTACTGCAAATAATCATTTTCATGTATCACGGGACATCACGGAGGCACACACCAGGAACAGGCACTGATACAAAGGCAAGAAACGGTCCACCCACAGACGGAGTCCAGAACGGCAGCACCCCGCATCCCATTTTTCAATCCCAGAAGGAAGGCCAGACCACAGTATACTACATGCCAGATGTTCCTCAAGCCTGAAAAATGCTCCACTACAAATGATGTCGAGACACCTGCCCAGGATTGACCCAGCAACAAGCATGGTACCTGTACCAAGTCGAACTCACCTGCGAAAACTACCAGTAAAGTGTCCAGGAGTCCTGACCATACTCTGTATGCAGCTATCAGTTAAAAGTTGGAAAATATGCCAAATTTGTTCCACTTCACTCACAATTCACAGACGAAAAGACCAAAATGGAGTCCGAAGCGTGCCGAATCAGCATCCAGGTAGCAATTTGCAATGGAATATGCAATTTGCTTGATCGACAACTTTGACATTTCAACAATTCCAACGTCAACCAACCAATTCAAATGTCTGCCGCTGTCTTAAAATTTGGCGGGAAAGGAGTAGTTCACGACTTCTTCACTGGTGTGACATAAGCTGCACGGAACACCACTAAATACACCGATGGGCGCATTCGATGCCAGCAAATCCATCAACGAGTAGCTAGGCAGCCGACAGCCGTTACACGATAGAAAATGATATCTGATGGGAGAATTTTACCGATTTGAAATCAGGCCCCAGATGCAAAGTCCATGAGAGGAGCACGACATCATCAGTCATTCTAGCATACTCCGAGGTCCCAGAGTCTCAGGCTGTACATGGGGTACAGTGTTTTCGCCGTTGGCAACACTGCATGCGGAGACCTGCCACTGAGGGAGCCAAGAGCGTACGACACGGGAACAACTTCCACGAACTGACGTACAGTGCCAGTGCCGGACTCAGTTTTTTGTGCCACGTGAGAACTCATACCCGAATAATTGATTCGAAATATAATGTCGGGACATCTATGTTTTTTCTCTAGGAATAAAAATAAGTATTTATGTTTTTTAGTTGTGGAAATTTTCAATTTCATATATTTTTTAATCAATTTTCAATTCGAAGCTGGGGTCCAGCTTTACTAAGGAGGGGAGATGTGTCATATATTGAAAATAAAAGGTCTCATATAAAATTTTATCTTCACATTTTCAAAATTATCAACCTGAAAATTAATTTGGAAATCGAGTCATTATTAATATAATTCATAATTTTTCAATTCAATATTCCATTCCGAAATAAATCATTCACCCATGTTATATTATTCAGCTGTAATAGTAGTATTTATATCCGGCGAATTTCCAAGTTCAACGTCGTTTCAGACAACAGGTTTCAAGTTACATCTCTGGTCGTCGATAATCATAAATGAACGCTGAGAATTGCGAATCTAGCAATTGTCAGCGGAATAGTTCATGACGACAGGATTATTTTTTATATAAATTGGAAGACTGCCTTCCGAATCGGGCTTTTTGTTTTTGAATCTTTAGTGATCAGTTTGACGAACCAAACTAATTTTTAAAGTAGTCGTCGTCATTTTTGCAAGAATGAAGAATGCACATCTCTCCTGCCTTGGAATGATAATGTGAGTACTTACAGTTCTATTTAATCCCAACTGCATTATTTCAACCTGATTCATTTTATTAATGGGTAATTATTTCAAGTAGTTTTTCATACATTCACTGTGATCATGTTTTTTTGTCTATTTCTTTTGTTATCAATAAACTAAGTTAAATTTTATCACCTCTCATTTTATTCACTTCACCAGGGTACACTTCAATTACACAATCAAAATCACCTCTCGCAGCCAAGCTAAAAGTTTCATGTTTCTCTTTGTTTGATTATCCTCACTTGAAAGGGCGGTTTTCTTCAAAAACCCCCTTTAAAAGTCACGTCCATTTGAATGAAAGATTTTCATCATGTTTTTGACTAATTTTTCCAGTAAACTAATGAACTAGTATAATTGCACTTAATTCACTCAGCTATTTTCGAACAAACACTACACTTCCTTTCCATTTTCGTGACATTTGGTGGAGACGCCGAAGTTGAGAGTTTCCCTTTCAACTTCCACGCGACAATATTGTCAATAAAAACTTATTCAGCCTTTCTACAAGTGAAAGATGAAATGAAAAAGTATAATGGTGGATCATTGGTATGGCGTTTAGAAGATAAAAAGCTTCTGAACTACAACTCTGTATAGATCCCTAGGAAAACTCTTGATGTTTTTGTTATATTAAAAAAGTATGCAATTGTAATTTAAGGAAATAAGTCGTTTCAGAAAAAGTATTTAGGTTTGTTTTGAATGATTTCATTTTGTGATATCTCAGTTTCTTTTTGTGATAAAAAAAAGTATTGTTATTTTCAATTTATTAATATTTATATTTTTCATTTCCAGTCGAGAGTTTTTTTCTATTTTCTACTTCCTTTTTTCATATGAAGTTCTCTTCGATTATGGCATTGCTCGTTGCTTCCTTTTGGTGCACTTTGTCAAGGTTGGACGACTTGCGATTCACAACGCATGCGCACTAGTCAACTATGTCACAGAACAAAGAACGGCACCTTTTCTTGCACCAGAGCACTTTTTGAGCTGAGAATTGGGCACCTTTCAAATCTACTCATTCGCAACACTGATCGGAAACTTAGTTTTATTCATCAGGTGCTAGGTATTCCACCTTCTCCGCCTCTTTTTACCGTTTTTCAATATAAGTAAAATTTGACAAAAAGTCAACATGCGATTTTTGGGTTATATCGAAAAACAGAACGCGCATCGCGATATAACCTCCATTTCTCATCAGTTATTTTATTGCGAGTTGTATATTGAAAGCAGTAAAAAGTGATTGAGCATGTGGGATGATGTGTACCTTGACCCAATGAATAAAATCGTGTACTTACGAACGTTTTATTGGTGCGAACAAAAGGCGGGATATCCGAATTGTTATGCACAAGTATAAGAATGATTCAACAATTTTGGCTATTTATAAAAAAAATGGCGGCCATAGAACATATTCACTGTTTCGGCAAGAGTTGGATAATTACAGTTACTGACTATACATACATATTCTACTTGAACTATATGACACAACCGATTAATAAGAACTTCACTATTGAAATTGCTTTTTATTTCATGCACTTTCTGTATAAAAAATCTTGCAATTCATTAGTTGTAAGTTGTTGAATTAAATTAAATAGTGTTATGTTAGGTATGCACTCTGTAAATGAAACGATATCATCTGCTGCAGTATTTCATTGCTTCAAACATATTCGAATACAAGTAGGTAGTTTGTAATATATAGTTTTCAAAACGGAACTTGAGTACCATACATGAACTGGTCAGGATTCTAAGGCCGAATAGGAATCACTGGCGGCGATCGAACTATCGCAGATACTTGACTGGAATTTGTTTGTGTGGCAATATTTCAATATCTAGATATCATTTAAACATAGCTTTTTATGTATTATATCAGTCAGGATTCTTGAAAATGCAGCTAATCATAGGTGCGGTTGGAAATTTCCGTTTATGATACTTCATTTCATACCTATAAGTTTCACCGTATTACCAAACTGAACTCACTCAAACTCGATTTATGTTTTACCAACAAAATCGACATCATTTGGAGAACTTGGCTGGCCAAACGGCCGTCAGTTTTTTTTTGTTCGGTGTTGAAGTGAGTTTCGAAAGAGTTCCTGCCCTTTTCCATTTCATATTACCAAGTTGGTATTCTTTTGTTTTTCAGATGCTGTGGGACAAAGTACCAAGCCGAAAAATTTCAGATCATTGAAGGAAAAGCAGATGAGGAAACGAATTTAAACACCTAATATATGAATGGAGTGTTTATTTTCACTTTTTGTTTTGTCTCAATACTATGTTGAATTATATTTCATTTCACTATTACTTTCTTCATTTCTAGAGGTTGGAAACTGATAAATAGAAAAATGTAAAGCAATATCTACGAAATCACTCGTAGTCGACCCGCCCTTAGCTTACCAAATTAGTATCTTCGGAAGAGGGGCATCAGTTTTTTCTTCTAAAAATGGCAACTTGGGTGTGCGTCGAGTGGGAGTGATATCAGTTTGATGTTTCGGTGATTGATAACTGTCAAAAATATGTTAAACTAGGTATCACAATAAAGAAGTCTAATAGAGGATTCAAGGTGAATTCCTAATAACTAGTCCAAAATAATTTCACGAAGAAAACGAAATTCGATTATCCGATTATGCAATATTCAAATTTACATAGTAAATGTTGATGTGAGCACTCATAGATAAAGAATAAGTTTTTAGCAAAGAAGTTCAAAACATCTTTTGCACTGACAATCCCATAGGGGAAGACAATAAGACATCTATCAGTGATTGCACATGAATATTACATTTTAGAATACCTTTGAGATCGACTCAGTTATTTTACGTTTCAACCGAATGTAGAGGACATTTTGCAGCAAATGCGAGCAGGACAAGTAATCTAGGAATTCGCATGTGAGCTCTAAGTCACAAAGTTACTTCCATAGGAACTGTTACTGCCTGGTGTTTGCTGGGTAAAATTGAATACATATTCCACAATAAGAATTCATCATGAAACGAAAAAACTGTGATCAATTGAATAAACAGGTTTGGAGTTGGAGATAGACATTTTCATTTGTATTTATTAATTAATTTTTTCCGAATTCTACTTCTCACCTCTAATGAACTATAGAAAAGAGTAGCTCCCTACTCATTTAATCAATTCAGAAGTTTTCGTACTAAATGTTTTTGTCTATTTCTATTCGAAAAAATTGACTTGTTTTATCCACAAATTTCTGGAAAATTATCAAGCAGATCAGTCATAATGAACTGATGCATTTATCTTTCATGAGCATATTTTACCATTTTTATGATTCAGCCACATGTATATTTGATTTTCTGTATCATTTCTTCCTCCAAATGTCTTTGTTTCTATTTCAATTATGCTGTTAAAATTTAATAAAGTTTATTGTCGTTCCTCTGAGGGTTTGTTCCAGCACATGTAGTTACCGATTACGAACCGATTCTAACCGTTCTTAATGAGCTTTCACGTTCACTTAATTTTACTGATCTAACCTGAAAAGCAAGTTGAAAAAAAAGTAATGGCTTTCGAATACATTAGCCAAAAAATTTTTTTTGTGGCAATTGAAATTTAAAAACATTTGCACCCAATTTCATTCAAAGTGTCCGCCGCCCGTGGCACTTGTTTACAAATACAGCACCGCGCCCCTCTGCCGCAATTATGTTTATTCTCTGGACACACAATCTCCATGTTGTTGGTATTGCCGTTATCCATCTTGAGGGGATGGTTAATCTAAGGGAACAACGTCAAGTCACAATGGCCGCGTCTAACGGCTTAAAGCCGCTTCACGAAATTTGACAATTCACCATGGAAAACTGTCAAATTTTGTGCAGCGGCTTTGGGCGCTGTAGGCTGTTAGACGCGGCCATTGACTATTTATTTGTCTCATGTCATGTCACATTAGTCACATAGAGAAATTATGTATATTTGTATATTGTCTTTGTCATGTCTCTAGAATCAAAATTATAACAGGAATAATTGGGATTGGGAATATTTGACGGTACGATATTGAATCTTAAGAAATATAGGTAACATGAAAATAAACGAAAAGAATTTATGTTCTTTTGCTGTTTCTGCAACTCCAGTAGATAAAGAAGGTTATTTGAATAAACGAGGTGAAGTTAACAAAACTTTCCAGAGACGTTATTTTGTGTTGAAAGGAAATTTACTATTCTATTTTGATAAAAAAGGTGATAGAGAACCAGTAGGAGTCATAATATTAGAGGGATGTTCCATAGGTAATATTGTGAGAGCTTGTAGCATTTGTGATGACATACTGATTTCTAGAACTAGCTGAAGATGATGAGCAATTCAGTTTCAAAATTGAATTTCATGGGATGAATAATAGAAGCTATGTACTCGGAGCAGAATCTCAAGAATCCATGGAACAATGGATGAAAGCTCTTGCTTGTGCTGGATACGATTACATGAAACTCATGGTGGCTGAACTGCAAAGACAATTGGATGATATAGAAGGTATAGATTTGACAAACATTTTCATTTATGATTTTGTATATGGAAGACTTTTTTAGTTCAAAACAACCTTATGACTCTCGTAAAAAAGAAGCCTTTCTGTTCAAAACTATTCTTATATCAAATACAATAGGTGTTTTTGAGGATAGAAGAGACTTTTTTGTTGTCAAATAATTTTATGGACTGCTCTGTGATAAATTGTGCACAATCACTTTGCCCTTTTTTTATAACAAATGTCTTGATTTTTCTCACATGTCAAAAAAAACTGGTGAGTTTTTCATAAAATTTTGAAATAGACTATTTG
This sequence comes from Zygogramma bicolorata, assembly GCA_032362365.1. Classification (NCBI taxonomy): domain Eukaryota; kingdom Metazoa; phylum Arthropoda; class Insecta; order Coleoptera; family Chrysomelidae; genus Zygogramma; species Zygogramma bicolorata. Next base: position 154,242 of record JAVJAQ010003294.1, on the reverse strand, counting down.
AACCTATCAAATCATATCAGCAAGAAAGTCAATTTTATATTATCTCTGATAAGATTAACCTATCTACTGGTATCACACAAAAATTTGAATATGGAAAGTGACATTCTCAGTTATGAGACTGGAAACAGTAAATTTTATGTTGTTACAGAGACCCCCTTGCCACTTCCAACATCACAGGTGGTGAGTTCTCCAGTGCCACCTCCGAGGACTAGGCACAACCCTTTCAACAAACCTGAAGTCAACCCTCATCAGAGGTCGAATAGTTTGAGGTCAACATGTTCCAATTCAAGTGAGTAATTTCCCTATTCTAATTAATCGTAGCTGGTAATAGAAATATTCCTATCAGACTAATAAATTCAAGAGCTTGTGAAGAGATATATCACTGAAATATAAAACGTGCTATAGAACTTCAGAATTTTATATATTTCTGGAAATTATGATCCTGATTGTCCACCATATTATACTTGAAATATCTTATACACAGAGCTCTGAAGAGTTTGATATTTTTGAAGAAAAGCTAGGTTTGCCTTACAATGTTTTGTCAGTCCACCCTAGCAAGTTATACTCCAGCAAACTGATTAATAAATCATGGATTGAAAAATTGTTTGCACCAACCTACATATATCACGAAGATTACGAATTTCCAATAATTTTCCCCAGAAAAATTTCAATTTCTCATGAAAAATGCATCAAAAAAACTTTGCGGACTTGAAAGTCAAAAGTTTTCTTGAAAAATAGAAATATCATCAGGGAAAAAAGGGGAAGGTGGAATCATTTGGATGAAAAGTACTAATAAAAATTGCAACTTTTTTTGCTTCGAAAGTATTTTGGATCGTAATTCAGAAAGCCATTGTTCCATGGATGTACACATCATGGTAAAATCTATATAGGTTAACAAATATTGAAGAAACGAAAAAAAACAGAACAAGTATCACTCATGCAAAAACTAAAGGGAATGCTTATGCAACAGGTTGAAGGTATAAATAAAATATATAAAGTTGAAGTTAGTCAATCCATTCAAAAAACAATGAGGTTTTCAGGACCGAATTCCTTACGAAGTGTAGTAACACTTTCGCATCAATATTTTATGAGCACTATTTTGATTATGAGTTCGTACTGCCGATCGGAACTATATGTTGATAATTTTTGCCTAGGCCGTGAGATTATTTTCAATTCGATTTATCATTAAAATGATTTGTATTTTTCACGTTTGAAGAAAAAGTATCTTGAGAAATTTAGAGAAACAAATTTTGATGTACCTCACTCACATGGTTTGTGCCTCCAATTTTTACGCTCACTTTTTGTTTTGAGAACACAAGAATTATGATAGATCGGTAGATATTACAGTTAATATATTAAAATGTTTTTTTTTCAATTTATTTGACGTTGGCCTATTTCCGCTACCAAGGCCAATCACTGGTGAGCACTGGTATTCCAACCAGAGGTAGGGATCTTCTAAGAGCCTAACATCCATTGACTCGGGACCGCCGACCTTACGTCCCCTCTGAAGGACGGCATATCCTCAATATGTCTTGTGCTCATCGATATATTGCCCGCGAGCTATGATACGCTATTTTGCTGCAGATGTATGGGCTTTCGACGCGGTCTTTTCCTGCATGAAATCGCCCATCCAAGTACCAACCGCGCTCTGCGCTGCTTAACTTCTGGTATCGAATGACTGTCAGTCAACCTGAAGAGCTGGGTCGTGCCCCCGCATTGAAATGGTTGATCATTATTCCAGAAGACTTTCAATTTCAGGTCGCTTAGATGAAACGAGATATTCAGAGAATAACCTAGCAGCAACATCAGCTCCTAAAATAAGTATAAGTTTTCGAGAACTTCATAATTCATATGGAAGACCAATTTTGAAGGACTTCAATTTTTGGAAACATGAACAGAAGGAGAAGTTAGAAACTGTCGACAATCTTATTTCTTTTTGAAATAAACCTCCGACTTAATTGCAATTGTGTATATTATTATTTATTTTGTAAATATTTTTTATAGTACTTTCAGTTGAATAAATGAATGAAAATTGTTATTATATTTATTTTTTTTGTACATCTAGATGCCTTACCTTATATTTTTGTTGTTATCTAACACCACTTCTGGGTGAACCCAGAATGCTAACCTAGTGATCCACCCTTCTTTGTAAGAAAAAAAAACGAGCATGAAGTTGAGTTTCTATTCATTACTTTATTTATAGGACTTTTGCGCGTTATCGTTCATAAGGTTATTCGGATTTAAAGATTAAGTGATACGCTCTCTGGTGAAAAGTTTCAAACAATGTCAAAGTATTGGCAAAGTGGTTCTTAAATAAACGTTTTGCAACCTTTGGTGTACAAGTTGAAACTTTTCCTAGAGATCAATTACCCTAACACCAAACTGATATTTTTGCACTCGACGCGCGTTTCGCTAACAAGGTTAGCATCTTCAGGAGAAGAAAATTGATACTAAATCTAAAGCTGGGGTTAGTTGTTTATATACCTAAAGTTTTCCGGTCCGATATGGACTTTGTTACTGTTAATTATTCTAATTGATTTCTCGATAATGAACTCTCTATCTGTTAGTATTGAATTGATCATTCTGATTACTTTCTCAACATTTTGATATTTCGAGACTCTCACATGCATCGAGTAGTCTTGTGTCATGCACATGCTTGATCAGTATCAGATTGCTTTCCCCAATTTTGTGGTCATTGTCTAGAGCAGGGGTTCCCAACCTTTTCTTAGTCCTGGACCACTTTTATATTATTCTTGTTAGCAGGGACCACTATGAAAGACTTACATAGTGGTACATATATACGTACATTGTAGGTATAATAAAGATAACCTGTAATAATCAAACCGTAACTTTGATTAGAAACTCAATAGGATATTACAAAACAAGAAATAATAATATTTTTAGGATAAACTTTTGTGATTTGCATCTTCTTCACGAATTCGGCTATCCTAGGACTAATATTGTAACTCAAAGCTATACGCAAATCATCACTTACTTTCGAATGATTCTTCGCCTTGTTCTTAATTACCAATAAAGCAGAAAATCCTTGTTCACATGAATAAGTTGTAGAAAAAAAACATAAAATAGTTCAAGGCGATTTCTCGAAGTTTAGCATAAGAAATTGCCTTTTTACACCAAAACGACTCGAGTGAATTCAATTCAAAAGCATCCTTGCAGTTTCTGTCATTTTGGAATTCAATGAATTCTTCCTGACTTTCTTCAGTAACTTCTCCAGCGTCCGTACTAAAAGGGTTACGAATCAGTTTTTGATCAACTTTAGTTGGGTATATTCTGGGAAGTAACAATTTAACTCATCAATCAACATGATTTGTAAATGAATCCTCATGTTTTCTTGTATATTTGCTTCAATAGTGTCATACTTTTTGACTTCCACAAGTGCTTTTGCTTTTAACGTCGCAAATGCAGAATAATTATTTTCTTCATGTTTGCAAATGAAAGCGCGAAGTTTATCTTCAAAAAGGAATATATTTGCGACGTTTTCTAAAATTGTTTATTTCCGGAACCTTGCAGTTGAATATTCAATTTAGGTATGTGAAATAATCCACAGGATAAGCCAAATTCATTTGACATGCCGGATTAGTGAACTGTTTTAACAAATTCATTTTTTTGTCAGCCAGAAAAATCTCAACCTCTGCTCTCAGTTCATATAATCTTCCCAACTTATTACCTTTCGATAGCCATCGAACTTGTGTGTGAAAGAGAAGTGCTTCATGGTCAGAGTCCATTTTAGTGAATAATTTTTAAAAGAGGCGTGTATTCAGGGCTTTTGATAGCATTTACAACTTTTATGGCCATTTTCAGTGTATCATTAAGGCATTCAGGAAGAGTCTCAGAAGCTAACGCCTGGCGATGTATGATACAGCTAAATTTGAAATCATTCACGGACCATATTTTGACTTCTGCGGACCACTGGTGGTCCACGGACCACTGGTTGGGAACCACTGGTCTAGAGTCTAGAGCGTGTTGGGCGACACTGGATTTTTCTACCCTTCCTTATTTTATGTGTGCAAAATGTCCTTTGAAACGTTTTAATAGCTCGTCGGCTCTGGCCGATGTACTTGTTGCAATCTTGACAACTGATCTTGTGAATTCCCGACTTCTCTGAGTTTTCTATTTTATCTTTTGGATTACCAAGAAGCTGTTGTAATTTGTAAGAAGTTTTATATGCAACTTTCAACAGATATTAGATAAAGTGGCGCACCAATTTTATTATTATTGACGTCTTTTGAAAAATCACACGAAAGTTTTTGGGTGGCAGATGCCGCTATATCGGTCCATTTGACAAGAATATGGAATTCCTTTCAATTGTCAAAAGGATAATAAAGTGAGTTGATCTGACATCCGATACGAACACGAAGGAAAAAAAGAAAAGATATGTGGTTATTGATTTCATTTATTTCTGTATCCATTTGAATATAATATATGTTCTTCAATGTGAGTGAGTATTGAGATTTTCTGACCAGCTTCCGTTCTCGAATGGTAACAAAGTTTGCAAACGCTTCATTTTCGCGAATCAACGGTAATAGGAAGTTATGAGTGACATAATGTATGTCATCATTTGTAAAATCGTGAGAGAATTTGTGACACAACTCTGAGTGAAGTTATAATTGAAGGACAATAAGAGTATAGGAACAAGGGACTTCAAATTCAGATAGCAGCGCCACACTGAAGAAAAATCTGTACCACTTTGACAACTATTGCTAAGGTTGTCTTTCATCAGCTTTCAACTCCGGAAAATACCTCGAGCTTGTATGCGAGAATAGGGCACTGAAATTGAATGATGTCACCCAAAAGGATAGTTAGCCTTTGCCAAGAATAGACGACAGACACATCAACAATAACCTCGTTAGGTTCACATTGGTTCTCAAGACTAGATCTGCAGCGGGTTTCCTATCTCTCGACTCGAAATGTATCGACCGGTTTTCACTTCTCGACAGTCTTCTCGACATAGAGAGTAAAATGATTCTCATCACATGTCGAATAAGTAGTCGAGAGTTACGTATGTCTAGCAGACAGACATCTTTCTAATTCCAATAATGAAAGATTTGTTATGCCAATCATGTCATTTTAACGTATCGAGTTTGTTTCAGTTGAGCCCTGAATAAAAATATTAATATATTAACGAAAATAATAAAATAGATGTTGCCAATTTTCAACGAAATTACACGTCGACATGACATTTTACTATTTGGAATTCGTCGAGGACGAATTTGACGAGAATTCAGTGTCGTTGAAATTCCAGAGGTCCGTTTTCAGGAACTATTCAGAATAAATAATTCAGAGATTTGTTTGCAGTTTTGTGCAATCATTATTTAGCGCGGTATATTCCAGAAACTAGGTATAGAATCCGAGATGTCAGCCTAGATTAAAAAATTCTGGTAGCTTTGCGCTTTTATGCGACTGGTTGCTATCAAAGGGCAGTTGGTGAAGATTTCAACCTGGGAGTAAGCAAGACAAGTGTACATCAGTAGGGCTGTCTTTTCGTCTATGCTTATTCTGAACTCAAAAAATAATGTTTGTGTTTTAGCTATATACATGAAATTACTAATGCAATCGAAGAGCATATCTCCCCTATAAAATAAGATTCCCAAGAACAAGAAGGGAAAAAAATGAATATGGATTGTGTAATGCTCTAGCAACATTTGAAAGACTTATGGAGCTGGTCCTACGTGGACTCGAAAAACTTCCCTTGAAAACCTCGATGACGTTTTGGTCATGGAAAAGACATTCGAAGAACATCTGCACAATTTGCGAGAAGTCAATCAGAAATACTTATTGTTTCATAGAAAGAGAAGGATTTTATGGATCACACAGTATCGTCAGATGGCATCCGAATAGAAGAAAGGAAGATGCAGGAGATAAGGGCCTCACCGAAACCAAAAGACAAACATGAAGTGAGGAATTTCCTAGGCCTCTGCATCTACTACAGTCGGTTCGTGGAAGGATTTGCTGATATTGCGGCACCCCTACATAAGTTGACAGAAGATCGAGTCAAATACGTCTGATTCAAAGGAGGTGATCGAGTATTTGGAAAACTGAAAGTTGCTCCGTGTTTCAGTCTTATTTTGAATTTTCCACGTCCAGAAGCATCTGACGGACAACATGTTTGCAAGATTCGAAGTGCCAATAGACCTACATTCTGATCAAGGAAGAAGTTTTGAATCGAACTTATTCAGGAAATATTCTGAATTGGTGGGAATAAGCAAAACCAGAACAACTGTCCTTCTCCTACAGTCTGATATTTAGCGCGGTATATTCCAGAAACTAGGTATAGAATCCGAGATGTCAGCCTAGAACAAAAAATTCTGGTAGCTTTGCGCTTTTATGCGACTGGTTGCTATCAAAGGGCAGTTGGTGAAGATTTCAACCTGAGAGTAAGCAAGACAAGTGTACATCAGTAGGGCTGTCTTTTCGTCTATGCTTATTCTGAACTCAAAAAATAATGTTTGTGTTTTAGCTATATACATGAAATTACTAATGCAATCGAAGAGCATATCTGCCCCTATAAACACACACAACATCCTCAACACTTTGCCTTACTTTTGAACCCATACTGTACCATTTTTTCACGCAGCATGGAAATAAGCCGTTATTTGTTATTGTCCTTGGCGAGAAATTGTTCTTTCGGCATGGATGCATTCATACTTTCAGTGAACACCACATTTGCAGAAGAGTGTTCAAGATATATCGTCCTGGAAAGCCGCAAAATGTCAGGTCGCACGAAACTACGATGTTGCAAACTCAGATTACACGCATTTAGGACCAAATAAAGGTATTAAACAATTTTCAGCTTTCTAGAAATCAATTCCTCAGAATATATTGATTCGATTGGCCCAAATAGCGTATGAAAGTCATTTATAATGCGAAATCATGACATTTTTGAAATTTTAGCCCTCCTGGGTATACTGATGACCACAGTCTGTTACCGGATTTTATTTGACAACGATCTTTCGTTACCACACTACAGTTGCTTCTTCTATACATTCTTAGTGCCATTATTATATGTAATCTGTTTCAATTGTTAGAGGAGTTTGAAATGTTCATCGGATTTCTATCGTTTTCATATTGGAGTTATTCAGTTGTTTTTATGTATGCTCCCAAAGAACTAAAAATTATCTCCGCACCATTTGTCAACACTTCGCGTCGTCAATCACAAGGTCGAATACAAATCGTTTGATTGTACATTTGAAATTGTCATCCTTGAACATTTTTTATGTATTTGTTTTTTCAATTAGATACATCTTCCAACAAGGAATCATTAAACATAGCGAATTGTTATTGTTTCCAACAAGGAAACCTATTAAATTGGTCGAGGGAACAATAAAGTAATGAAGAAACAATGATGTGCTCAATCAACAGTTCATTTAGAAAATATTGAGAATGAAATAAATTTGGTTTCTTAACTTTGAATTATTAGGAACAAAAAAAACCGGCAGTACAAAGTGTCGTTTTTTTCTGAAATGGATCAACTTCTAGTATTTGTACCATATTGACGCGCTACTTTGACCATCAGTATATGCTAGCTGCTAGAGGGTAGGTATCAATTATATCAGTCATTTATTCCAGAACAATAAGCAGAGTGTCTGGGAGTTGTAGGCAACGTCTTGAAGGGATAATAGCCAGTTAACCAGGTGATTCTAGGTGATTATCGAATAGTGCTGAATAAATCACCTGAGAAATATGTATTGAATGAAATTTATTGTCGAGGTAATGAAATATTGGATTAATTCGTTATGAAACATAAGAAATACAAATGGAAATCAATCTATCCTACTGTGAGAGGACAATCTAGGTGACTGGTCTTCGAAAACATTCAACCAAATTATCAACAGGTCATCTTTCTTGACATCCTCTTTGGTATCAGTCACAAGTCGATGGAATATTTATTTCAGCTACATTCCGGGTAGAGCAGTGAAGAAGGCTCAGAGACAATATATTACTTTCGGAAGAATCATCATTCAATGAGTAATTGAAATGTTGGATTCTTGAAGTCTTGTGGATAATGATCACATTTCATGTTATATTTCTCTGTCATCAAATGTATTAGTCTAATAAGAGATGGAATAGAGGTCGACCTTCACGGATTAAACATGCTTTTTATAGGGTTTCATAAATGGACGAATACGCCTATAATGGCTTGCCTTACAAAATGTGGTCCAGACTATATACAGTGAGATTCAAAATTTTACACCGTATGGAAAACTTTTTTATTATCAATTTGTCAGAAAATTGGTGTATTGCAGAATACTTGCGTAAGAGTTGTCAAAATTTCAAATTTCCGAGCAGTGTACAGGGGATAACGAAAAATAGAATTTTGTCTGGACCACATTTTGATAGGTAAGCTATTATAGGCGTATGCGTCTCTTTATGAAACCCTATAAAAAGTATGTTTTATCCGGTAAACAGATTGGCCGACCACTATCCCGTCTCTTGGACTATATATTATCGCGTACTAACCTATTGAACTCGTCAGAACATACTACCGACTCGTGGTTGTTTTCATTTTATAAAAATCAGGAATTATGCAATCGCTAACATAATCACTTCACTGCCTCCTGGTTGAAATATCCTGCGACATAGAAAAATTCCCGTCAATTCATCGTACGACATTGACGAGATCCGCAGCGGGATTCTTATCTCTCGACTCGATATGTGTCGACCGGTTGTCACTTTTCGACAGTCTTCTCGACATATAGACCAAGAGCCAGAGCCCAAAAAATTATCTGAATTTACTAAGCCTGTTTTTTTTATGGCTTATTGCAGTGGTTATGTACACAAACATACTGCGGTCAGTCAGGCGAAACTGAGAACAGGTGTCTCAGGTACGCTATCGAACCTGCCGTACCTGCCGAGGTAATAAAACGAATTTACTAAAGCTGATAATCGTTATACAGATTGTATATTGCATATACATAAAAGTTACGACAGTCAGTCAGCTGAATATGGGGACAGAGCTGGTCAGTCGGTCGCAATGTATGTACAAAAAATAAATACGGTGCAATCAATTTACGACACTTCAAAATTTTTGTGAGGGTATTAAATGCTATATGAAACATAAAAAAAAGGATCAGTTATCGATTTTGCAGGACAACGCCCGTCAGTCAGCAAAAATACAAATGAAAATTTCGCGCAGGCTTGGCGTCGCAGGTGGCGGTTTGCTTTCTTTATTATTTGATAAACGAAATAAGTAAGTAGGCCATTTAGTAATATTAATATAACAATATATAACAGTTATTATACTTCTAGACAATATTTATCACAACTAATATTTGCTCAATTTACTCATCAAAATTCTCGCTCCGAATCATCAAATTCATTCATTTCGCTCTCACGATCAGAATTGTCAAGCTCTGTCGTTTCCGATTGAGTTGCGGGTTGGGAATCTTAAAAATCAATTATAATTACTGTTATTATAAACAATGAAAAAATTATTTTTTACATTAAATATGAAACATTGAACTTTGCCTACACTATTATTTTCATACCTGAATTTTCCTGAGGAGATTGAATGACGACATCTTTGACGAATTGTGGTAATTGATCGCCTTGGAACCAAATAAAATTCATATTTATTGTTGTTTATTTTCCACCCGTGATCGGTTGGAGACAGTTCTGTCGTTACTTTTCGATGTGCTTTTCGCCAAATGTTTGCAATGTAGCTCGCTCTTAAAAATTGTTGCATTAATTCGGATTCACATGGTGGCATACTTGATCCATCAACATTTTTTCCTTTATTTAACGAATCTTTGGTGGTTATAGAACATTTATACGTTTTTGAAAACAAAACGAATCGTGCCTTGTTCACTGATTTTAATTTTTTCATGCTATATAACTGGCAAACAAATTGTATTTTTTCGAACACGTCACTTCTGTTGTTGTCGCTTATGTACCCGAGATCGGCGAAGGCTTTTTGAAAATCTGCGCTCTGGCGAATCAATTGAAGAGGCCTTTTTTTACCTTTTTTTGTAAAATGCCGGGTTAAAGTCGCATCCAGTAAAAGAGTGTTGATGGATCCAGTATGCCACCATGTGCATCAGAATTGATGCAACAATTTGTAAGAGCGAGCTACATTGCAAACATTTGGCGAAATGCACATCGAAAAGTAACGACAGAACTGTCTCCAACCGATCACGGGTGGAAAATAAACAACAATAAATATGAATTTTATTTGGTTCCAAGGCGATCAATTACCACAATTCGTCAAAGATGTCGTCATTCAATCTCCTCAGGAAAATTCAGGTATGAAAATAATAGTGTGGGCAAAGTTCAATGCTTCATATTTAATGTAAAAAGTAATTTTTTTATTGTTTATAATAACAGTAATTATATTGATTTTTCAGATTCCCAACTCGAAACTCAATCGGAAACGACAGAGCTTGACAATTCTGATCGTGAGAGCGAAATGAATGAATTTGATGATTCGGAGCAAGAATTTGATGAGTAAATTAAGCAAATATTAGTTGTGATAAATATTATCTAGAAGTATAATAACTGTTATATATTGTTATTTTATTATTACTAAATGACCTACTTACTTATTTCGTTTATCAAATAATAAAGAAAAAAGCAAACCGCCACCTGCGAAGCCAAGCCCGCGCGAAATTTTCATTTCTGTTTTTGCTGACTGACGGGCGTTGTCCCGCAAAATCGATAACTGATCATTTTTTTTTATATCTCATATAGCATTTATTACCCTCACAATAATTTTGAAGTGTAGGAAATTAATTGCACCGTATTTATTTTTTGTACATACATTGCGAACGACTGGCCAGCTTCGTCCCCATATTCAGCTGACTGACTGTCGTACCTTTTATGTATATGCAATATACAATCTGTATAACGATTATCAGCTTTAGTAAATTCGTTTTATTACCTCGGCAGGTACGGCAGGTTCGATAGCGTACCTGAGACACCTGTTCTTAGTTTCGCCTGACTGACCGCAGTATGTTGGTGTACACAACCACTGCAATAAGCCATAAAAAAAGCAGGCTTAGTAAATTCAGAGAATTTTTTGGGCTCTGGCTCTCCGTCTAATAGAGAGCGGAATGATTCTCATCACATGTCGAATAACTAGTCGAGAGGTTACGTATGTCTTAGCAGAGGACATCTTCCTAATTCCAATAATGAAACATTTGTTATGCCAATCATGTCATTCTAATTCTAACGTATCATTTGCGTTTGTTTCAGTTGAGCCCTGAATGAAAAATATTAATATATTAACGATAATAATAAAATAGATGTTGCCAATTGTCAACGAAATCACACGTCGACATGAAATTTTACTATTTGGAAATCGTCGACGACGAATTTGGCGAGATTTCAGTGTCGTTGAAATTCCAGAGGTCCGTTTTCAGGAACTATTTAGAATAAACAGAAATTTTTTTGCAGTTTTGTGCAATCTTTTGGTACGGTATATTCCAGAACCTAGGTATAGAGTCCGAGATTTCAGTCTAGAACAAAAAATTCTGGTAGCTTTGCGCTTTTATACGACTGGTTGCAATGGCGGCCCAAATAGCACAAGTACGTCCAGTGGACGTACTGCATATGTACGGTGAGGATGCATTGTACGTATTTAGGACGTACTTTTGTCTCCGACAGACGTACATAAGACCTCCCTGCGACTTACCGTTTCCGCATAGTCGGTAATCCCAGGTACGTACTTTTCTAGTCCACACAGGACCTGAAATGTACAGAAAGGGGAACTGTTTGGGACATTCCGAAAACGTACATTTTGCATTCTATATGCGCTATCCCAAGTAGAACAAACATATTTGACCAATATTGGTTCAATATTACGGGAATATTAACCTTATATTGTAGATGATATCAATAGTGGCCACAAAAAAAATGTGAACATTCGGCGATATTAGATCAATATTCGAAAACAACGTAATGATATATCATTTGATATCAATGAATCTAAGTTTTCATAGTCGGGATTATTCATTTCTTTTTACCAAATAGTCAAGTTGGAAATTTTACTCATTCAAGTGTACTAACCATCTAACCGAATACTTACTTGGAAAAAGACCTGGCTGCTGCGGGGCTTGAACTCTCGACCTTTTCTATGGAGATATTATTGTCGACCACTGTTACGCTCTACGGCACGGAGATACTTGTTTTTAAGAAGGAGTTGGGTGCTATAGATGTGATGACTTCAAGTTAGTTTTGTTCGAGATAATATTAAAATTTTAGAAAGTTCAGTAACAATGAAAATATATTCGAAAAAACACTAAAGGATCACTGTCTCATGTGATGGCGGTTTTGGAATATCAAACTTGCTGTGCAAAAAATTCTGTATGTAATTTTCTGGTATTCAAATTCACCACATGTCGATGTTTCAATTTTTCCAAATTTTTTTAGAAATAATTCATTATGAATATTGCATTACCAATATTGATATATGTTTGAATACACTAAGTGATCACTCTCAAAATCCCAATACCCCTTGAACCGAAAGGGACCCAATACGTACGTACTCGGGAAGTCCAAACAGTATGTACATACTAACAGAAATGTAGAAAATGAAAGGAACCCAATCCGTACGTACTTGGGAGGTCCAAACAGTATGTACAAAAAAAGTACGTCAACGAGACGTCCAGATAGTATGTACATACGATTTCCAAAAATGTACGTCATTACTATGTCCCGCAAACGTTTCGAAAGATACGTATCTGAAAGGGACTCAATATGTACGCACCTGGAAGGTCCAAATAGTACGAACATAGTTCTTCCAAACATGTACGTAAATGATACGTCTGAGCAGTACGTACATGGGATTCACAAAAAAACACGTCATTGGTATGTCCCTAATTCATTCCGAAAAGTACGTACCTGAAGAGGAGTTAATGTAAACGTATCAGGGACACTCAATAAAGTACGTACATAGTACTTCCAAGCATGTACGTTTTTATTACATTCCGATTGGAACGGGACCAAGTATGTACCTACATGAGACGTCTAACCAGTACATACATGGTACATCCGGTAATGTACGTTCTTCGAATGTCTCCTATACGTCCCGGGACGTATCGACGTAACTGGGACATAAATGGTTCGTCTTCAGGACGTCGTGTGCTATTTGGGGGGCAGTTGGTGAAAATTTCAACCTTGGAGTAAGCCAGAAAAGTGTACATCAGTAAGGCTATATTTTCGTCTATACTTATTCTGAACTCCAAAAATAATAAATGAATGAAATGATAACGGCATTCAGACAAATCATAAGAATTTGAGGAAAAATAAATTTCTTCGAGCGGGATTCGAACCCACGACCTTCCGTTCTCTAGGCGGATGCCGTTATCATTTCATTCATTTGTTGATTATACAGACACTAATACATCTATCGTTCCAAAAATAATCTTCGTGTTTTAGTTAGATACATATAAGATGCCTAGAAGTTCCTGGTGATTCAACTGATTAGATTTTGTTTAGATTTATGTGGCGAAAAAAAATATCGACGCTTTTGAAGGTTTCCCCTATTTATTCGGTAGAGGGCGTTATGTTTCCATTTTTCAAATTTGATGACAAGTGTCAAGTTAATTGTCATATTGTCATGTCAGTTTGAAATTTTGATGTTTACGATGTTTTTATCGTGTTTATTTCTTGATTTCATTGCTTTTGAATATCGAAACGTTGTTGCTGGTATCTCAATGTCCACCCATTATCCTTTAGGTTGCGATCTCTTCTCACTAGCCAATCAAATAAAAGTGCAAAAACCCGACAGCACATATTCACTTAGTGCAAATTTAGCTTCAGACAAGACTGACAAGAGCGTGTTGGCGACATCTGTACATATTGTACGGAAACCTCCAAAAGCTCAATTATCCACCAAAAATCAAGCAATCCAGATTTCGCCACTTTTATCCCAAACTTCTACAGGTATAAGTAAACACACCAGGGTTTAGGCATCTTAGATACATACACGAAATTACTAATGCAATCGAAGAGCATATCTGCCCCAATAAAATAAGATATCCAAAAACACGAAGGGAAAAAAATGAACTCAAGGAAGCTTTCATAAAAAGATTTCATTTTCCGTTTTTTTTTTGCATGTGTTCTTGTTTTGGTCGATATGACGACATTTTTCAAAAACTACCTCAAATACCTAGTCAAAACCTCACAAAATTGACTTCTCGACAGCTTATTAGATGACGAGTAATAATGACATTTGTAGTCGATACTCACTTCTCGATATGAAACATGAAAATCGCAAATTTCATTTTGTCGATACGACAGCTGTCGAGTCGAGAGATGAGAATCCCGCTGCTGGTCCTGAATTTAAAGGTATGGATGAGAGCTGAACTTACACTTGCAGCTGTCTCAAACGGAAGGACTCGAGCCCCCTTCATGTGGTGGTTATATTGTTGCTTCAAGGTTATTTATTAAGATTTCCGATTGTAGAAAAATTGACCGGTTTTTTATATAGTTTTTATAGCTTGAACACACAACGGTATTTATCGTTGTCCAAACAACACCACTGATACACTATCGATAATATCACTTTGAACTACTGAAATAATTCGGTTTTCTAAGTGAACTGAGAGTCAAAAAGCAGGAAAACACCAATCACATATTAGACCGGGCAGCAGTGATGGATTCTGGACCCATTCTTTACAGTCTGCCTTTGAAATAGAAAATACTTGAACCCAAAATGAACTATAATCTACAAGAATTTTTTTTTTGTTGAAACTGTTTACTTCCGAAGTGAATTTTCGATTATCCCATGATGCAACTAGTACAAGTTGTAATGGGCATACTGTTGAAACTGTCGGACCATATACAGGTCTGGTTTGAAAAGTAATATATGTTTAATGGATTTTTTCGAAGGGATAATAATGGTTTCCAGGAATTGGGGAGCTTTTGTAAGTCGTCTCGTTTGTTGAGGCATTCAGGGCGTTTTTCAATTTCTATTTCTTCGCGAATGATTCTGGAGTGGAGTGTTTTTGCTGTGGCAATGGTCTTCGTATTGTTGAAGTCAATTGTGTGTCCAGTTTCGTGGTGGTGTTTGAAGAGAGCCGAGGTCATGTCCGAATTACGTACTGCTAGTTCGTGTTCGTAGGACCTGTTTGATACTCGTCGGTTCGTCTGTCCTATATAACTGAAAACTGTCTTGATGTCGTATTTTGTCATAACTCGGCTCACTTTTTTAGTGACTCAGCCGGATTGTCCGGTGGTTTGGGATGCGAGAAGCGGGTGAGTTGGCGTTGAATGGTTCTCTGGATCTGGGGGTAGGAATAATCGTTTTGAAGAAGGACAGATGTGAGCTTTTTCAGCTCACTGGGTCTGTTATGGTCATCTGTGAGTTTGATGGATCTATTGGTGAGAGAATTCAGTACGGAGCTCACCTGGACCGGATGATGGTGGGAGTTGGCATTAAGATATCTATTGGTGTGCGTGGGTTTTCGGTAGACAGTATGAGTGAAATAATCGTGAATGATGTTGAAATAACGCTGAGTTTGTGTCAGAATTACGGACTGCTAGTTCGTGTTCATATGCTCTACAGGACACTCGTCGGTTGGTCTGGCCGATGTATGTTCTGGGACAGTTAGAGCATGGTATTTCATATATTCCTTGGGTTTCATT
This sequence comes from Zygogramma bicolorata, assembly GCA_032362365.1. NCBI lineage: Eukaryota > Metazoa > Arthropoda > Insecta > Coleoptera > Chrysomelidae > Zygogramma > Zygogramma bicolorata. The sequence continues at coordinate 138,639 of JAVJAQ010003294.1, read as the reverse complement.
AGGGATTGTGTCTTTGGGCGTTCGAAGATAGGTGGATAGGTATTTGGTTGTTAGCTGTGAAAATGGTTTTGATATCATGTCTTGTCAGAATTTGACCTGTTCTATCAGTAACACCATGAATATATGGAAGGAAAGCTTTTTGGCGTTCAGGTTCGTCCTTCGGGGGTCTAGGGTAAAGAGCTCGGGTTTGCTGAAGCTTAATACCCGAAGTTCTGGTTCTATTGCCAGACTGTGAAATATTGACCCAAAAAACCTGTCACTGTTCCCGGTCTATATTGAATGTCGAAGCAAAGAGTCCTTATGACAATCTACAATAATTTATTTTATCTACACCCGTACTCTAATAATACACTTATATGCCCACAACCCGTTTTATAATGAAATCCATTACGATACAGATTTTTCATTACGATACAGATTTTCAACCAATAGAAACCCATTATTTTTCAATCAAGCATGATGTGCATGCTCTTTATTTGACATTTGTCAAGTCAAAATCGGTATAGCTATTGAACTTTTGGAGAATATAGCCAAACTTCGATAATCATAACAAAATGTCTGATACCAGCGATATGGGAGAATCACCTTCGACACCTTCACCGACAGAAATACAGTTAGAATGATCAAATTTTTCATTTGACAAATGCATGATTTATCACTTATTATTTCATCATATTTTGTGGGCTGTCCGTAGCCGAGCCGTCTATGGCGCTGACATTGATTTTTCTAGCTGAAGGAGACGTTGGTTCGAATCCGGTCTCGAGAAATCTTTTTCTCTTTGATTTTTGATCTTCTTTTCATATCTCATCGTTTTATTTCTCGGAGTAATACTATTAATTACAATTCTGTGGAATTTTTCAAAGAAATTCGTTAAATTAGTATCATCGTGTGCAATATAAATATAATATTTGTAGTTCTTCACTATTTATCGGGTGTAGATAAAATAGCGTATGCAACTCTCATGTAATGGTTATTAATACACTCGCATAAACCATACGAAACTCACCTTCGGCTCGTTTCGTATCCCGGTTTATGCTCATATATTAATAACCATCATTACACGATCGTTGCATAATATACTATTATACCAACATCATTTATTGATTAAAATAAGCATAGGTATACAGAATATGTCATGCCCGGGAATAATCATTTAGGGGTGATATATGGAATATTTTTGCAAAAAGTAATTCAACCCAAGCAGCAAAAATATATTAGTATTAGACCAATATTGGTTCCATATTACGGGAATATTAACCTTATATTGTAAATATCATATTGACCATAATAAAAATTTGTATAATTCGAAAATAATGTAGGGATATATCGTTTTGACTATATTCGATTGATGTCACTTATTAATTTTTTAATTTTTATACTCGGAATTATCCTTTTTTTATTGAATAGTCATCCTGAGAAATTTACTCTACTACTCTACTAACCGAATACTAAACTGAAAAACTCTGGCTGCTGCGGGACTTGACTTCACTATCTTCATAATAAATATCATTATTGTCAACCACTATACACTCTACGGCACAGAGAGACTTCTTTTAAGAAGGAGTTGAGTATGAAACAGAATAGAATAGAATTTTAATCATCACTCGAAACTTTTACAGTAGAATTGTACAAGCTTATCGGACTAGTCACATAGGAAACAAAGGGTCTAACCCAGCATACATGAGTATGAAAAAAGATCCGAAATACAATTTGAACAAACAGATTAAAAAAATTCAAGTTGCTAAAAATTCGTCAACTGAATAAAATGCCTTATTTACAAGAAATTTAAAGAGAACCACTTTCAAGTGTCTATGATTGTCAATTTCTCCTAATATACTGAGAACTTTATTATAGCATATAATCCTCTGATATTCATGTGAACTTTGACCTATTGAGAGTCTAGAAAAAGGTTGTTTGAAATGATTCCTGTGTCGAGTGCCATACTGGTGGATATCACTATTTCTTAACGTATTGCCGTTTTTCCTAAAATCGTCAACCAATAAAAAAATATATAATGGGGGAAGTGTGAGGGTTTCCAAGTCAATGAATAGTTGCTTGCAATGAGAGGGTCTGGCGGGCACCGACCATACACCTTATTATTTTTTGCATGACAAATGCTTTGTCAATATAAGAAGATGAGCCCCAAAATATTAGTCCATATGATAAAATAGATTGTACTAAACCATAATATGCCAGTTTTAAGACTGTTAAGGTAACCGTTGATTTCAGTTGTCTCACTAGAAAACAAGTAGTACTCAATTTACCCCAATGTGAGATTTCCAGCTCATTTTTTTATCGATGACTCGACTTAGTAATTTACTCACCAGAATGAGCATGAAATTTCAATTTTGATCATCGCGTGCTTTCGTTCACGAAATTTCTTCCAGTAGACTTTTATTCGGTATAATTAATATACTTCATGTATCCTGCAGATATCCTTATCTTTCTTGAGAACCTGAAGAATAAAGAAAACCTGTGTATATTCAATAACTAGCGGGAGTAGTCTAGTAGGCGGATTCTTTGTTGTCGACCCTGGTATATGAAAAGTCTCAGAGCCACGGTTTTTATTTAATCACCGCGGGTTCTGAATCACTTACATTACATATAAGCCCTATCCGGGTTTGCAATATATACTTATCTAGGACGGTTCAAAATATTCATCCACCCAATTATTGTAGATCAAGCCCTTCAAGCCTCAACAGTCCAAATATTTAGAACCGCTCCTGGACTGTTTTTGTTGTGAACACGAATACACCTATGAGCAGCCGCACATATCAGTTCATAATATTACCTAGTTTGCATCATTCCACTTAACAACCGTTCCACTAGTGTGAAAGAAGGTAATAATTGCACACATATCGTGACGCTACTGATTATAACACAGTTCTCTAGAAGACGATAGAGGTCATTTGTTTCAAACTTATCCGATAATTCACAGCGGAAAATGAGTTCGCCAGTTGTTAGTATCTCTGAGGGAAAGATCAGAGGATGTTTGGGGACTGATCTAGATGGCAAAGAGTTCTTTTCATTTCTGGGAATTCCATACGCCAAGCCGCCAGTGGGACAACTCAGATTCAAGGTAAAGAGGAGGTTTGAACTTCAGATATAACTCAAGGTAACAATTTTTAATATTTCCTGGTTGGAAGTTCGCTCGACATTTCACTTTCAAAATGGAAAAAATTCGGAAGTTTCCATCTTGCTAGCAAGGAATAAAAATTCTAACCAAACAATTACTTCATCAACATTAATCCGAATGTGTATAATATCATGTTGATACTTGCGGTTCATGTTCAAAAATAAAGTTAAAAATGTATTGATGTTGTAAAAATTCTACGACGGCGTATTGCTGCCATTGCAAAAATAAATAATCTCGCAATTGCGAATTTTATGAAAGATCTTGATTCGGGTTCCAATTGTTCGGTTGAAATAATTTTACATTATCATTATACAAGCAATAACGTTAAGTTACCTACGATGGAAATTCCTCATAGATCATATGAGCAGTAGTTGGAATTCCATAACATATTTAATAATCTCATTCATTCTAATTCGAAGCTTTGCGACATTGAACGTTTTCATTATCAGAAAAATTCATTCAAGGAAATGCATCTAAAGTCATAAGCTCATTAGAAAATTCGGAAAGAATTACAGTGAGACTTGTACTTGACCCAAGGAACGCTATGAAAACAAAAGGCTCATTTCATTGACTCTGCTTCACAACTCAGAAAATTATTGGATAAAGTCAAAAAGGATTTGGGGGCTTTGTAGAATTCAGGACAAGAACTCGATAAATGGGATTTGCTTTTTTTTACATTAAAGGAAATAAACTCGATTTCAATAGTGAAGGGGATTGGTAAAAAGAGTGTTCAAGGAATAGTTTTCCAGAAATGAAAAACTTCTTGGATTTTTTGGAACCAGAGGTAGGTAGACAGAATTATGAATTCAATTATTTGAAATTAATTGAATTCATTTTCAGTGAATTCAATTCATTGGCTTCAGTTCACTTTGCAAAAAAGTGTCAAATTACACATTAAAAGTCGCAATTGCCAGATTAAATCTGTCAATTGACACATTCAGTATGTCAATTGACAGATTAAAAGTCGCAATTGTCAGATTGAATCTGTCAATTGACAGATTGAAAGTCGCAACTGCTAGATTTTTTATTTCGGCAATGGCACTAATACGCTGTCGTTGAATTCAACCACAACTAATGGCAAATTCTGTCGATGAGGTCCTGTGGGTGCATACAGAAATTGTTTTACTAGCAGATGATACATATGTGGTGGAATGAAATGCTGAGAAGCTAACTCAAAATCATGGAAGACCCTCATTCAACCACTCAAACCGAACACATAGCCCCATTTAGAGAATAGATGACTATTCAAATATATTTACCTCATATTTGAACTTTATAGCTTTTTTTTTAAATTTTTTTGGGATTTTTCACAGGAGCTGAGTTTATAATTATATATATATTATTGTGTTATTAGGAGAGAAAGTGTTTCTTTGTATAGCAACCATAGAAACATATCCGAGCCGTACAAAATCCTCTCTTCGAGTTTTACATGATATTTTTCTTCAAATGTTAATTATGTGAATATCTGGAAAGTATTGAATCAAATCAGGAAACTCTGTCACTTTCAATTTCTAGAAATAGTATATGTTCACCCAGTGTGGGGAGCCTTTCATTCCTAGATTAATGTATATGTGGCTTTTCTGACCAGGTATACCTACCATTTTTTCGAAAATCGTTCAAAAATAGGAATACCCACAAGAATTGGGTTTTCTACACCCACCCGCAAATTTGCTGATTTCTTTATAGTTCACTAAACGGATAAGTAGGCGATTCCAGTATTTGATTTCATATCCACACAAGGTGCGATATGAATTACACCGATCACAGAGAACAAAATTCTTGGTTACCAAGGGCAACCTTGTTGAAACGTCACAATCCTGATCTGTCTACCTACAAACACGAAATCCAAATTCTTTCATTTAAGCATAAATAAATGTACTCTTATCTGAAATAATTTTCAGTTTATTGAGTCAAGTTTGAATTGTCACAATTGATGTTTTTTTTTTTGTGGAATTGAAAGACTTGCATCTACTCTTCAAACCAATAATTAACTAAAATTGCACAGTCGAAGTGGCCAAGCTGGTAAAGCGTTATCCTTCTGAGACGATCAATGTTGAATTTAGTGGAGTTTCGTTCCTTCGAGTTTTTCATAAATATCGAAAGAATACTCCATATCTAAAATTGATTATCAATATGATACTTAAAAGAGAGTTCTGAGATATTCACCAGGTCGAAGAAAAAATCAACTGTACAACTCGAATGGATATTGTCCTCATGCGATATGGCCTCCATATTCACTGCTTTTGTACAAACTACTATTCTTATTCAGTTTTGTGGTAAACTCGGCTGAATTATCAACCAACACATCATTCATTACTGTCAACAAAATCTAATAAAGCGTCCAAGTCATAGTTCAAAATTATTTCCAATTATTGTGAATGAAATAATAGTATATTATTTCACGAGTCAATAATAATAGTCATTATTGCGAGTAGTATACTCTACTTTTTTAAGGACTAATTTATTAATCAAAATATTCAATTCGGGAAATTTTCTGATAGAACTACAAGAAGGACTAAACTATTAATCCGTCGCCATTATTATCTATATATGGCATTATACTGCAGAAACATAAGTATAATACTTAAGTTATGTATTAGTAGTAAAAAGTTAAAGTTTCTCTGTCGAAAAGTTCCTCACCTCTGCCTCTGTGCCGTCAACTTTGATGTTTGATGCAAATCACAAAACGTCATACATTTTTGACGTTTGAAGAAGAAGAATTATCGGTTATAATTGCACGAGTGCATAAAAATAATCGATAATATTGCAAGAAAGCGTGATATCTAAAAATTGCAAGTTTATTTTCATATTTTGAGGAAAGTGTCCTCGTCCGAAGGACGAGGACTCTTTTACAAAATGAGAAAATAACCGAATGCAATCTGTATAAGATATCATGCTTGAATGCAAAATTATCTGGTCATTTTTATGCACGAATGTAATTCATTGGAATATTTCACGAATAAAGAAATTCTCAAGGAAATGTTATTTTTTGTTCATTTATACTTTCCTCTATAGATTGTATGGAGTACTCACCTAAACATTTTTGAAGTCTATCTGACATTCATTTGTGTTGTTTACTGACGTCTAGCGATACGGTTTCAAATGTGTTGTTATGGTGACTTGATACAATGCAATTACCGCTGTAAGTTTTCGATAATTGCGTTGCTCTTATGGGACATTTTATATATGAGGGAAATATTCTGCATCAGTTATAGAGCAAGAGCCCGCGACCGCCACATCTTTGTTTTTATAGTATTTTTACAATCTGAAAGTTTCTCTGCTCGTGTCCCCAACACAGATGAGAACAATCAGTGACTATGAGGTTGGATGATGGCTGCTAGGGTAGGTACAAGGTAGCAAAGGTGTATAAACTAGTACCTCAATTTTGTTAAAGTATTAGATACTTTAACTGAAAAATGTGTTTGAGGCATTTCGGAAGTTTTATATCTTCAAATTCAAATATATAAGGAATTGAGAAATAAAAAAGCTACACCGATTAGTCGGGTTTAAATGTTAGTAGAAGACTAATGAAAAATGATTTTTTGAATAATCGAAAAAAGTGTTCTTGAGGCACGCTGGCAATTTGGGAGAGTAATAATGACACTTCGGAACAAATTATCGCAGAAAGCCATATCAATTTGATGGAACTTTTGGCTGCTAGACGATCAGGAATGTTCCATATAAGTTCGAGTGACCAGCGTTATGCGTGGCTTGTAGTGCGAGAGAGAGAGCCTATATCGGCGGTGCCTCTCGCTCAAGGTTTATGCGATGGTTAATGTACTCATAATTGTTCTCCAGCTCTCCCACTATACATTGTCGAGTAATCCAACACAGTGTTGAGATGTGAAAAATAAGATTCGAATATGAATGATCTACGATAATGATGAAATATTCCACTTTTGTTTCTGAATTGACTGCCATCTTCTGGCATTATGTATAATTAAATATCTGCAAGAACAATGTAACATTACTTGAAAATGATCTTTGCTGCCTGTTTCTGCTCAAGTAATCAAGATTCAAACTACGTAGTCGCTGATTCTAAGCTATGTTGGCCGTCGCTGGCTCGTGGTGTATTATTGGTAACATTGAGTGATTCTGAATTATAAGTACTTACCAATTACGGGTTGCTCTCAGTTATTCATGACTGCTCACCTAAAATCTGATAATAATAATAATAATAAAAACATCGGAATCGATAAAATGGATGCGAATTCATAGAATAGAAAAGAAATTACTTTTAACTAGGACCCTAGCAATTTTTTAGCATTCGAAAATTGCGCTAATAAACCGGCTAGAAGTGACAGACTTTTTTTACTAATTTTTTATTGTCTGCCTTTGGAAGTGTAAATACTTGAAGCTAATTCGAGTCGAAATTTGTGAAAAAATACCCGCTGAACGGGTATGTCCTGTGAAACCCAGAATTTGCATTCATTGAGATTCAATAATTGTGATGGTCGACATTTAACAGTCTGTCTTGCATCTGTTACACATAAGCACATCGCTTCAATTACAAAAGTTATAACGGAATACCGTCTGAAACGATACAAGGTGATTTCCGATTTGATCGGATATGTAGACTGAAAATATATTGAACACCAAACTTCTATCCAAAACCCATCACAAATTGAAATACTCTTCACAAGACATGATTTTGTGTTGGATGAATAATTTATCCATGGTTTTCTGGGTTTTTAACCTACCATAATTCGAAAAAATTGAGAATTGATATTGGTATCTATACAAGTGTAGAAGGGTAGACTTCTATCTACCCCGAGAAATTGCTGCGTCAATTCAAAAACAGTTCCTCTTGGATATAAGACGTCCAATTAGTCAGCGGCTTCTCGTATACCTCAAAAATACAACTAATATATACGTATTAAAAACCCAGAAAACTAAAAAAAGAAAAAGTTTCGAGAATGACAAAAATTAATGAAACATACTGTTTGAAAAAAAAAAACAATATTGTTTACCAGGTAGAAAAAGCCTACCATTCCTGGACGACTGTGAAGATGGCTAAGTCGAGTCGCAAGCCGAGACAGTCCAGGAATGTGGCTCTTCCATTAATTTTGAAAAAATCGCTAATAATTTTATTCACAAATAAATGGTGCTTTCAAATTCGTAATAAAATTCATTGGGTTACTACAGAAACTGTTTTCAATCATTTATGTAGATTACTAATAACTGTAAGGAAATATTATACTGCCGTAGTGAGGACACATGCCACATTCCAAGGCAAGAAAATATGTTTCATTATTTTTATTATGGAGCACTCCTTGAGATATGTAAATATTTGGTCATAAAATGTATTCAATGCCAGTGTTGAGAATTTAAGTGCTTATCAAACTGGTTGAGAATGGATTTTTTCTGAGATTCCCCATTGATTATTACCCGAAACACAATCTCATAAGATTTTGGAACAGTAGGTACATTACTGTGAAACACTGTTAAAAGCTGTATCCGATATTCGATGATCCGACGCTACAAAAGTTTGTCTGATTAGTACCAATACAAGCTATCGCGTTGAATTGTCTTTGCGAAAATCTGAAAAATTATAGTTTCTTCAGAGGCTCATACATCTTGAGTTTGACTCCGATGACCGGGTATTAAGACTTTGTGAAGCAAATTTATATGGATTCAGGTAGTTTGGAGTGCTATCTATCTGGATTCGAAGAATATTAATGAGTATTAATTGCCGTAATTACTTCACCCGGATCCGGAGACTTATCATCAGTATTAATTGTCGCACTACTTGCTACCATGATGTTCGTTATTCTTGAACTTTTCAAAATGGGATTCCATATTCGGTCAGCTTCTGCTTTTCTGTTAAAATTATCCGTGTTTGTCCACCATCCTAGCCCAAAGAGAGGAGTCATATCTACTCTTACAGAACGTGTTCGAAGGATATGTGAACCAGAGCACCTGGAGAAAGAAGAAGAAGAACTGGACCATCTTCAAGAGACCTTGAGATCAAATAGATTCAGTGTACTCGAAATCGAATGGATACAATGTACGTAAAATCAACTTGGCCCTGGAACTGAAGAGTTCCACGGTTCAAACCAAGAAGGATGCTCAGATAGTTGCACGTGCTCATCTACCATATATCCCAAGAATCACAGATATAATTCAAAAATTCCTGGGAAAATACAAAATTTAAACGGTTTTCAAACCCACCAAGAAGATATAACAAAGTCTCAAGTCGGCTGAAGACAATAGAGAGCACTGTCATCAACAGTGGTTTATCGCATACCATGTACCTGTGGAAAGGTATACATCGGTACCACCAAAAGATCTATGGGAACAAGGTTAAGAGAGCATGAAAGGAACTGTAGATTAGGGTCCACAGGATTCTGTTTGAAAACGCGAAACTCATTGCCCCAAACCAGGGAGACCATTGCCGACTGATATAATAGGCAATAGAGATCCACAAACACACGGATAATTCCAACAGAAAAGAAGAAGCTGTGAACCTTAACCGAATATGGAATCCCATTTTGACAAGTTCAAGAATAACGAACATCATGACAGCAGGTAGTGTGGCAATTAATGATAAATGAAGTTGGGAAGCTGAATACACTTTTTGGTGAATGAATCGAAGGTTTTTGTATAAAGTGTATATTTAAATTTGATTCTTGAAAGCGCTTTGCAATAGAATCAAATTTAAATATACACTTTATACAAAAACCTTCGATTCATTAATTAATGATAAATCTCCGAATTCGGATTGTAATTACAGCAATTAAAACTAATGGAAATTCTCTAAATCTAGACTACCTGAATCCATATAAATATCCTTTTCGAAGTCATAATACCCAGTCATTGGAGTCAAACTCAAGATGTATGAGCCTCTGAAGAAGCTAGACACTCGCGCCAGCAAAGAGTCAGGAAGAAATTCCAAAAAACGATGGCCTTCAAACCCGAATCAAAGTACTGATACTGAAAACCTCGGCCGCGAAAGCCCTAACTATTTTATAATATTGGTTATCGCCTCCAATCCCCTGAAATTGGTGTTTGGGGTTGTAGCCTATACCTTTCTTAAAATGTTATAATTAATTATTAGAAATTATATATATATATATATATATATATATATATATATATATATATATATATATATATATATATATATATATAAACACCTGAAGTGCTCCAATGATAATACTTGAAAATGAACCAAAATGTTGATTTCTATTAGTTTTTGCGTTCAATCGCTGTAAAATTTAAAAGATACTCAGCCGCTTAGCATTCAGCTTTTTTTACTTCTGCAATTTCACGTATTCTGCAGGAGTTTGGTTCGACACAACATTTCGTCTGCAGCTGCAGTCATTACCAAAGGCGATGCAGCAATGGTAAGTGATCCCACTTGTCATGGTGTGTACGCTGAGAGTAGGCTAGAGAGTGCGTTTTTATCGAAAGTACACCACATGCCACATAAACATGCGTTATTATCTACAATTGCTCCTGCTGGGAAAAGAGTTTGAACATATACAGTTCATCTTCAAATGCAAACACATTCTCGAGTTCACTCTCAGAGTGCGTATTGTGACAAGATATACTAGGTCGACAATTGGCCCATCGCCATTGATAACGCAGTTGCAGACAAAGTTAGGGACGGAAAACAGCAAACCTGAGAGCAGCTAATAATTTGTTACGCAGCTATTGATTTGCTACGGTAACTAATGATTCTACGCGAACGGCACTCGTTTTCCTGTCAATTTTCAGGCCCCTCAACCTGTTGAAGCATGGAACGGTATAAGAGACTGCATTCAAGTCGGAGATAGCTGTATTCAAAGAAATTTGTTGACTACTCTTGATTACGGAGGATCTGAAGATTGTTTGCATCTAAATGTTTTCACCAAGACGGTAATCAGATTCATTGAAATATTCCTACGAAATGTTTTCGCTATTAATGCTGAAAAATTCAATTTCAGTTACCACAAGAAGATTCTATGTTGCAACCAGTAATGGTGTGGATTCATGGAGGAGGATTTTTGATGGGTTCGAATGATAACGCATTTTATGGACCGGAATACCTCATCACCAAGGATGTTGTTGTGGTATCCATAAACTACCGTGTTGGATTCTTGGGTTTCTTAGTTCTGGAAGATCCATCGTTGGATGTTCCCGGCAACGCAGCAATGAAAGATCAGGTACTGGCTCTGAAGTGGGTGCAGAAGAATATAAAACAATTCAACGGTGATCCAAACAATGTCACGATCTTTGGTGAGTACTCCTCAGAGTTCTTGAGATGAGAGAGTAGGACTTACGCATTATTTAAATGTATTAACAGTTGGAAGTCTTTTAATAATTTGGAAGTATGAATATTCTTGGGGACAGATGAACTTTTGAGGAAATCATTCTGTCTTTTTCTTCTTCCGAATCAATATAAAACATTGGTACTTCTGACACCGCCCGTCAGAGCACGACCATCTATGTAGATCCGTTATATTTGTTTATCACCTAAGACTGAGATCTTCGTTCGAACTTTCCAAGTTCTAATATGGATTTGTTCCAGAAATTTTGACGGCGGTTCTTAAAAAAAAGGAATTTAGTGGTTTCATTCGATAAATTGTGTTTCTAACAATAGACACCGATTTTCTATGGATGTGAAAGGTTTTACAATCTTCTATTCGGAAACTTTTTTGTTCTTCTCTTCTAAGAATGAAAGCAAACAAAACTTTTGTTTTAGAATAAACTGTACCAACTCTTCTTGTCGATAGGTACGGGCATATAATCCATAGATGTTTGGTTCATTTCCGAAATAGGTAAATAGATCAATCACCATCAGGCATATTTTATACAAGCCCAGACAACATCTTGCTAACAAGCTTAGCTGTCAGCCGAGCACTTCCATTGGTTGTTGAGGACTCAGCTTGAAAAACCGATCCCTTATGTCCCACGTTGATACTGCCATTCTACCCTTATGGTATTCTCATCTAATGTAAACTTCAAGTTAGCTTTGCATGTGAACGAAGTCAACGTTGTCGAATTCGAATATTCGGGAACTGTCTGGACATCCATTATTTATAAAGTTCATTACATCTCGATAGATTGACTGCCTGAATGACCTAAGTCGAAGATATATCTTTTGGTACCTGAATATTGGAACCCCCATTATACATTGAAAACGAATTCTTTACAAGGAAATAGTATTTCAGCTTCCAGGTCACGTAAGGGTTCTCAAATAGTACAGGAAACTCAGAACCTTAAAATCAAGAGTGTTATGAAAACGTAAGTCCAAAGACGGGCAGACGGACGAAACGTGTACTTTTTTCAAAAATCGTACAACTCTTTTTACGGTAAATTTTGTGAAAATGAATAACATTGTATAATTGGGGTTAGCTATTCATATAATTTACGATAAAAGGTTGTGCAATAAGTACCTGGAAAGTTTTTTGGTCTGTTGTGGACTTCATCTGTTACTACTTATTCTTTTTAGTTTATTGTTGGGAAATAAATCGGAATGAGTAGTAGACAAAGTCCATACCCGACCAAAAAATTTGCCGGTATCCATTGAAATATCTTTTATTGTAAATTATCTGAATTTTCTTCTTCTGAAATGACTTCACCTAACCTTGTTAGCGAAACGCGCGTCGAGTGCAAATAATGTCAGTTTTGTGTTAGTTTATAATTGCACTACGCTTCGTGATGGCAAATTCCAAAGCGGATGTTTGTTTCATTTGCGCTCTGAGTTTCAAAGATCGAGTTGTATTGAAATAAAGAGGCGTCCAGATTCTCCTGAAATCCAGTGTAAAACGGGGAAATCGTGAACACATGCGCATTCTTAGTGTTTTACCGTCAGTAAATACTCATGCCGATGCCAGAAGAATTGAAAAATTAATCGCTACGTATCTTCGAAAAATGCTGACTCACCTTCAGTGCCGCCGACGCGACGGGATGGCGCTCGGGCCATCCGCGTTTTGATTTTAAAACCAAATGTTTCCTGTGAGATTCCCTTTAAGGATAAAGGATCAGATTAATAAAAAAAAAAAATTGATCGTCTGAAATTCTCGAGCGCGTCAGATTAAGGTAGGGTGAGTTAGTTACATCCTGAAACGTGTATATTCCACTAATCTGACAATTCGAGAGTTACCTAAAGGAGGAGGAGGGCTACAAAGTTGTAAAGAAAACGTCATCTCGACATTATCGAGCGTGGCTAATTTCATTTTGAAGGGAATAATTCAAGAATTGCAAAAAATATATAATCTGACGATTTCCACAAGCCGGAATAATAAAAATTCATCAATGAAGATAAAAATGAACCATATATATCGTAATCTGACTCGCTTGTGTATTTAAAAATGACCATTTTTTTTCACATTCTAATAACGGCCGCGAGTCTGCATCACATCCAAACCGTCAGATTATTATATAAGATTTTTTTTTAGTTTCACCTAACATCCCCTCAGAAAATCTGAAGCGCTCGAGGATTTTTTTTTCATTTTCTACCCTTACTTACGACCACCCCCTTCATGGAAACAATCAGATTAACATACGTACATTTTTAAAAATATGTAGGACATAGATGATATCAATATCTGACGCGCTCGAGTATGTCCATGCAACAGTTTATTTTTGAAAGTCTATAGCCGCTCCCCCACCGATGAAAAGGTATACATTATATAACATTTTTTTCTTTTTATCATCTAAGCTTCGCAACCCAATGGGTCTTTATGACGCTCGAGTAAATCCCGATTTAGCATCGTGGGCTCTCCTACAATGATCTCTGGAAAAAGTCTTGGAATGTTACAGGTGAAAGTGCTGGGAGTGCTTCAGTCCATTATTTAGTTTTATCCCCGTCAACGAAGGGCTTGGTGCACAAGGCCATCATGCAGAGTGGAGTAGCCTTGAATCCATGGGCGGGGTCAGCTCTGAATATTCTCGACTTCATGAATTTCATTGGTAAGGGGGTGAAGGACGAGAAAGCAGCGTTGGAGATTCTGATGGAAATGCCTGCTGGGGAGTTGGTACTCCTTCAAGAAAAATATTTGAACGTAAGTGCTTTCATAGATAATATTCTTTATAATTCTGAAACCAGAGTATGTTGTTGAGTTTTCGTGATTTTATGTTGATTGATCCCCAGATTAATACCCAGATGTCCCTTTGCCTACATTCTAGAAATTCTTTAATATTCCTAATAATTAATTGATCTAATTTAACAAAAAAAGTGAGGCTTATTTCCCTTAAATTATATAGAAAAGATTGAGTGAGTCAAATATCAATTATATTTATTATGATATAAAAAAAAAGATCCATGTAGTAAGGAGGACGCCTATTCGAAGTTTATAAGCGTTTTATAAACAACACAATTGTGATCTTGATATTAGTCTCAGTTTTTCAAAACATTGTAATATAAAGTGACACTGTACTATATATTCATTGTTTTATAAAATTGTGAGCATTTGATGTTCATAAGCAATTTATTACCCCAACAAGAGTGTTTTCAACATCAGTCTCAGTTTATAAAACATCAAATTATTAGTTGAGATGATTTTCAATCCAATCGAAACTCATGAAATATTGGAATGAGAAAAATAAAGTGAAGGCAGTGAGTCGAATAAAAAAATTGAAATATGGAGTTTCACCTCAGAGTATATTGAATTCGAAAGCATGTTAAAATGTTTCGAGGAACTGTGTTTTGGCTGTTTCTCCTCCGAGAGAAATGAAAAAAAAAGTAACTGGCACATTTTTGATAGGTACGTATATATCATACATATACACAAAAAGAAAGAGCAAGGGGCACCGAAGCACATAGACGCCATTTTTTATCTCTTGAGCTCCTCAGTGAGCGTATAGATGAGTTATGGAACTTTCACAGATAATAATCTGAATCTGATCTGGCTTGAATTATTTGAAATTTCAGTGGCATTAACATGACTATTTCACTCACCTACGATATGAACCAATCAGAAGCTCTAGTCAAGTTCGGCTTACCGATAATACCAAACTTGACTCTTGACTCTGATTGGCCTATCAAGTTCGGTGTTTTCAGATTTGTTTACAGTGCATGTGACAGTTAAACGTCAAATATTAGTGATTACGCTGTGCACGCATTCAAAAATGAGTAGATTTGGGATGAATTCTATCGAATCAATCAACGAAAAAATCGATAAAAATGTACCGAAAAATACGAGGAAATCGAAGGAGTACATTTGGAAGCAATTTACCAGATTTTGCGATGAACGAAAATACCTATTATCTTTCACTCTGTTTGTGAAATAGTCTAATAAAATTCCACTCGTGATTGAATTTATCTCATAAGTCTGTCTTTCATTTATGATCTCAACTGAATTGATTCGAGAAAACACCACTCGTCCTGCGGACTCGTGGTGTTTTCTCGAAACAATTCAGTTTCGTTCAAAAATGAATCGACAGACTTATCGCGAAAATTCAATCACTTGTGGTATTACTACTGATAATTTTTGTTTCTCCTATCTGATTCAGTGCTCGTCGGGCCATAAGAGAGTACTTTTTTCATTTATCTTTCCGTTTGTGAATGAATCAAGCGTCTATGATGATATACACGTACGTATCAACAGAGTGTGTTATTTTTTGGTTCGGAGAGGGAAAAGTGAGAAAAGTTCTTCAAAACGACGTTCTCTCCATAAAAATAACCATGTTTCTAAATTCTGTTTCGATGTTATCTATAGATTTTTCTTTGGTTTTCGATTTCATTTATATTTCATCTAACAATCACCAAAAATGTTCGCGAATTCGTTTTCATAATATTTCTATTTTAATTATCTTCCTTTATTAAATGTTTCCACCCTTTGAGTTTTTTCACAGGTTTCATAAGGTTTGAATAATATAAAAAATGTATGTTCGGAACAATGAGAAATCAACCGAAAAATATCTTCCAGACCAAACCACTATTCGAAATCGTCGGTCCAGCAGTGGAGAGGGAAAATCCGACAGCATTCCTCACCAAACATCCCTACGAAATAATGATTTCTGGAGAATATAACCAAATTCCTATAATGATGGGTTACACTTCGGATGAAGGTTTGTTGGTAGGATCAGTCCTGTTTGGAAAGCGGCCACCAGAGAACATGTTAAACTTGGAGGATTACATTTATCCAGAAATCAAGTTGGAGAATGATAGCGCAAAGATAGAATCGATATGCAAAAAGTTAACGGAATATTACTTGCAAGAAGGTCAGGCCAGGAATCCCTATATGGTGAGTTGCACTGGCTACATGCGATGAATATATGAGAAATAAGCATACTTGTTATTTTATATCTGACTATTCATTTGATTGACAATCATTCAAAAATGTGCTTGTTTTTAATCTGGTTGGAAGTGATCAGAGGAATACAAGGTATTTATTCTGAACTTCATTGTACTAATCGGAATTTATGAAGTGTTTATAACCCCGCCAACTTGTACATACCAGCGTAGTTGAAGAAAACAAGCTAAACCTGTCAAAATAATATAGCTACCACACACTATATCAGTACTGAATGTACAAAATGAATATTGATAGGTTCTCACTTTCTTTTCAAAACCCCAATCTTCGTTCAATGCTCCACTCGATTTCTCGAAAATAAAACATTACCACTTCCTCAGCCATTTTCTTAAGTGCAGCTTGTTGCACTGTCGCACGTTACAGTACTTACTACATCACCGTATCTGATGATACTACGTTTTCTTCTGAATACTGGTTGGATTGAAGATTACAAGTTCTAGTTATTTATATTATTCAGTAACTATAACCTGTTAGATTTCTACTACCTAAAGTAAAGTGGATTACCTGTAAGCATTCAACTATCTGCATATTTTTCAGTGGAGAAAAGTTTGTTATAATAATTATGATGATAATTTATTGTGTATATATATCAAATAACAAAATAAGATTATAAAATGTCAATAAAATCAGTAAGATTCATAGCACAATACGACAAGGTATTGCATTGCGTTTTTCAACCATGACCTTTCGAAATTATGATATAACAATAACAATAAATGACTTGGTAGTAAATCTCTCAACAACTCTTACACCAAAGGTTCCAAACTTATCGTTAAACGTTCACTATATGGATATATAATAATAAATTAAATTAAAAATAATAGATTACCTGTCAAATGTCAAGAAAAAGTGGCTTCTAATTTAATCAGATTCTGGTAAAAAATAAGAGTAGAAGGTGTTTTACATAAATCCTCTTCTCCATTTTGTGAATTATTCATTTTTTCCACCATGATTATAATCTCATTGAATAGATATATTTCCAATTCGGTTTTTAAGAGATACCTGGACTATACTTGATGGCCTTGGTCACACTTGTGTGATATTATGCTATTGAAAATTGACGTACTCGGAATTGTCACATCACTACTAGACTCCAGGTAATTGAGAAAACTGCTAATCATAATGGCCACCGACTACGAAATAGATATGAAAGAATAAAAGGGAAACGTATCGTATCTTTATTTTAAAAATTATGTCAGAAGAAACCATTTTACTAAGATGAATGAACGAATTCATTCAATAATAACAGTTATAATACCAAAGAGTAAGGGTTCGTAGAACTAATAATCAAAGGTATTACCACGAGTCCTTTGAATTTAATCGATGAATTTTCATTTTCCACAAAAACTTTTTTATTTGGCAAAAGTATGAAAAAGAACCGAATTAGATAAAATCACTCGTCCTACGGACTCGTGATTTTATTAATCGATGAATTTTCATTTTCCACAAAAACTTTTTTATTTGGCAAAAGTATGAAAACAAACCGATTAATAAAATCAATGTGGAAAATGAAAATTCATCGATTAAATTTGAAGAACGAGTTGTATTTGGAGAGATTATTTTTTGAACAAATAGAAGGAAGAACAATTTAATTGATCAGTATTTCATTTAAATAAGGAGGAAAGGAGAATAGGTAAAAATTTTACAAATTTGAAATGTCAAACAACGATGTACCTATGCCTTCTATGATCCAGAAGAGATATGATGCTTACACAGTGCATATGATTATGCTTGCTGACAATACCAAGAGATGGCGTCACACCTCTCATTGTACAAGGTTGATAATTGAAAATTTCTTATGAAATGAAAATCGCGCCAGAAGGAACATAAAATTATTCGTTATGTCGTTGTATCAAAATCTTCATACAACGGTTTCTTCTCATACCAGAAAAAATTAATCGTATTTGATAAAAACTAACTGTACGCCATCTTCATTTGAGTTCAGGAAACCTTAAATATTTGAATCGGTCGTTCGCTATATCTGTCATAAAGTTGGGGTTATGAGCTGTTTACGTGTTTGAGTGTTCATTGAAATGTGTTGTTTATGTTGTTATTATGCTGAAAAAGTGAAAAGTGAATGACTATAAATAATAAGGTAACTCTTCATTCATGATAATTTATATAAATATGAGCCAGTTCAATGGAATCGACGCGGTAAACCATATAGTTTTGACAGTTCGAAGGTAAACAACTTTTTATCGAAACAATCGAAAGGACCAGGCAGTTTTATCGGTAGAATACCCAATGATTGGCTAGAATAACCATAGAACAATCCGCTACTATTGGTTGAAATGCCAAAAACGTCACATTTTGACAAGTGAAAAAAATAATCTTTGATAATACATCTGTAAGCTGTATGAATTGGGTAAAAGTGAATAAATTGATCTCCTCACAAAAGAGTATGTCTGTGCGTAAGAGAAAAGGAATTGAACAATTGAAAAATGACAATGCAATCACCTTACACATTACTCTACTATACCGGAAAGCAATTGAGATCTACAAACACAGGTATAACTTCAACAGAAAGTAAGAGGGATTGAATTTTAACAAAATTTGGCATCCAGTTCTAAAAACATTAACGACAGCGCCCGAAAGAATCTGAGAATCCTACGCTCAACAGAACATGGTCCGACCACAAGATAAGAACAAGTTAGCACCTCCAGATTTACCATCAGTCATAGTAGACTCACAGAGAGGAGTTGAACTACGACCACGACGCTGAAAATAGTTGCCGCTGATGCAGCCGAAAGCTCCGGAACTCAAAATTCCAGAACACGTCTCTCGAGCCCGAAAGACTTGCAATATTCCAATTCCGGCCGTGAAAGCCTGTATTCTTTCAGTAACATTCATTCAGCCTGGAACAGACGTAGTTAATGTGATCAATCCAGCTCATATCACCATTCACCACCCTTGTGCCAAGAAAACTTGTGCTTTCAGTGTTGGAAATAGGTTTTTTATTTATCACGAGGTTAATTTTTTCGTGCTTCTGGGGAAGCCCTGCAAAATACATGCATACTGTTCTTTCAAATTTATCTTGAGATGATTTTTTCTGCCTCATGCATGAAGATAATTCGGAAAGTTCCATGTTTGCCCCCAACACCAGATCATTTGTTGTGTTGCCGATACAACTGTGGTATCGTCAGTATACATAAATAATCTACCATCCCACATATATAAAGTGGCAAAGATGGCAGGTCATTTTCCTGTAGCAGGAAAAGAAGTGGTCCCAAAATGTCCCCATGCGGAGTTCGAAGATCAACTTCAAATCTGTCAGAATAACTATGTTCCACCTCAACAATGGGGCATCTATTTATAACGTAGGATTAAATCCAGTCATTGACAGATCCTCGTATACCTAGGGGGTCAAGTTTTGTTGCTGAAAATCTCTATCTAACGTATCGAATGAACGGGACAAATCGATGAAACCGAGATCACCCGCACCCACCTAATTGGAGCCACGAGACTCGAAAAGATTGCCTATTTGACGTAGTCGTAGATTTACATCTTGAAAGTTTCGAAAATTAGTTAACCAGGTTGAAACAAGATCGTTTCTAGTTATTTTTGTTACGGGTTCATTTGTAAATGATTGCAGTTAAGAAGAATGAAAACAGTTCTGAAACCTGAAGTAGTGGTGAAATGTATCGGTAACAGTTGAAAGTGTGTCTAAAAATCGATCATGAGGTTGAAATTGAAATAGTTTCTTCCAGGTTCAATTGTAGAATTCATTGAAAATGAATATAAACGTTTTTGAGACTCAAAATGATGGGAAAAATTGAGAAAAATGTCGCTAACGTTTGGAGGAAACGTTTCTAGAACTGTTTTTAAGGTTTAAGAACGTTTCTGGGATGTTTCGTATGTACAGTTGGGAGAATTTACCTTCACGTTCGGGGTTGTTTCATTTCGACCTATGAATCAGATTGGGAAATTTTTCTATAAATATATATTGGATTTTCAGTTATTCGAACGAAAAAAAGGATTGTGACTGTTTGTATTTTCCTTTGGTGGGGAACGTATTTTACGCTTGCATTTTTTTGTATTTTTGTAATTGTAATTTCATAATTGGAAGAAAACGGCGGTTTTTCTATTGATATTTCTTATGAAGAATCTGAAAGTATGTCTCATTACTCTTTCGAGTAATGATTCGGTTCGGAATGAAATTAAAAACATGTAAAAGATTTTTCATGAATGCAAATGTAATTGGATACTCGCTTCAGAGGAGAAGGACCCATTTTAACACTGACAGAATTCCTGGAAAATGTTCGTAGACAATTTTGAAACACCCTGTAAATTTGACTGATACGTCGCTCACTTTTAATAAACTATTTACAGTCACATTTCAAGGCTTCGAAATCGCACGACGTTGGTACATCAGTATTCACAGCTTACAATTTTCATATTTATTTGATTAGTGTTTTTTCTTCTACAGTTGGCCACTGATTATCTTTTCACCGTTGGAATCATAGCCTCAGCCAAAATCCACTCTAAAACTTCACGACAACCACTTTACTTATACAGAATGACGGTGGAAACTGCCTTGAATTTATGGAAGAAAATGTTTGGAATGGAAAATTTTCCAGGTAAAGATAATTAATGTTATTGAAAGGAATGGATAACTATCAATTGCAGGGAAAATTCCGAAGGAATATTCTGTGTTACGGTATATACGGTTTCTTCATTGATGCGTTATTTATATCATGAATAAATGAACGTTCATCTTCATTCACGAATAAAACTTGAAACTGCCGGATGACTCGGGTTGAATGGACTGGAGTCAGAAATTGGTTTTTACATTTTGTTTGTCCCGCTTTTGTCACCTTCTGTACTTTCAGTTGAGTTCACTACATCTCTTCAACAGGTTGCGTTACAGTAGTTGTTAAACATGAAAATGAAGCTTAGTACAAAAATTGAGTAGATATTCTGTTCCAAATAATAAAGGGTGGTGATTCACAACAAGCGCGAATTTTATGCTAAAAAACATTTTTTTAAAATAGGTCTATCGCAACTTGAACCAGTTTCATCGTGAGATTAACAACAATTTAACAGGCAGACTCTTTGGAAGTATACAGTGTGTTGCAACAAACGCGTACATATTTCTCAGATCATGATTTGTTTCGGCCTCGAGTACTTGAGAAACCCTTCATTCCCTACACAGAGTCTTTTTTTAATTTTTTGTTGAGGAAATTTCAGCTGTTTGTTATATCGAAAATTTCGTTTATTTTTGTGCACACCGATCAAACTGTGAAATATTTAAATCTCCATTGCAATATTCCAATGCATCAGCTTAGCTTGCTTTTAACATTTCACAACTCTGTTTTATAATGTGCAACTTTGACACCCAGTAATCCAAAAATTATATAATATTTTTGCATGTCAATTGTGGTCAACACAACATATCGACATTTCAAACGGATCGACTGGAAGACATTTTGAGATAAACTCATTCAGTATATCATTCCCACCTTTTCCATTGGGACGATCTTCAACTGGAATTCATGGAAAAGCACCAATCCTCAATCATGAGTTTTTTTGTCGGTATTTTTCTCAGTGAGAGGAATCTGTTGAGTATAGAATTGTCAAATTTTCAGTTCTAATAAAAAGATTAATGTAGCGGTCCTCTTCAGTGGAATGTTTGCTGAAGATTTTGTTTTATGGAAAATGTCTAAGAGAAAAAAGATTATTATTTGAAGAAAATTACAAGGAATCAGTGATGAAACAGTTAAACGCTGACGAAATAGAGGCATAACGAGTTATATTTGTTGATAGAGTTACTCACAATTCGGAAGAACTGGTAAATAATAAATGTGTCACATTTCACAAAAATTCAAGCAAAGACTTTGAGATTACCGATGAAGCGTCTCCGATGATCAATGCTGAATATGAAAAACATTCTGAGAATGGTTACTGAAACATTTATTGAGTATTTTTTCTCCTTTTCACAGAAATGACATTACTACATGATTCATTAAGGTATCATTTGAAAAAATTCAGACATGAATTTTCTGAAAGTGAATCCTTTCACAACTATCGAACTTTCTATTCTTTTGATATAACTTGAATACAATTCGTGAAATAAAAAATATTACTTCGAGTTTGTTCGATCGAAGCCTTATTCAATTTTTGATATTTTCTGGTAAATTTTTTTCAAGTAATGTAATTTTTTTCATACAATATACAAATAGAAGATAATCAAAGATAAACGAAGATGAAAATCATTGGTAATTTCGACAAAGAAGATTCCTTACGAGGGGCATTTCTGGTTGAAAATTATGTATTTTTGGGGTAAATAATTGAAATAAAATTTGAAACTGAAAATTTTGATTCAATGAAATCTGTCCATAGTGAGGACTCGATACGGAGTCATTCATTTTTGTGGGAAATTCATAATTTTTCTTGGAGAGAAAAATCAAAAAGCAAAAATCGTTTTTTGAACTTTTTTCGCAAAATTTTTGGTTTTGTGAAAAAATAGTCCAGTTGAAAGTTGTAGATCTTTTCATCATCAAAACTTCTTTCAACCCATTTCATTTGTCGAAATCAATCATATGCTTTCCATACTGTCACCAGACAGCCTGGATTGGAATGACAATCTTAAAAGTGAGAGAGAAATTTTTGATTACTGTTCAATATGTATTTGATGTACTATACTTTTTTAGTTGAGTGTTGGTTTGATTCAAAATACATAAAGATACCGTAGGTTTCGTACTGGTCCATAGAATTGTAACAATATCATTACAGGAGTATGTCATGGCGACGACATTGGCTATCTCTTCAAATCTCCATTTCTTCCTGAAGTTGAAATGGGGGAACTCGAATACACCTGCCTTCAACGATTTTTGACGCTATGGACGAATTTTGCTAAATTTGGAAACCCAACTCCTGACGGAAATGACTTGAATATTTCGTGGATACCAGTAAAAGGCGAAAACGTGAATTACCTGGATCTTGGGGAGGAGCTCACTATGCGGACGAACCCAGATGCAGAGAGAGTGAATTTGTGGAAATATATTATGCAGTTCAATCCTGTTACAGCAGAGTATTTGTCATGAATTAACTACATCAGTTCAAAGAGTTGTACCACTTGTCGATTGTTCTGTATATGGCCCGATTATACCGGGTGTAACAGAATAATGGTACACCCCCAGTATCTCCGTTAGTTTCAAAGGTATTTGATTGAGATATGGGATATCTCATATACAAAATGAGCTTCACTTTTTGACCTACAAATGATTTTTTCAACTTTCGATTTCTAAACGGAACACCCTGTATATTATTACATTTCTGAAATCTGCATGATTATCTGAATCCAATGATACAACATAAATTGACATTTCAAACGTCAAACTTTTTGATGAATAGATTTTTTGTTTTTCATTTCAGTGTGTCATAAGGGTTCCGATTTATTACAATTGACCAAATAAAGTTCATCGTAATGGATTTTGGGTTGAAAATA
Organism: Zygogramma bicolorata; assembly: GCA_032362365.1. Taxonomy (NCBI): domain Eukaryota; kingdom Metazoa; phylum Arthropoda; class Insecta; order Coleoptera; family Chrysomelidae; genus Zygogramma; species Zygogramma bicolorata. The sequence goes on along the minus strand of JAVJAQ010003294.1, from coordinate 114,812 downwards.
AGTTTTTTCAAATGGAAACATTTTTGTATCATGGTACCATTCATTGGTACTATTAATAAGAAATTTTTACATACGGGTAATAAAATGTGCGATAGAAATAATCAAAATGCAGCTAAAAGAAAATAAGAAAAAACAATAACTTTTTTCCAATATAGTCTTGGGGAGTTACTTAGGAGGCTTTGAAAACAGTGACATTATTCCTTTAGCATGTCTATGAAGGCGTAGAAGGGCCACACTAGTTATTTTTTTGATTTTTCTGACTTTAAACTCGGAATTATATTTTTCCAACTTAAAACTCGCGGCAGGTACCAAACGAAGAAATTATCACCAATACAGAAGCGGCAATCAGGAATTTACCAGATGAGAAAGCCGAAGAAATCAGGATTGTGACAGCGAATATTCTAAGCAAGGTATGCCCACCAAAATGCAATATCACAAAAAAAGAGGTTGCAGCCTTGAGAAGCTTGAACTCTGATGAGGGTATCACGATCCTTTCAGAGGACAAAGGAAACGCCATGGTCCTTCTAAAAACGGAGGAATTTAATAGCAAGATTGAAGAACTTCTAGAACCCACGAACTACTGCAAACTCAGAAGGGATCCAACACAATCAAGATTGAGGAATGTAAACAAACTCATTAAGTCGTCCTCACTATCGGAAACCATACAGAAAACCGTTCTCAAAACTGAAGCCGTTCCACCCAGGCTCTACGATCTTCCGAAGGTGCATAAACCAAACATGCCACTGAGACCTATAGTCAGTGCCGCAGGCTCGACTACCTATCACTTGGCAAAACATCTGGCCTCACTCCTCCAACCTCATGTCGGAAGAACAAACTTCTACGTCAAGGATTCGACAGACTTCGTAGGTAAAATTAGAGGCTTGACCTTGGAACCGACAGATATCATGGTCAGCTTCGATGTTGTGTCCTTGTTTACCAACGTCCCACTGGAAGACTCTCTGAGGGAGATAGCCTGCCTGTTCACAAGTGATATCGTCGGACTTTTTAGAGCATGCCTTACGGGGAGTTTCTTTCAATGGAGGGGAAACTTCTATGAACAATTGGATGGAGTGGCGATGGGAAGTCCACTGAGCCGAGTGATAGCCAACTTCTTCATGGAACGTTTTGAAGAGAAGGCAATTGAAGCTGACCTTGTGGCTACGTTACGTGGATGACACCTTCGTCGCCTGGAAACATGGAAGGGACGCTCTGAACCTTTTTCTGGACCACCTGACCGCTGAACACCCCAGCACAAATTCACCATGAAAACCGAACAGAACCAGCTGATAGCATTCTTAGATGTTCTGATTGAACGATGTGGTGCTAGACTAATCCACAAAGTTCCACAATTGTTCATTTTTGAAATATTTTATTTGAAGCCAGTCAAGCATCCCCATGAATATTTGTTTTATTCGTATTTTCCTTGTACTAGGAATTGGGGCCATGCGGATATGCTCTTGGTTAGTACCTAGTCTACGGGCAGATGGCGCAACAACGGCTATTTTGCTAGTTGTTTGTATCAGCCTAGGTCTAGGGAAGATACTCTACTCGAGTATGATTTTTAATTATGGGAAGTCTTCGACTTATGTTGATGATGGCACTGCCTTGCACTGACGAGAGGCCAGATAGCCCGAAACCGGTCTGCAAGTGTGTCCCGTCCCAATAATTGAAAATAAATTCTGGTGGTGTATCGCCAAGAGCATATGTGGAATTTCTTCTGTGAAGAATCCCACACTAACACCTGTTGGATGTAATCCAATGCCCTTCGTGGTATTAGCCAGGGGAGTAGTTGTTTTCTAATAGGTGTTAGTCCGTCAACCTACAGTGTAGGTGAGTTGAGGCTGACCTGAACAAATTGTTCATTTTTGGAATATTTGATTTAAAGCCAGTCTTCAAGCATCCCCATGAATATTTGTTTTTTTTAACCCACAAAGTATGCCGAAAACCCACGCAGCCCAAAGAGAGGAGTCATACCTACACAAACTGAACGTGCTCGAAGAATATGTGAACCAGAACATCTAGAGCAGGAACTGGAACATCTTCAAGTGACCTTGAGGTCAAATGGATACAGTGTATCTGAGATCAACAGGGCCATGAAACTGAAGAGTTCCACGGTTCAAAACAGGAAGGACCTTCAGATAGTTACAAATGCATATCTGCCATATATCCTGAGGGTCACTGACAGAATTGGGAAACTCTTGAGGAAATATAACATAAAACGGTTTTGAAGCCGACCAAGTAGATCCAACAAAGCCTCAGGTCGGCTGAAGACAAAAGAGACCCACTATCAGCAGCAGGGGTTTATCGCATACCGTGCACTTGTGGGAAGGTATACATCGGTACCAAGAAAAGATCCATGGGAACAAGGCTCAAAGAGCATGAAAGGAACTGCAGGCTAGGGCAAAGTGACAAATCGGCGGTGGCGGAACACGCACTGAGTGAGGGGGACCAGAGGATTCTGTTTGAAAATGCTAAACTGATTTCCTCCAACCAGGGTTACCATAGCCGACTTGTACGGGAGGCGATAGAGATCCAAAAGCATACGGACAATTTCAACAGAAAAGAAGAAGTTTTGAGTCCCAACAGAATCAGGAATAAACGATGAGTTTTGGAACCTTTGGTGTAAAATTTGAAACTTTTCCTAGAGATCAATTACCCTAACACCAAACTGATATTTTTGCACTCGACGCGCGTTTCGCTAACAAGGTTAGCATCTTCAGGAGAAGAAAATTGATACTAAATCTAGAGCTGGGGCTAGTTGTTTATATACCTAAAGTTTTCCGGTCCGATATGGACTTCGTTTGTTACCATTAATTATTCTAATTACCTTCTGGGTAATGAACTGACTACCTGCTACTTCCGTCATCTGTTAGTATTGATTTCTGATTACTTCCTCAACAATAAATTGAAAAGCGGGCTGAAAGGGATAGGTCCCTTGTCACCATTCATGCTGTTGTTACATTTTGCTATTTCGAGACTCTCACATGCATCGAGTAGTCTTGTGTCATGAACATGCTTGATCAGTTTCAGATTGCTTTCACCAATTTTCTGGTCATTGTGTAGAGCGTGTTGGGCGACACTGGATTTTTCTACTCTTCCGTATTTTATATGTGCAGAATGCTCTTTGAAACGGGTTTTAATAGTTCGTCGTTCCGAGTTTTAAGTCGGAAAAATATAATTCCGAATTTAAAGTCGGAAAAATATAATTTCGAGTTTAAAGTCGGAATTTCCGAGTTTCAAGTCAGAAAAATATAATTCCGAGTTTAAAGTCGGAATTTCCGAGTTTGAAGTCGGAATTTCCGAGTTTTAAGTCAAAAAAATATAATTCCGAGTTTAAAGTCGGAATTTCCGAGTTTTAAGTCGGAAAAATATAATTCCGAGTTTAAAGTCAGAAAAATCAAAAAAATAACTAGTGTGGCCCTTCTACGCCTCCGTACATGTCTAATAAATATTTGTTGTTTTATTGGTGTTTTTATTATGTGTTGGAAAATCTTGACATTTGCTGTTATATATATTGGTATTATACAAGGTATGAAGAAGTGGAACATGTTTATTATTTATGGGGATTTTAGAAAAATGCCGTTGCGATTAGAAACCTATCTGTCAACCGATATCCTGATAGACAATGTCCAGCCAGAAATTATTTCAATCGTCTCAAAAATCGATTCCGGAGAGAGCCTAACCATCATCCCGAAAAAACCGTTATCATTGATAAATGAACGGAAATTAATGTTTAGATCGAAATTTTAGTTGATAAGACGGTTTTTTGTGAAGGATTCTATTTTCAGACGAGTCTAGGTACATGGGATTATTTGTACGAAAAATACAAGTTATTGATCACAAGAAAATCAAAACTCATTTCTGGAGGGTAAATTTAAAGTGCGGTTAAGTTCCATTGTTTGGCTTGTATACTCGCTCGCAGAATCATTGGTCCAATAGTATTGGAAGGACCCTTGACTGTAGCTAGATACTTAGGATTTCTGCGAAATGAAATTGGGGCCACGTTACTGAATCACCTGTCCATTTACGACAGGGAATGTAATTTCGCATAAATGAAGAATAGTAAGTGATTACATTCAACAGACATGCGAAGGAAACGTGATTTCGATGGCCAACAAGATCACCTGATTTGATTCCTATTCATTTCTTTGTTTGAGGCCATGTAGAAAACATCGTTTATGTAACCGCTGTTACATCCCGTGAAGACCTGGTTTAAGACGTGCAATTAATATTAAGTATAACGACCCAGCAATTAGCGAACGTGAATGTTAAAGGACTACAATAGTAGTAATCGAAAGATAATAACACCTCCAGCGGAACCGAAAGTGTAATCATCTGAAGGTCGAAAAGTGCCACTTATTATTTATATGGGATATCCCAAATTTTAAGGAATCACCTTCAAAACTAACGGAGATACGGAGGGTGCACCATGATCATCGGTATATTGATAATAAAACGTTTCAATAACGTTATACTCGTGTCATTTTTCTGTCTCTTGAGTAATGGAAGAGTCAGCTTGCATTTCCCCACTCTAACTGAGCTGCTATCGAGCAATTTTTAGACAGATGCATAAAATAAGTCCACCCCAAATTGGAAAGAAAAAATTCAAATACTAAGGCTGAACCTTTTTTTTTTCAAGTTATGCCATGTATCATTTTGTTTTGAGATGAGTGAAGTGAGCGACGTAACGACAGCTGTAAACGTAATGTCTCACTCACAATACACGTGAATTGGAAATTGATGACATCAGACAGTGGGAGTAGAAAAACATAAATAACAGAAGTGGGCAATCACAGCAACAAATATTGACAATGGCCTCGATAAAACATGGTTTTATTTGCCAAGTTTCGTGTCTTGCATATAGATCATTTCCGTTTCTAACTCATAATAAAGAATAGGTTGAATACCAGCCATACCTGTCCCCCCATGTGGAAGATCATGTAGAGACTACTCAAAGAATTGAATTACATATTTGGTGATTGACAAGTGAATTAGTTTCGAAAGTAATACGTGCCAAACAGACATGTGAATTCACAGACATGATAGCGGTGCGGGTCTTTTTCAAAAAAAGGTTAGATTCTCCCCCGCCATCTTCAGCTGAGCAATTGTACAGTGGAAACTCTTCGAAAGCCCATTCAAGTGAAGTATCGCTATAGCCACCGAGTAGGAACAGTACACTACATTCTTGAATACGAAGCTTATACTAATATTCATTTGCTATTAGCAACTCAACTTACTTGCGGAAAAAGGTCCGTGGCGTCAAGGGCCTATAGTTCAGAAAATGAAGCTGAAAAAATGGTAAAACCTCGCAATTTTTTCGTCCAGCACCGATTTGTACAAAAATGTGGGATTAGGCTCATTACACCCTCTAGTTCATTTTCTATATTGTGCCGTTGTACGCTTTTTGTTTTTTAGGGGTGAAAACTACCCCTAATTGTCAAAAATTATAAAATAACATTGAAAACCTAAATATGGGTAAACTTAGTTGAATAATGATTGTTTCATGCTTTAGGATACAATTTCATGATCTCTCAACCTACCCTTGTAAATACTCTTGGAAACATTGAAATTTTTATATTATATCTTCGAACTTTAGAATACACTGGTGAGAAATATACACTCACACACTCGAGCAGATTTTTTTTCTCCTCTGTCTTCTAATATGATTGGAAAAAGTGGAACATATAACGTATAATGGCCGAATATACCGGTTATGTAGATTACTACGCTCCGAAGCGGGCAATTCAAATTAAAAAAAAAGATCGGTTTTTTAAGCATAGCTCCTTCATTTTGATTGATAGAAATTTTTTACAGAAGGATTTTGTAGAGCTTTTTGAGAGCTATAAGACTATGTGCATCAAATTACTTAAGATCCCTCAATTTTCAAATGGGCAGAATTTAAAGCGCTTGACTAAGGTGATGTTCGGTCGTGAATGTAGGTGTTAAACGGCTATATCTCGCCGAATATTCACTTCCCAAAAAATCTACCCAAAGAGAAAATTTTTGTTATTATAAAAGCTACAATTCAGTACTGTATCGTTTTTTTCGTATCTTTAGTATTTTGAGAGATATTTATAAGAAAAGGGTTCAAAACACGAAATTGAAAAAAATCGTTTTCTCTTTAAACTCCAATTTTTCTTAAATTAGGCATTTTGAATTGGTTAAACTTCGTGGGTGTATTGATAGTACATATATAAGGAGAATCACAGAAGGATCGCGATCAATTTTGATTAGGGGGTACTTTGGAGGTTGTTTTCACAGATTTCTCTCGTAAAAGAAGCGGGTACCGATCTTATTTTGATCATAAGTCGGTCAATTTTCATGCTAGAAAGACATTTTGTCATTTGTTCGGAAGCTACAATTGAATATTTAAAAAAAGATTTCATGAGCTTTCTTCGAAAAATGCAAGTTTTTCTCGTTATTTCGCTTTAAATCTTCTAATTTATACATTCGACGAAAAAAGCTAAGCATTAATTTGCTGTATCTCAGTTCGTATGTGTCGTAGGAAAATTATGAAGAGAGCATTGTTTTTGTTTTCTCAAAAGCTACAATTTGCTTCTCCCTACTTTTTTTGTTGAAATGCATAGTTTTAGAGTTATTTGCAAAAAAACATTTGAAAAAGTCGATTTTTTCGTCAAAAAACTGTTACTTTCAACTTCGAATAACTCAAAAAATATTACCTTTACGAAAAAAACGTATGATACATTTTTTTCTTAGAATTACTTTTTCCGTCGATTCCCACAGTTAAAATGTGATAAAAAATTTCCACCCCCGTGATGGGGTGGCAACCACCCCCAAGGTTCTAGCGCACCGCGTCATGATGAAGAAAATGATCCTTGAGCTATTCCCTACCCTCTGTGAAAATTTCAGGTGAATCCATGGTGGACGAAAACATTGCGAGCCAAAATGCTTCATTTCCTGAACTACAAATATTTTTGAATTTTATCAGGGCAAAGGTGTTTTGTAAAATTTGAATTTTGTTTTCGATGAACGAATACAAAATTTCATGAGAAGAGATTTTTCGTGTATTTACTGGGCTCACTTATATTGTAGAAAAACAATTTAGCCTCCAAGTTCATAACTTTAATATGTTCATCGAAGTGCTGGAGATTTTTTAAAACGGATATATCGTATTGCCAGGCTGGAAGTGTTGACTCACTCACCTCAGCCATGGATGTCGACCTTATGGATATTTGATTCAAAATGGCATCTGTGTGCCAATGTGCAAGTCATAATCTAATCATATATAATACGTGAATAAAATGAATTGGTCAATAAAAAGTAACTTCTATGTGATTCAACAGTCGGGACGCTACAAAGATAGGAAAGTAGTTGATTCAGATAGACTCTTTCCTACATTTTGTACACTCATATTCACTGGATGATATATCCATATCATCAATGTTCAAATTATCTCAAAGTCCCTCAGAAGTTTTGTTCCCCTTTTTCCAATTGACAAAAAGTGTCCTACTTTTCTCAGCTATTTTGGTATAAATAATATATTAGTGAGTCAGATGGGGAAAGAGAAACTACATGTCTTATTGTGTTGCTATTTTTTTTTATTTGCCGTGGCTGTTTGGTCATACCAATGGGAATACTGTGGTTATTTGAAAATATAAAAAACAATCAGGAAGTTTTGAGATTTTTTAATAGATGTATGAAACGGTAACAATAACTTTCACAATATAAACATAAAATATACAATAAATAACATGTCTTCCCAACTGACAACAGCTGTTTGTTTCGTGAGGTTATTACATTCAGTTGTCGAAGTCGGTGAAGAATAATATCACCAATTATTTCATTTCATTGAATATCCTAAGAATGGACCACCATCAACAGTCGCGAAATGATCTTTCCATGCTGAGAGATCGACGAATGGCAGGGATTCGCAGCTCAACAGTGGATTTCTGTAAAAGAAACATTTTTGAAATATACATGATCGATATGTGATGTTTCCATTTACATTTATATAATCATTTATCAAAGATTGACGGAAGATTGAATGAAGTAAATTTCCGTAGGCTCTATATTCCTCAAATACATACTCTAACTATAAGATTTTCAAATATTCCGTTTGTAGGACAGTTACCGTCACACTACTAATCCTATCTTTGTGAACTTCTGAGCAGGGTGGGAAAGTGTCTCATAAATTGGATCTATGAAAATTATCACTGTAGTCAATGTGATATTGATCATCAACAAAATTTTTCAGAATCCTGTCTCCAACACGCATTACGTACAATTAACAATTTATTAATATTCCGCCTTTTTCTACATAATTCAGTGCCGTAACTCACAGGCCCGGACTGCCCTCAGTTGAAACCTGTAAGGTGCCCTCTGCCGGGGGAGATTCCTAAGGAAAATTTTTGAAAATCAGGTGCTTGAAAACAAACGCCTTTTCACGCTATTTTGGCACTTATATGGAATGAATTCAGTTAGTTTTTCATACGAATATTATGATTTTCGACTTTTGTTGTATTTATAATTTATTGAAATGAGAAATTCATCGTATTTTCAGGATACCACAACACTACAAAAAAAATGTTGTAGAACTGCCAATAATTACAACGGGGTGCGAAATAAAGTGCAATATTTCATTCACACCAAAGTATTGATGAATTGTGTCAAAATTATTCATGTAATGAAAATAAGGACAAACGGATTTTGGGGATTAGAAAAATAATACTAACATTTTTGAAAAAATCCTGTGTATTCAACAGTTTACAACAGTTGTTGGGAAAAGTAAAGAACGTCATTATTTTGTGGTGGATCAATATTTGTTCCGTAGTTTTCTGGGTTTGTAGCCTACCATAATCTGAAAAAATAAGAATTAATATTGGAATCTATACAAATGTAGATGGGCAGTTGCTGCACCTATTGAAAAACAGTTTTTTTTGGATAGAAAAAGTCCAGTTAGTCAGTAACTTTTCGTATGACTCAAATTTTGCAATTGAAGAGGAATTTGCCTATAAGTTTCGAGAAAGGAAATGGATTTGGTTTCCGAAACGTTAACGATAAGTATTTTCATGTATATATCAGTTCTTATTATTTTTTTGATAGGCAAATTTGAGTCATACGAGAAGTTGCTGACTAATTGGACTTGTTGTATCCAAGAAGGAACTGTTTTTCAATAGTCGCAGCAACTTTTTGGGGTAGATTGAAAATCTGCCCTTCTACACTTGTATAGATTCCAGTATTAATTCTTATTCTTTCAGATTGTGGTAGGTTACAAACCCAGAAAACTACGGAGAAAATAAAGAAAACATTACTAAGAAGACAAACCAACTTCCAACATGATACAAATTTTTTTTTGTACCTCACGTTGGGATTGCGGACCCGGCCAGTCCAGGCCTAAATTCTCAACATGTCAATCATACGTTTGCTTATTTATTCAGTTTTGAGTAGGCTTCATTCATTCCGTATTATTTAATTATACATTGTCTTGTAAATAGACATCTGTTGGACAATAAATTTATCTTTTTCTTATCTTTTTCTTATTTCTTTTTTCGAAAGAGTCTGTATAGTACATTGTTTATGTAACTTACCGGATATAATGGCTTGAGTCTATCGAAATTACCTATATTGTACTCCAAATATTTCAAATTGATATCATATAAACTGAATTTAAATAACATAAACTTCTAACTGTTCACTGTTATTAGTAAAATTTGAAATATAATTCTTTTTTATATTATCCCCACCACCTTTTCGACCCACAATAGCATTTCTGCCTAGTTATATTGAAAGAACAACTTACTCTCTGGATATCCTCTCGAAACCTTTTGGTTGCATGGTCGTCAGGTGGTACCCATTATCGCATAATAATCTTGAAATGCTGGATTTTCGGATTTGTCGTAGCTGCTGCAAAGAGAACCCAGTTTTCACATTACGATTCTCAAACCAGAATCTATCGCCAGTTCGAGTTCTATAGAATTGTTCCGTGAGGATCCTGAGGAAGGTTGGACCAACAAGTGTACCGGGAACATTCATTTCCAAGGATCCACCGACGATAAGGTCGACGTCATCAGGAGTTTCGTACAAGGATGCCAGTTTCGCAACATTCTAAAAAATTGACATTAATAGAACGATGCAAGGGGCAAATTCAATATTGTCAGTCCAATTTGCTACAAATGCTCTTGCAAACCTCGTTTACTGAGTTTTCATGAAATTGTGATGAGTCTAGCTGCGATGCACATATAGAAACCTGCTTGTTCACAAGATATCAGGGTCGAACACAGTTTATAATTCAGGTATCAATTATAGTACATTTCCACGTGGAGTAAACGATACTCGTTGCAAACAGAGTGAAGACGAAGTTTTGATGGTTGTTTGGTAAGACTTTCACGTTGAGTGGTATGACCTTGTTGATTCTCAGTTCGGAAAAAAGATGGTGAATGATTACTGAATCACCATGACACCTCAATATTATCAGAAGTTCTGTATGCTGCGGTCCTCGAAATGAAAAGGTGGACACAGAAATACGTTTTCCGGACCTGCTTGTGTCATTATTTTTGTCTCACTCGTTTTCGATAGTGATATTTCGACTTAAAAATATTGCTTAATTGTGGTTGACAATAATAAACGTTTAAACGTTGAAGATGGAACTTTCGGTGTAAAAGTTAAAACTTTTCTTAGAGATAAATTACCCTAACACCAAACTGATATTTTTTGCACTCGACGCGCGTTTCGCTAACAAGGTTAGCATTTTCAGGAGAAGAAAATTGATACTAAATCTAAAGCTAGGGTTAGTTGTTTATATACCTAAAGTTTTCGATCCGATATGGACTTTTTATATTACTGTTAATTGTTAACAGTGTTCGGTGTTATAATATATAAGCGGGTGCTACTGAAGTGAAAGTGGTTAGGGTGTATCGCTGTACGTCTTGATAGAGACTGTACATCATGAAATAATGGATTTTTAGGTAGTTTATTAAGGCAGGAGGGTCTCTTCTCGATTTCGATGGCCTCGCGGATTATTCGAACTTGTGATGTTTCCGCTGAGGCGATGATTTAAGTGCAAGCAGTCTATATTATGCTCTGTCTCTTGGTGATGTTTAGACAGGGCTGAGGATGGTTTGACTTCCGAACAGTGAGTTGTTATACATTCGTATATTCTACTGGCCAAACACCTGTTGATCTGGCTTACATTTGTTCAATGACAATCGGACAAGGAATATCATATATACCCTGAGAGTCATTGACAATTTCGTGTTTGTGGTAACGGAGGAATGTGAAAATTTGGTAGTTGACGGTGAAAATCGTTATTATGTCATATCTGTTCAGAATTCGGCCGATTTTGTCAGTGACACCTTTGGTGTAGGCAAGTAAAGCTTTATGGGAAACACTGCTGTTTTCTGGATCTACGGGATTGGATGGAGAAGTTTTTTGACGACGGATGGATCTGTTTATTCGACAGTCTGTGAAACCATTTTGAAGAAGGGCTGATTCAAGTTGGGCCAGCTCTTGTGGTTTGTTTTGGAGGTCTGTGAGGTTCACGGGTCTGTGGATGAAATAATTCAAAACGAAATTGGTTTGTGCTGTGGGTGAAGGAGTTATAGGATTATGTGATGTAGACATCTTAGAATGGAAGGTTAAGGTTCCCATTGTAAACTCTGTATTCGAGCGGAGCTCGTTGAGGTGATCAAGAAAATTTTGGTGGATTTCGGAGCCGGAACGAAAACGTCATTCGCGTATCTGAACCAGCAAGAGGATTTGTGATCGAACGTGTCTAGGACCTTCAATTCGAAGTCTTACATTGAAAGATATGCGAGGACTGGTGGAGGTGGCACCACATGGTGGCACCTTTTACTTGTTTGTAAAAGGTACCTTGAAGAGGAAGTGTGTACTGAACATACTGATGACGTTGAAGGTGTCTATGGAAATTTGGTGTTTAGTTCCTGAAATGTTCAATGTATCTGATACAGGAATATTTGTGAATGAAGACAATGAGTCGAAACTCACAAGGATGTCATTCTCTTGGATATTGAGGTTTTTGAAGATTTCGATGAAGTGAAGTGAATTTCGTAGGTTTGAAGAGGACTATTCTGCAAGAAGTTGGAGAGTATTTGCAAGGAGTTCAACAAGGTTTTGTGTTGGAGAACCAAATGCACTAACAATGGGTCGGAAAGGAACATTAGGTTTGTGTATTTTTTGGAGACCGTATATGCGAAGGGTACGTGAAGATTTTACCCGTGGGATGAGAGTTTTCTCAGTTTCAGAGGAGAAATTGAAGTTTTTGATGGGGGTCTTGGTTTTCCTCTCAAGATAGGTCGTTGGATCCCTATCGGTGGGTTGATATTCAGGAGAATCGAGTAGTTTACTCATTTCATCAACATAGCAGAGGTGTTGAGAATTACTGTGTCGTTGTCTTGATTGGTGTGGAAACTTTTAAGAGAATGCTTCTCGGCCGGTCTGATGTTGGATTTGGGAAGTTTTGCCCTCCTGTGGGAACTGACGATATCTTGTCTGATAGCGGATTCGTTTAAAGTGACTATTGTATGGGTTGGAAATGAACTGGGAGTAATAGGAAAATTTAAACTTTCAGATAAAATGAAAGTCTGAAAGACTGAAAGTCGCTGGAGAAATCAGAAATTCGAACAAATGCCAATTTTATCGTATTTACAGGGAATTGAAACCCAATAATCGCTTCAAAAATTAACCAGTACGAATCTCCTATCGAATATCATAAAACAAACATCTTTGGAACATCTGTAGGTGTCTTCACCGAAGTATCTTCTGCATGTGTTCTGCTGCAAAAGCATATGCTTTCTTGAAAGACAGAGAAAACTTATTATCGAAGAGCATACAAATGGAGATGCTATTTCTCTCCAATATCTTTTGGCGAGAAATCATGACCGCATAACATCCATTTCTCATTCATCTCTGCATTCCATCATATTAACCGAGTAATCAAAAAAATATATTCCAGAACTTTCAAATGATTTGAATTTGTTGAATTATAAGAATTTGCGTTTCTGTGGATGAGTCTGTGTTAGTGAGAAGATGTTTTGGTACTTACTTCCCTGTTTATCAAATCTAAGAAATCTTCGAATCTTTCGGCTCTTCGCATTTTCCAAAATTCTCTGTAGTCGTTATAAGAGGCTAATCCGTGATCTCTACTTCTTTGAATATCGAAGGCTTTGAGATCGATTCCAAACCGATCTTTTCCACTTCTAAACAGATATTGGGTCACCTGTAAGTCGTAATTGTTATAGCTAAGTTAAATTCAATCATTCACAGATCTCCTCTGAATTTTTTACGATATTGATGAATTCACTTTCCAGGAAGCAAACGTTCTATTTTTCGATTTGTTATTGTCGATACCAGTGAGTACTTTCGATTATATGTTTACATTTTCTTACCTCACTATCATGAAACTGGTCAGATGCGAATTGTAGTTGAGTAGTCAGACCACGGGCTAACTCATCAAATTTTTTCTCTAGAACCTCAGGACTGACGAGCCAATCAGATAAACGTAAACTCCCTTCCGAATATCTCTTCTCAGTAACTAGGCTATAAAAAAAACGATTAATGTGATATTTCTCTCCTCAAAACAAATGTGGCTATTTCTTTTCAATGTTTCGGAAAAAAATAGGAATAGGAACGATGAAATATTGGTTGAAAAACTGTTTATTTATTGAAGTGGTGAAGAAAATGAGTGCGAACAGTTGAAAGTTTATACAGAGATCAATAATATTATTCAAACACCAAACTAATATTATTTGCACTAGGCTAGATGCTAATCTTCGAGTTCAAATAATATCAGTTTGATGTTAAGAATGATATCTACATAAAGTTTAAACTTTCACACAATCACATTGTTTATGTGAACAGTTCAGTTGAATGTGATTTCTTACTCCATCCATTTGAAAGTGATGTTGGAAGTGGTTTCGTTATTTTTAGCCAATTTAATTTAATTTAATTTAATTTAATTTAATTTAATTTAATTTAATTTAATTTAATTTAATTTAATTTAATTTAATTTAATTTAATTTAATTTAATTTAATTTAATTTAATTTAATTTAATTTAATTTAATTTAATTTAATTTAATTTAATTTAATTTAATTTAATTTAATTTAATTTAATTTAATTTAATTTAATTTAATTTAATTTAATTTAATTTAATTTAATTTAATTTAATTTAATTTAATTTAATTTAATTTAATTTGATTCGATTCGATTCGATTCGATTCGATTCGAATCGATTCCATTCAATTCAATTCAATTCAATTCAATTCAATTCAATTCAATTCAATTCAATTTAATTTGATTTAGTTTAATTTTTGTATACAGATTCACACGAAATGGACGCCTTGTAATCTTCAAAAGACACCGCGGGAATACAAGGACATGAGATACGAATAAACAACTTTTTGAAGTTTGTAAACCTCAGAAAAAACCCCTTTCGGCAAGGAGTTCCAAAGTTCAGCTGCTCTATTGAAAAAAAATCCCCGAGCAAGAGAGCTTCGACAGGTCTTCAAGCTCACAACAAAAGGGTGAGAATTATGCGGGTCATTCGTGTTGATACTGCCGAGGAACGTTTGACGACAATTCTGAGACCTTGGGAATATCTTCAGAAGAAAGACAAGTCTCCGACCCTTCTTCGATGTTCCAACGAAGTGATGGATTGCCTTCCTCTGAAACTGTGCCTTGTAGATCATAAGAAGCTGGCGAGAAGTGAAATATTTAGCAATAAATCTCACATGGTTTTTCAATGAGAGACTATTACTGATTGTTATTCCTAGCATCGAGATACTTGACTTTGTAGGACATCTGGATATTGAATGGAAGATAGATCGGATTTATTCAAGAGACATGCCTGGGTTTTCTGAGCATCAAGTTCCACCAAGTTGATATTACCCCATTCTATGTACCTCATGTATCTCTTTTCACTTTTCTCGTTCCTGTTCCTGTTCTGATGAATTTCTTCATTTCAGAACTTTGCCATTTGGGAACGAAAACCACATTTCATGTCATATCTGGAGGGACTATAAATAGTTGAGAGGTATTGGTTTCAACTTCCATTGTCTATGGTATAACATATATAAAATACAATACAAATAAATTAAAAAGGAATGAATAAAAAATGAAATAGAATAAAAAAAAAATAATGAAATAAAACAATCTCGAATGGAAAATTTTGTTTCGTCCAGTCCATTAGTGCCCTCTTGTTCATAAAACAGATCGTACGCCTCTCCACTTACAAGAGATTTTGAGGTAATCGGTGACACATTGGAATCATTGTATTCGTGCCACGTTCCCAAGTAAGGATGTCGGCAGTAAGCCGTGTAGTGGCCGCTGTACGTCTATTCAATTCAGTCTTGAAACTTGTCAAGAACTTGTAGCTTCAAAAAATCCAAATCTAAACTCAGTCGAAATTATGAAAATGAAAACCTGTCAAATTATTTAGTCCAAAGTCACCAGAATCTGAACAAAAAAATTGATATGAACTTTTATAAAAGAATGCAGAACTTAGAAAATGGAATACTTAATCGGAATCGAAAATGGGTAAAATTTCTTTTGGAACTACACAAGGAAAAGAGTTGCTCTCGAATAGAATCTCATGCAGAAAGGTGACAGAGGTGGTCACAGTTGAAGTAATTATTCCTG
Organism: Zygogramma bicolorata; assembly: GCA_032362365.1. Lineage (NCBI taxonomy): Eukaryota > Metazoa > Arthropoda > Insecta > Coleoptera > Chrysomelidae > Zygogramma > Zygogramma bicolorata. The sequence continues at coordinate 99,198 of JAVJAQ010003294.1, read as the reverse complement.
TATATAATTTCTAATGTGAACAATATTGAAAATATGAATGATTTCAAACAAGTTTTCCCAATAAGTATTTTTATAAAAAAAATAACTTTTTTTTTCTGGAATAGTACGACCTGTGTTGTTTCAAATATGACATGAAAGAAAAGGAGGATTACCTAAAAGTTATTTATTATATAAGACGTAGAGGCATTTTTTCCACTACCACTATTTCGAACCGTTTGTTACGCATTTAACAGCTGTTAGGTGATGACTCATACAGAATACACCTGTAATCTGAATCAATTGCGGCCGCTTCCAGAAATGATGGGATATGTAACATGTATACGTAACATTTAAAATTATAAATTTGATATCATGACTATATTCAATTATCCAAAAACCAAATTCAGCGAATTTTTGCTCCGAAATAATTGAAAATTATGTAGTCTGGAGATTTATTGTTCAACAGTATGTGGATTGGTATTGAAACATATCAATGAATCAAGAATCAATTGTTGTAGCTACTTGCAGATAAAGTGCAACTCACACCCGATTGCACCGACTTTTTATTATGAGACCACTATAACAAACTCTTTAAGATAGATGAAGTTTCATTAATGGGTTTCTAAAGATCTCTTGATCTATGATGCAATCGCTGCATTGCTTTAAATGCCATTTAATGCTTCCATAAGAAAAAGTCGGTGCAATCGGCTGTACTCTTTTGAGTTGATAAAAACTCAATTCAACCTGTGCTATGACATAATAAAACACTTACTGCAACTGCCCTACGATCAGCGAGTGGAAATGTCTAAAAGCCCCGGCAGAATGTTCGTTCAAAACACTGGGATCGACGTTTTCATCGTAATCGTTCACGAAGCCTTCAGTATTCCAAATTATTTTGTTCTTCAAAGAGTTCTCCAAACCGATGAAATACGGGAGCCATTCGTAGTACGAGATATGCTGATACTGTGCGATGTTGATTTTTCGCGCTTCTTGGAACAGGACCTCGTCATTCCAGTGGGGGTTGAGCCTGAAGAGAACGTCTGCTATTCTGTTGTGCTCTCTGAGGAGGACAACTTGGAGGAGAGTGAGTTGTGGATTCTGATTGACTCTGGTGTCACCTGTAAAAGCAGCATTTTTGTAGATTTCTGTGAAAAACTTGACAGAACTTTCAACTTATACTAATCTTGAAGGACTATGAGTACTGCAATATTGAAGAAATATTCGTTGTCAGAGAAGCAGTACTGTATATAGGATAAAAACAAGCGTACTGAAATGATCAAGCTTGCAATAATTTGAGATGCCTTGAAACCCTGGTGTGTTCACTTATACCTGTGAAAGTTTGGGATAAAAGTAGCAAAATCTGGATTGCTTGATTTTTGGTTGATAATTGAGCTTTTGGAAGTTTTCGTACGATTCGTACCGAATAAGATGTCTAGAAACCCTGGTGTATCGACTTATACCTGTATAATTTTGAGATAAACTTGGCGAAAACTGACTGCTTGATTTCTGAGATGATAAAAAATTCAGATCGCTATTGTAGATGGCGTTCCGTCATATATATAATATGAAGCTTAATTTCTACTAGACAGGAATGTGCAAGCGAATTTTGTAGTATTGTTTATAACTTAGTGAGTGAGATTCTGACAGCCATGACAGCCAATCGAATGCATTTCAGAAAATGCGTATGTAACGTGGAAATGTACCGTTAACAACCTGTTACTGTCAACTGCTACTTTTTAATGTTTTCATTTCCGTTTGTAACACTAGACTTTAATCCAGAGAAAATATACTTTATCAGTTCACTTGAGAATGTACAACAAAGTTTCCTTTTTTTTAATAAATGTGCTAGTATACTGAAAGTGATAGACACAGTGTCTTGGTTCAATGGTTCAATACGGATAACTTCGTTTCAATCTTTAATTGATAAGATTCAATGTATGTTTTCTCCTCGTTATATCTTTGGACTTTCGCTAAACTTGAAAACAATTTAGGAATGCAAACAAATGATACCATTTTTCTATCACTCTCAATGAATGTGATTTGAAGGCATTTATATTGAATCTTTGATGACAAATACAAATGAAAATATGCATAGATTCTTGAATTGTGTGAATCGTCTGGCCCCATTGTCGGTGAAGACAATCATTTACCACATGAAAGGTAAAAAATCTATTCACTGGAGTACTTAGATTTTACATGATTTTTCACAATGTTTAATGCTCCAGAAGCACCCAGTCTTTCAATTTTCAATCTCAACATGTGAAAAGAAATAACAATATCAGATAGTTTTAAATGAAGTGATATCAACAAAAATTCGAACGAAGATTGACAACAATAGCATCAAATTCACGTCAGTCTGAAACCAACACTTGACAGATTTTTTAAAATGCTAATATAATGGCGCCTTTAAAAAAATTAGGAAGCTATTATAATCGTCGATTGTTTTTCGGCAAGAAATTCTAAACGATATCGAATCAGTAGATGCATCAGGGTTTTTAACACTTTAACTGCCGTGTGCGTTATATTGACGCACGTAGCATATGCACTGAACGCCGCGTGCGCTATATTGACGCTCAGGCAGAGAAAGTACTTTCCGCATTGTGTCTCTGAAACTCGTATAGTTCTCGTATATATTCATGAGGTTTCTAGTAGTAATGGCGTAAAGCAACTTTTATAACACATAGCGTACAGAAATAAGGGTAGGTGGCCCTAATTTTTATTATGGAACATTGTAACAAAAGTTCGTAATTATATCACAAATTATAATTCTCATGAAATGTTATGTAAGTTAAAAAAGCATTCCTTGCACATATGAGGTTTTTTCAGGACATCCAACACATATATATATAGCGTACAGTCTTGGCCATTTTCATTGCATATGTTCTTCCCTGCGCCTTGGAATACCTTGTATAGCAGCTTTTGCAACGGCTTCGAATTACGTTTTTGTTTTTCTCTGCAATTTCCAACTTGTGAGTGTGTGGTATTGGTCTTGCAATATTATCAATATCGTCTAAATCAGAATAAAAAAGCAATTGAGGACATAATTTTTCTCTGAATTTTGTTATTGACGTTTTTTTTGCATTGGCTTTATTATAAAGAAAAAGGGCATTTACGATTGTTGTTCCCAATAAGACCTGCACTGCTATTTTTCGATACCATTTCAGAGCTTTTCCTAAGGCGAAGAATAAGAAGCCCTTTGATCAGAAATATCAATGAATGACTTGGCAGCGTTATAGTCAATGATCGCGACGGGTTTTTGACGCTGGCCAATATTAGCTGTCGCTATATACTGTGTTTCGTACTGAGCATGAGGACATCTCGCTTGTCTTTCCACTTGAACACTGTTATGCCATCGTCACTTTCCGCACCAAAGATTTGACCCCGATTCAGAGATGCAGTAATGATATTTTTGGGGTTTCATTTACGATCACTTCGTAAAGTCACAGAACACCCTATCTACACAGAAGCGCAACTGAAGCGTTCCGACCGAATCGAAAGCTTGGCTTGTATATTGTCAACCTCACATTTGTGTTGTTAGGATGTTATAAAATTTTCGAACAATTATCAATGTCCTTGGGTTATTACTACTGATAAATTTTATTAATATCGGATGAAAGCATGATCAGAGTAGTTTTAAACGTTCGTTCCTGCCAAATTCAGTTGATTACTCTAAAACTATTTGAACATCAAATAGCTGCCTACACCACTTTTCTATCTACTTTTTTTAAAGGTGCAAAAAACAGTAAGCCTTTTCACTGAAATTATTTTGGTAATTATCCACATTCTCCGTTTATATTTGTTGAGAATAAGGGAATGTAGATTGCTGATCAACGAAGCATTTAGACGAATTTGATAGGGGAAATGTAAGTTCTGAATAATTAAGACCTTCCGAGGGGCGTATCTTCAAATGGAATTAAAAGTGCCCCAATTTCAGTTCAGAAGCAGAAATGCTCAGTCTAGAAAGTTTACAAAGGTGTATCACTTGAACTGTATATTAATCGACAGTTTGAATTTACCGCCAAGAAATGACATTATACAAGCCAAGCTTTAAATCAAGGTTACGAAAAATTGACCCAGAAGATCAAAGGCACCGCCTTCAAGTTGCGCTTCTGTGTAGATAGGGTGTTCTGTGGTAAAGTTCCGACGAGATGGGTTGAATGCGCTGCTAATTTTTTTGCCAATCCCACACTAGTGTACCAGTTATCAGTATAAACGACCCTACCACAATCAAGTGAATTGTTCATGAGCTTCAAAACTACTTTACTTGCATTGGATTCATTTTTCACTTTTACCCTTTTCTTGTGCAATTTTTGATGTAGGAGGACGATTCTCTTCTTCCGAACTATCGGTCGTACTTGGACTATAGTTTTGGTCAGCATTTGAGTCATCGATATCATCACAGGATTCGTCGCTCATACGCTCCTCTTCATCGTCACTCATATTCAAGTCGTCGTCAGATAAGTCCATTGCCCATTCTTCTAACTCCTTTTGTTTTTTTTTTCTAACTGATAGTATACTTCACGCGACAAATCAAATTGACAGGCTAAGACACGCCAAACATACAAATATTTGTTTACAACCGCATAACGAAGTAGCCTTTGGCATTTTCGAAACTCAACGCAAAGTTGATGTTCCCCGAGAAATGTCATTCATCGACACCATTTTTGCGCTCGTGAGCGGATATAGTGAAAAAACACTTGCTGCAATGCATTGTCGCGTTGTGTAGATTTTCAATCTTCGGAAGAATTTTTGTTTCAGAAATCTGCTGAAAGTTTATCTGGATCAGTAATTTCTATTGCAGATTGTCAGAATTCCCATATAGAGCACAGAAACATATCAGAGATGTTGAAAGTAACAGATTTTGAGACATTGAACATCCACTGCAATTATTGTTTGAATCTCATTTTTTGTGAAGGAAAATAAACTTTTCACTTGAGTTTTTTGGGTTTATAACCTTCCACAACTTGAAAATAATAGAGTTAATATAGAAAATTTATACAAACTTAGAAGGCCAAACTATTAGTCTAGTCTACAAGTCTAAGTTCACAAAATAATATTTTCTTCGTGAAGAAAATATATTCCATTTGTGAGTAACTTGTAGTATTCTGAATTTGACCACAAAAAAAATTAATGAAATGAATTTGAATAAATAATTTTTTAGGTTGTGGAAGGTTATGAATAAAAAACTCAATTAAAAAAAAAGAATCCACTGCGATGTTCTGTTTACACATGAATAGAACTTTTATAGAACCACCAATGTCGTACGAAACGTCCAAACTACGCAGAGTCGGTGCAAGGTCACAAAAATTGTGTGAGTCCAAATGAAGCACACGGCGCAGGATGAATTTTTGTTGACATCTACGCCGGGTGAGTCATTTTGTCACACACCCAAAACTATTGGAAATTTTTCCGAATTCGTCCAAAAAAATAAATTCCTGCTTTTGCTATTCACCTAGAGATGAGAATTCGGTAGAATTGTGAGAAAATAAAAATTGGCCCAGAGGTAAATTTATCCGAGTCGACTTGGCAGTTAAAGTGTTAAGCATCTTAGTACAGATGTCGCCCCCACGCTCTTGTCAGTCTTGTATGAAACTAGCACTAATTGAAAATGTGGTGTCGGGTTTTTCCATTTTTATTTGATTGGCTAGTGAAAAGAGATCGCCCACAAAGGATAATCAAATACCAGTAGAAAACCAGTAAAAACGTTTCAATGTTCAAAAGCAACAAAATCAATAGAAAAACACGATAAAAACATCGAACACATCAAAATATCAATGTGACATGACAATGTGACAATTGACTTGACACTTGTCATCTTTGAAAAATGTGAACAACCCCCTCCACCGAAAAAATAGGGTACGATCCCAAAAGCGTCGATTGTTTTTTTTGCCACAAAAATCTAAACAAAATCTAATCAGTGGAATCACCAGGCTTTGGGGCCGTTCATGAAATACGTTCGCATACAAGGGGGGGAGGGGTCTGGCTGAGTGTGACAAGATGTGACAAGGGGGACGGGGGGTATACGGCAACGTGACGTTCGCCGTTTATATTCTTTGACATGAGCGCTAGCCAGCGTGACCACTTTTGGTAGAAAATCTACTTTTTTAGTAGATTTCTGACGAAAATTGAAAAATTTTGGTAAGAAAGAAATCTTCAGTAGATTTTGGTAGAAATCTACATGTGCGACATCTTCTAACGAATTCCTAAATTCGTCAGATTTTTTAATTTGATCTATAGTGACTCCATCTTTGCGAATGAATTTTCAATTGAGAATGCGAATTAATCTTGTTACAATACACTGTATTTCACTATACAAATGAAACAAAATAAAGCGATTTTTTTCTGTTTCATTGTGTTATTGAGCATTGAATCTTCTGATTATGTAAAATATGTATATTATTTGTGGCCATCCATATTGAATTTGTTTATAAATATCTTAGAAATATTTATATGTTCGTTATGAAAGATATTTATTAACTTATTTAGATTTTATTATAAAAACTAAATAAATATTTTTAGTTTTCAGAATTTGTGTACTGTCATTTAGAATTTATCATACTCAGCAGGGGGGGTCTTAGTTTTTGTGACGAGATATTTCTAGGGGGGTCACAAAAATTGTGACACAGTGTGACAATGGGGGGGGGTCAATAAAAGCTGATTTTAGTGTGACGTATTTTATGAACGGCCCCTTTCTAGGGACCTTACAATAATTGCAAAAAATCTGTGCTCTTGCAGATGAAAATATGGAAAACCTAATTCCAGATTTTCTTCTTCCGAATCTGAATGCGTGGAGGTACACATATTAAATCACGTTGTGCTACACTTCCTCAAATAATTTTGAATATGGAAGTTACGTTGTGAGGAGTGGCAATCTATTATTCATAAGGATAGAATATATTTCCATTTACCAAACATCAGCTTGGTCTGATAACAGAATTCGTTATCAAATGTTCATAATGTGTATAATTTTTCTACAGGTACTATACACTTGTGTCTGCTGTCTCGCTTACTTATAGCGTTTTTCATTCTTTATTCGTGCATCTCAGAGACAAAATGAAATTGGTAAAGCTTTTCTCCTCAACTTTCGTTCCTCGAATCATTTGGAAATCATCCCTCTCGACTAAAGCATCCAATGGTTATTCCAGTGCACAAAAAAAATTACAAGCATTATACCCCCAATAACAGAGCTATTGCTTATTTTTCTCCATTCTCAAAGATATTCGAGAAGTCATATCACAACAGACTCGTATCATTTCTCGAGAAATTTGATTTTGTTTCTGGTTGTCTGTATGGTTTCCAGGCTGGTTTATCAATGAAGGATGCCATACTTTCTCTCTACGATCATATTTTATCTAACTTTGACAATGATAATAAAACGCTAAGCATTTTCTTTGATTTGACCCGTGCCTTTGACACTATAAATCATTATCTCCTCTTCGATAAACTCAACGATTTAGGTATTCGGGGTCCTTGTTTTAACTGGTTTAAGGCTTACTTGACTGGCAGAACCCAATCTGTAAAAGTAAAACTTGAAACTGGAACTTTTTTTTTCTGAAAATCGCCACATTACCACTGGCGTGCCCCAAGGTAGTGTTCTGGGCCTCACACTCTTCGTTTTATTCGTTAATGATATTAATTAAATAATTGTGGGTCTACTGTTCGATTTGCGGATGACAACACATTAACAGTCGTATTAAAATGCTCTACCGGACTGTCTAACAAAGCGAATGCTGCTGGGTCGAGTACGCAAAATTATTTTATCACGAATGGTTTGATTTAGAATAATGCCAAAACAAATTCGGTTCTATTCTCGATTAAAGGAATTAACTACAATTTACTAGTTGAGTAGTACTATAGTACAGGTGGACGTTGCAAAATTTTTAGGTGTTCTGATTGACTCTTAACTGTCTTGGAATCCTCAGGACGATCTAATTTTGAGAAAGCTGTCGAGGCATTGCTTCGTTATATAGAAACTTCGAAGCTTTGTTCCAACTAGCATACTATTGAGCTATTACTACGCTTATATCCACTCCAAACTCAACTATGGTGTTTTGTGTTCTGGAAACTGCAGAAGGATTCAGGAGGTTCTTGTGATGCAAAAATAATCAACCGCACCATGTGTTTCAGAAAATGTTTAGACTCCTGTAAGCCACTGTTTACCGATTTGAAAATTTTAACTGTTGTGTCGATGTATATCCTTAACTCCCTTATTTACGTCCTCTTTGAAAAGGTTTTCTATTCACTCAATGATTATTTTCAGGTGGATCTTGATCATTGTTTGTTAATTTTTATTGCTCGTTTCTGTGAACAATTTTATGTATTATAATATTGTTATTTCATATTTAGACCGGGAGGTCATGACAGGTGACGTTCCACCATTTTTTCGTGCATGCCTTTTTAAGGCTTGATAGCTAACCCTAAAATATCAAAGATAGTCGGGGTTTTAGCCCCCCCGCGCGTCCTCTTCATAAGGAAAAACGCTTTTCTTTCTGTAGCGAATTTTCGTGTTTTTCCGTGATATTTTACTGCATGCCATTGTAATATACGGAAGAATTGAAGCTCTAATAATTGATGGCATGCACCCCGCAGCGGCCCAAGATGATCAAAGGGTTATGAAAACCTGAAAAAAAATTAAGGAAAATTCCGTGTTTTCAAATTACATGCCGATGTGAAGAATTGAAGTTTTTGTAATAAAAACACTATGAAAGAATTGGCATGCACCCCTTGTAGGACCAACGGTGAAAAATTTCCGGAAAATTCTGTACAGAAAAAAAAGCGTTTTTCCTTATTATAAACTTGATTGTTTTCATGCTTTGTGCAAAGTCTAAGGAAATAAAGAATTCGAATTTGAATCAGTTATGTAGGTACTTACCGGCAAGATAGCAAGCATCTTTGGGTTTCTTCAAACGACAAGTCCCAGAAGCATTCATGGCTCTGGGTGGCCACTGCTGACCGTTCCTTTTTTCCACCCTAAGACGGCCACCCTCGAAGTGCCTGAGTTGATGGTTATCCTCGTCGTTGTTTCCATATACGATGGACAAATCCAGGAAGTGATTCACAGAAGTGAGCTTAAAAACGATAGAATTGTAAGCTCGCAGTAATTTTCATTTTATTTTCTCGAATATACATTTCCAAAAAAGCGATTTCCATTTGAAACTTTTTGTAGAAAACAATTACTAGATTGAACACCAAACTAATATTATGCGCACTCGCGCGTTTTGCCAACGAGTTCAACATCTTCAGGAGAAGAAAATTGATACTGGATTTCGTTGCTTCATGATACGAAATTTAAATATGACAAGGACAGTTGGTGAATGTGTAGAAGCCTATCAGAAAACAACTACTCTCTATCCAAGAGGTATCTTTGCATGATTCTCAACAGGAAATATTATTGCGTTTGTGTTCGATGATACAAGTGCCGGAATTAATTTTCAATCATTGGGATATATACACTTGAAGACTGGTTTCGAGCTCATTGGCTCATCATCAGAGCAAGGTGGGGATCCAAGCAACACCTTGAAAGTCGTTGATCCCCACTCATATCAATAGAGTTCCTACAATATAAAAACTGTTGCACGTCATCAGGGGCGTGGTCAAATTCTGAAGTACACTATAGCCAGATTGTCATTTAACTATGGATATCAGATAATAATGAAAGTGATGTATTTATTATCAAAAGATTCCAATCAAAAATATACCCAACTACTCAACTACGTGTGTATTATTCATTAAAATGTGGAAGTTCATCCATGAAATAGTTCTTTCTCCTCTAGTTTTTCAATTGTGGCCAATTCCGAAGAATCGAGATTTTCCAGTTTTAAAAAAACAAATACTCACTGCGTTCATACATGCTATAAATTTTGCTACGAATAACACTCGTATCCAGTATTCCAGCATTTTTGAGCCTCTTAGTTTTACGCATTCGAAGCGATTCAAGAGCTTCGGTATCAATAATAATCTATACATTCGACTCGAAGTCAGCTGCTAAACGCTAGAAGTGAATATCTGAAGGTAGGTCACGAAACCAACTCACTATGTTATTCTTGATTTGCCTCTCTAACAGAAGTTGATGCAAAGGGTCACTATTTTCTCGTTCTCTTTCAAAATAACAAATGAAAGATGCCACCAACTCTTCACAGCGCTCATTCACATGTTTTGACATATCCACGAATATCTTGGGAATGATACTTGCCATATGACGATCGAAATAAACAGGTTTTGATCACAATATCCAATTTGAAATATCGAAAAGACGTAAACACAGAACTGTTACTTTCAAGTAACAATTATCAATTGATTACTCTCAAATTTCAAATGAAGTGCGGCAACATCGCAAGTGCTGCCAACTAAATTCCTAAGAACAACAGGCGCCAAATTTAAATTTCATTGCAAACAATCCCGTGCATTTTCATCAATGGATTGGTGCCACTGAAATGATTTTATGTCGTCATAACAGTTTTTGAATTATATTCACTTATACTTGAGAAAGTTTGAAGTTGACAATGAACAAATGAACATCTGCCAACGAGAAGCAAATCACACCTAAAGGAATATGCTCAAATCAATTACAGGGCCAAGTAGGACTGCGTGGCATTGTCGGTGGGCTAACTTGAGAACAGGAGAATCATAAAAAAATCAAGAAATTGGGATGAAACTTGCAGGACAGTCTCGGATAACTACATAGCAGGTGAATGGACACCTGTCAGAAAACAACTACCCCCGTGTCAGATAAAACTAAGGTCAATGAATTATATCTGACAGATTCGAGTTGACAGATGGACTAATGATAGGTTCACTTGCTCATTTTCAGCCTTCGAGAATCACTATTAAACATTCGGTATCAGCAGTGTTTTTTTGGAGTTTTCGTGAAGTAGGATTTTTCAAAAACAGGTTAGTTATTTTGACAATTTGTTCTGATTTACGATTGCATGAAGAAGAAATCTCAACGTGAAAATTGATATGTGAAAGAATATAATTGTTATATATATATATATATATATATATATATATATATATATATATATATATATATATGTATATATATATATATATATATATATATATATGTATATATATATATATATATATATATATATATATATATATATTTATTTATTTATTTAAGTCGGGACTATATGTTTGTCACTTCAAAGAATGTTGAATTTCCAAAAGTGTCCGGTGGTTATATTGACGTGGGTAACTGAAAATTAATTGATTGAAATTCCTGCTGCGATCAGAAATAACGAAAAATAGGAGAGGAACAAAAAAAAAATGTCGGGATGATGGCAGTTATCAACCATACTTTTCAATAGGAATCAGCTGACGACATTATTCAAACTTGTTACGTCTCTAGTGGTCGAGAGTAATATAGGAATTTCAAACCTTGTATATAATACTTTCAATAGAAAATTCAATCCAAAACTCACTTCAATTCATTCCAAAAAATATCACAGAAAAACTTTTACAGTTTCCTGTAATTATTTAATGAAACCGCAACATGTGTTTCGTAGAGCGGGTGCAAAAGATTCTATTTCCTTAATTTTTTATACGAACACAACCAATGTCGGACAAGGTTTAGGTAAAAAGGCAAGTTCCTCATTGTCTCTTAAGCAATAATATATTTGTCATATCACTTGTTACCAAGGTACTGATATTAAGTTTCTTTCTACCTTTTTCAAATGATCCATTTATGAAATATCAGTAATTTCGTTTCATGTATGACCACCAAATACTACTACTAATAATGGCTGATTCCTCCCTCAGAACATGAATGAATAAATGGAAGTCACATCGAAATGAATTCAGAAGAAGCCCTTTAAAGAAGTTGTCGAGTTATGCCACAAAATAAGTTGTCACCAAGAACTGTAGACAATGATGCATTCACAAAAGAATTTCATTCGACCTCGAAATACTAATAGTAGTACAAAAAGTATAGTAATCTCCCTCTTTATAGCCCATATATACGAATTATTATTTACTAAAAAACTCAAATTGAACGTTAATTCGTAAATCCTGTCCCCTGATTCACGCGGTGTTCTTTGAACATTACAGGTCTCCCCTTTCGTGTGGATCTGCATATAAAAAAACTCTCAGTAGTTGAATTACTTACTTGTTCTGCGGGTACGGAACCTCGAACGCATCTTCGGTCCCTATTGGTGATAGTCCTAGCAAAACTCATGCATCTGGTTCTAGTGGGAGAATGAGCCGGATCATCGTATGGCAGTATCATAGGATAACAGTGTTCTGGTACATCGGCCAGTTCTAGAAGTTGGCCATCTTTAGAACAACATCTTGTTTTATAGTGTTCTGAAAAATTGATTGATAGTCAGAATGGTAGAAATGGCGTTGAACTACTGTAGTTTAGGTCTTAGATAGCTTACTTTGATAAATTGAAATTAAAGTGAGTTAGAATTACTCCCATGATCAATGTGATAGTCAAATCAGTACCTTCGCTCTTACAATTCACCAATTATTGGGAAACGCTCAATGGATACTTTCAAGCCCTTTTTTGAATGTCATCAACATGGCCCATTTCATTGTTCAGGAATGTTCCTGTTTCACCAACATTTTCATAATATGCAAATCTAGTTATTTTCTGCGCGCATTATGGTTAGAAAACTCACATCAAATCCTTTGAACGAAATAAAATAAAATCAAAATAGTTTCAATTTTCTATTGAGAATAATTGCTGTGACGGACCTACCTCTTTAAAACAACCCAACGTATTTTAATCTCATATGTATTTAATGAATAATGTTAAATTCAATGTGTAATTTTAATTTTATTGGCATTTCTACTGCAATATCATGTAGTTTAAACGTTTATTGAAATATTGTTCTATGAGCACACATTTTTGTGCAAATCAATAGGTCGAACTGCTACAAATGATAGAAATATAACGTTGTTGAATGAAGGTATATATTTTCGTATTTAATATGTCCATAAAACTTACGCGTACTATATGGAAAGGAGCTTCACTGAATAATTATTAAGTTGAGGTCGAGGATGAGATCTGAATTATACCCTAGAAACAGTATTCTCAAAGTGAAGGTTGTCTTCTGTTCGGTGTGTATTTTATCGTTTACAATTTATCTAATATCTAACCTAACATAATTAAAGAACCATTTGGACAGATTATGCTTTCACTATAGCGTGCATGTTACTTGGAGCTGTCTGGCCCTAGGCAGCTGATACAAGTCTTAGATAATATCCACTTTTTTTTCGAATTAGATTATTACTGTTTACTTGGACATTGATGCGGTACGATTCTTGGAAGAAATAATTTTTTGTTTCACTGAAATGCTTGCTATTTTCAAAGGAGCCGTAGTATTCATGACTTGAAAATCTTCTTTAGGATGATACTTGCTACTGACCAACTATACTCCAAGTAGCGGAATTAAATTTTCATAGTTACAGATCGATCAAAGTTGAGAAAGAATCAATCATAATCAGTTAGCGCTGTGATGGATCCTTTGAAATGGTGTATTAAACATACCATGAATTTCTAAATAACAATATGTGGATCTGACTGAATTGGTGTTTGTACGGACTTCCATTGTCTATATAATCAATTCTATCGAAACCTTCAACAAAGAAGATATGCGATGGAAAGAAATATAAATTGAACCAATAGTTTACGAATTATGAAATTGAAAAACACGATGAAGCAATCATATATTCAACTCTCAAACTTTGATAATAAATTAGCAGCAGTTAATCAAAAAGCAAAAGTAAGGATTATAAAATACCGTCAAATAAATGGTCCCAAAGAATTCAATCGCACGAAAAAAAAACTATAATGGACAAAGAACTAGAATGTTGAATATGAAGTGTGAAGTGATAGCTTTTTCTTCAAGTAGCTCCTTTATTTTTCACGTACTACTGTAAAATCTCCTATAGGATACGATGAAGATTTATGTCACCAACAGTTTGCGATTTAGGAAATTTTTTCGGATATATTCTGGAGAAACAGAAATTCTGAAAAAAGGTTAACATTTTTTTCAGTCTATGAATAAATACTGTCGAACGAATGAAAATTTGTGACACGACCTAATGAATTTCCAGGCCTCGACATTATATAGAGTACTCACACTAAAATGTAGAATTTTACAAACGAAGCTTACATCAAATCATAAATATTCAACTGAACATCATAGCGAAGTAAAATGAGGATAATGAATATTTCAAATGAAAAAACTTGTTTCGAAGATTCGAATAGCATGTTGAGCTCTTTTATCATTTGTCTTGTAGCTAGATCTTGATTTTTGAGTTTTCTATTTTCATCTAATAACTTGATGAACTTTGTCCCTTCTATCGTTCCACCTACAAAGTTTCTCATATTTCATTTTTAATTATGTAATAGATTGAAAAAACAATGTCTACCATTGCAGAAAAACTCTGCCTTCATTATTTTTGAAATTTTGGAAATACATCATTTCAAAGATGAAGGAGAAACAGCTGAAAGCCAATATGGCCGAGGAACGTAACATCGGATGGAGTATCAGAAAGCACCATTATAGGTCCCAGGAAAAAGTGTCATTAAAAATGTGTGATTTGTTCAAAATATTTCCTTAACCAGTTTACCAGAAAGAATATTCAAAGCATTTTCCGAAATGTCTTCCAATCGTTTCTAATAGTTTTAAGAATACCAATGGTGATAATCGATTTCCTGATACTCGGTATATTTATATAGACCATAATTCACCTATTTACTTTCATTATATATATATATATATATGCACCAAAGTGCGAGATAACGTGTGTGATAAGTGCGTCAACAAAAGTGACAACATTACACGAGTGTAATGGCGGAAAACTTCGGTTATCATATATATATATATATATATATATATATATATATATATATATATATATATATATATATATATATATATATATATATATATGTATATATATATATATATATGTGTGTGTGTGTGTGTTACGGTGAAGCGTCTGGAAAGATTTACTTGTCCAGCCAGCACATTTCTGACCGCGGAAGCCTAGCCGATCAAATATATATATATATATATATATATATATATATATATATATATACATATATATATATATATAAGTGGATGTGTTAAGCCTTGCGTAGATCCAGAAACTGCCGTATAGACACGATTCATTTCAAATCATCTGTCCTTCTATCACAATTTGTCTTCGATACGAGGACCATGCCAACCCACAGCTAATGAAGGCCAAAGCCAGAAACAGCTAGTTGTCTTGCGGTGGGCATTTCGAATTGAATGCAAATTGTGATAGACAGATAATTTGATAATCTATTTTATATATATATATATATATATATATATATATATATATATAAATATATATATATATATATATATATATATATATATATATATATATATATATATATATATATATATATATACATATATGTATATCACCCATTGATTGATTGATGATTTGTTGCTTTGTGAAAAGTTGGTGGCTTGATTGCTTATTCCGGAATATATGCCTGGTGCTTTTCACCCACACGTCAAGAACCGACATTTTTCTCGAGATACTTTCTCCATTGTGGATTTGATGGTGGGCCTCACGTCGCGTCGTACAGGTATTCTAGAAAGGCGTCCAATTCTGCATAATATCCTTGGTTCTAGTTGAGATACGTCGACTACACGTTCATAGTATGGAACTACAGGGATGCAGAATTGGACGATTGCGGATAACGTAAGCATACTCAAATTGAAACTTGGCTTCAACATTTGTTCAAATTGATTTATTCAAATTTTGTCTGATTCCTCCATTCGATATTCAATATTTAAATATTCTTTAACACTGTAAATTTTTTATGAAGTGAACTTTCGATTATTCACTCTTTGGCCATAACTTATTTGAATTTTCATGTTTGGATTTGAGTGCCTCATTTGATTAAATTTTTTCGTTTTTTTTCATTCTCATAAATGCTTCTCGATCAAATTCTTCTAATTCATTTCCTAAGTTTGAGAGTTATATATTTGATCGTGTCACAGAGTGATTGAATACATTTTTTGTTATTCATTTTTTGAATTCAATTTTTTCCATCTCAAGTTTTTAGCAGGTTTCAAAGGAAAATATTATGTGGAAATTGAAAGTTCGAAACAATACTATTCGGTCGGTTTTGATGTATGAACTAACCCATCTAAATGTATTTCATTTATAAGCGCCAAAAATATATTGTGAGCATTTTGAAATTTTTATATCTTGTTCATTGACTTATATCATGAATATGTGCAAACCGCCAGATGAATAATTTTTTTAATAACTTCTAGATCACAATGAACATTTTTGAATGAATACAACAAAAAGGTCCTATATGTGTAGCGTTAGGTAAGAGAAAGACAGTTTATCGAGACCCATAGACCTCGGGCATATCTGACAGATGACACTTATTGACAGTCGTACATCCAGCCTGCTTGACAAACAGACGGATCTACAAATGCTCATTGTGCATTTGTGTCATATTTCAATTTTGTCTCGATTACCTCAATTTTGAGCATTTGTGAAATGTGGAAGTAGAAGCCATCGAACGGTCCACTATTGAAAGTCATTATTGAGGAATGTAGTAACAATATTATGGTTATGTGCAGGAGCAAAAGGCAGAAACTACTACTCCCTTAGGGAATACTTTGATGATCAAATTGATGTCCATCCCATCCAGTTTGTTTAAGTTAAGGCATTTTAATTTTGATTAATTTTGATTATATGTCTCTTATTTATGTAGTGTGAGAAGTGACTGTCATTTGTGTAATGTGTGTAGTTAGAGTTATTGTTCAAAATGCCATTCTCAGTTTAGTTTAGCATAGTTTAAGATATGTTGACAAATTCAATACTTGTACTGCAAGTCTCATGAATAATAAATGATTTGATTTGATTTGAGCAACATCTCGTTGCCACCACATTCGTGGTTAGTTTTCAGTTGGAATATTTTCAAGCATTGCAGGAATACGGTTTTCCAAAAAATCGGTGGTTCGTCAAAATGCTTGGAAAAAGTCGATGGGACGTCCATTATGCATCACTCCACAAAATTGGATCAAGTAAGTTGGGATTGTCATGGACTGAAACTTGAAAGCAATGATTGCCATTTTTTAATCTGTAGGTCTGAATCTTAGGTGTGAAGGTAATCTGAAGGGATGATACCTGTACTATTTGAATTTTTTTTGCACATATGACTAACTGATCATAATCTCCACCGAAAATGCACGAACCGAAATATGGGGATTTGATTCGGCGTAGGCGAACACATTTATAAAATTTTCCCTAGTTCGCACAGGAGTAGGATGTACTTGATGTGTTTATCCTGGAAATCATCCTGTTCGAATTTAATTTTTCACTTACGATACAACCAGATACCATAGAATTGAAACAACACTAAAAGTTCTAACATTTGATTGACTCTTGTTCTTTCGCATCCACTTCTTTTCTCTACAACTTGGAACCATTCATTCAGTACGATTCAGTACGAGTAATAGTAGTTATATAATTCAATGTCTAATGAACCATATATCGAATGATATAGACCAATAAAGAATGTTGCCTGGTGTCATTCATTCCATGGAAGTTGAGAATTCCATTAATTAATGAAGTCAAGAACAAATCTTCGAAATCTCAGAAATAAAAATTCATCTCTCCATTCTCAAAAGCTCTGGAGATCAAATTGCATTTTGATCGCTAATATATTCGAGAGTTTCTGCATAATATATTGTAAAACGGAAAAGAGAACTGTTGTGGCAAATTTTTCACTAACCACTGAATCGAATTGATACTCACCAATTTGAGGGTTACCAGCAGTCATACTCATATCATGAGTTATTATTTGGGCAAACTGCATAGCCAGTAACGTGAACAGGTGATCTACCACAGGGACATCCGGATAGATGAGCAAACTGATAGATCGGGCCAGAGGAAGGTCCTTTCCACTTTTAGCTACAGGTGGATTACTGATTTCTGAAAGATGGAGAAACAATGAGAACGTCTGTCGCAATGTCGATGTCGTTCTGAAAATGTTACTGTTCATTCCTAGTACCTTGGGATTTTGCTTTGAATATAACGATGATCATTGTATAAGATATATAAGATCTACTTCACAACCCTTGTTGATGTTTTTATCACCTGAGAATGATATTTGCCCGTAGAAGTCGATCAGCTTGACCAATGTGCTGTTATGATTGTGTTTTTATCAGACATGGATATATAGAACAAGAATATATAACTGATTTAGCCTAACAAAATCATGCATTTGAGTTATCCAATGGTCACTTGTTTTGATAGATCAGTATTGGGTCAAGGGCTAAGTGCAAGAAAAAATCGAGTATATGGTATAGTAGAGTTTTGAATCAATATTTTGCCAATATAGACTGGATGTTGATAATAATCGGTGACGCATTTTTTCAATCATTCAGAAGTTTATCTGATTCATCGCCCCAGTCTTCAAGTACACTAACTGAGGTGTGCAATTCACAAGGAATGCGGTATGCTTTCGGTCTTCAACTTTTTCTATAACCAGAAAACCTTTTTTCGAGGTCTGATATGGTTGCTATAATCATTTTTGATTATTTGACCAACTTGCACTGATGGTGGGCCAATGGCCCCCCAAAACTGGTATGAATGTGTGCTTGCCTCTATAACTGAAAATCAATTCCGACATTTTTGACCAGAGGCATACGCGGGAAGTTCTTCGGATATTATTCAACACCTCTGGTGGTATTAACCAGGGCAAAAGTTGTTTCCTGTCTAGTGTCAGCTCGAAAACGTTTCGTATATATTGTAGAGACTAGCCTGAACGAATTGTTAAAGATATGATTCCATCTTAGACTGGTGATCTCTGGAAGGCGTTTCATTGTGCTATTGAGTGGGCAATTTCTGTTCAACTGAATTAATCTTGTGAATATAACTGACTCCAAGATAATGGCAGTGGTATCAGCTGAGAAAACGGCCTGGGTTTTAGCCATATATGCATATCGCAATCAAGAAAGCAGATGGAAACCATCCATTGTTAACAATTCGTAACTGACTCAAATATTCCATGAGATTGTGAAAAACCGTATGAATCGTTGACGAATTATATCCCATGTGTATGGGAATAGTAGCCTGTTTCGACGATGCAATTTGTCGCTGCAACTTCAGAAAATTGCATGTGTCCATGAAAGTTTTTTGAGTTGCATTAATCTTTTTAGTGCGATAAGTTGCAGCGACTTGGTTATTTCTATGGTGAATTTGTTGCCGCAAACCACAAATATGTGGTGGCATCATTGTGAAGAATGTTGATTTTGAACATTTCAAATATTTTTCGAAACGTAAGGAAACGAGTTGAGTAATGAGGTGATTTGATCAGTTGTGATAATGTCTAGGCGTTCATCTTGGTTACATTCAGTGCTATTTTTTATATTGGAAAAGCAAACTGGCAGATCGATGATAAATTGCGTCGTCGAAACATGGTGTTATATTTCGCCAACGCAAATGGCGGTGACGCTCGGTAGAATTGACATACAGTTGTCCTCAGGATAAATAACTCGAATTGATTCATTCAAGAATATTCGTTCTTAATGAGCCACATGTTGAAAAAACAACTTAAGAAAAGGTGAAAGTATGTTATAGATTCTCAAATTCGTTCACATCAATTTCGTCATGTCAAATCTTTATCGCAGCTGTAATTAAATCAAGGAAGTACTTTTTAAATACACCACATTCCGTTTTTTCTTCGGTCACCTGGTTATAAATTATTAGGTCGTTGATACATAATGGTACGTTTGTATATTAGCAGATGATTATAATACCATAAAAATTTCATTCACATTGACCAAGAAAAGATAATTATGTACCACAAGAATTGAATGATCAAAAAGAAATTTACGAAAATGATTTATGTGCTGGTTGAATAATGAAAAATCATTCATTCAATTCATTCATATCCACTGATCCAATGAGTGTCAATTTCATTTTTCTTTCTGTTATAATTTTGGCTTTCAGTAATTGAAACATTGTGAAAATACTATGTCTTGCTTTTGTTTGAATGTCATTCAATCACGTTCACGTTCAATCAGCCAGCAACTTTTCGTGTATCGCAAATTTGCCTATCAGAAAAATACAAGAACTAGTATTTATCAAAATACTTCAAAAGTAGTGTTTCAAATTTTGGTTGTAAATTAATGTTGATGAACTCACGAAAATCAATAAAAACAGTGGAATCTGAATAATTAGTTGAAATAACTTTCGATTACAAAGAAGTGATATTAGCAGAGGTGTAATGTAAACTATGGCGTGTGCTGTCATTATTCATTAGGTAGGCTATTACTTCATTCAAGAAGTCCTCAAAAAAATATAACATAGCCTCGATTTTCGCAACCGTCCGTTATGAAAGGAAATAGGATGAGATAAGAGAGAGATAGTTATATACCGCTTTGATACGTATCGTTATATTAGGGATTCCAGATACTTGTCAGTTGAATCATTATGACGGCATTTCCTCCGTTACCAAAAAAAAATACTTTCGTTTGTTTTTTTCAAAAGACTCAGTATTTCCATGGGAAAATTGGTGCGCCCCCAGTATTTTTCTATCCTCTATTGAACATTTGGATAATAGAAGATGGAGATACACGAATGTTACACTGGTTTTGCCGATGAACTGTCATGAAACTAGTACAGACAAAAACTAATCGGTTTGCTAATGTTTGCCTCCCAGACATCACTTGATCTGTAATGCCTAATACCTGGTATCTCCCGACAAAATGTTTTTGTGTCAGAGGGTTAGCTTCTTCTGTAAAACTACGTTGGTGTGTATACGTTAGCGGAGATCCAGACATTTCGTGAATTCAGAAGAGGTGATTGACGTTACGAATGAAATACGAAGAGGTTGGATAGTTTCAAAAGAGATCGGAAAAGTTGTTGCCTCCCTCGTCTTCTTCTATGAGAACAAGTTGTAACTTTCCAACCTGAAATTGAATTGGAAACAAGCAGATTTTCGATTGATTATGAATGAACACTTCATTCTATGATTTTCACCAGACAGTTCAAGCAGAAACAAGCCATAAATCAGGTCCATTCAGCTATATCAGAAATGATAGTAAATGCTATGAGCTAATAATCTAAGTAGGTGAAACCACCAATTATACTGCTTATTTTTGATGGATAAAGATTTAGGCATAGCCTTACAGAACGGATAATAATTTGAGTGGATTCCTTTTGAATAATAAGGGTGAATCTTCATTTTTGGAAAGATCAGAGGTATACAAGTTGAGGTATGGTTCCTTAACTTTATATTGGCCAAACGGGAAGATTTTCCACTAAAGAAATGAGGGAGAATAGAAGTACTTTTTTGAATGAAAGGATCAATTCAACATTTGAAAATCATCTTCTGTTGGAAAGAAGTGAGTTCGATATTACTCATGAAGTATCGCATTTGGAGAAGGAATTCTTCAATTTGGAATCCTTCGAATTCAAGAGAGACAGGAAGTCGGTAAAGCTGAATGACCGAACATATTTGAATAATACTACCTTTCTCAACTTGATTCTTTATGACGAAATGATTTATTAGGATCACTTTAGCAGGTTGTAGAATAACATTTTCAGAATAGGATTTTTTCATTCTTTATGATACCTGTTATCGGACGTAGAAATTGTCACAAATATTAGAAATGCAAGGTATGTTTGACAATAATCATAAACATAATGATCTTCAGACTCAGATATGGGCTCAAAATAGGACGATCAATCTGATGAAATTCTGGTGAAGCTACTTCAAGATGATTTCATTTGTATTCCAAGCATTTGTAGAACTTGTCAACACACGTAACGTTATATAAATACATAATCTGACAGCATCGGCAACTGCGATGCTTATAAAAAAACACTTTCAAGACGTTTGGATGAAAACATGAATTGCATTACATCGAGTGACCGACTGAGTTTTCCTCATTAGTCCAGACGGAATGTACATGAATTTGGACGACTTCTATTCAACAGCCGTGCCAAATCGCTAATTTTTTTGTAGGTAGTTTGGACCTCAAGGAATATAGTGTGAAATTTGTGGAATCGAGAAATGACGATTTCTGTCAAAAAAAAATTATTGAAAAAAACAAAAGACATATTTTGATGTTATTATCTTTGGAATAAACTTTATCGAAAAATGTTTCGTACAAAAAATGTGCGCCGTGATGATATCTACAAAATAAGTCCTATACAAAAATCACGTAGAATTATTAGGTTGGCGGTAAATCACTGTTAAACAAAACTTTTTCAAAAAAATTGTTATTGTATTCACGAGGTTTATTAATGAAGTACTGTCCTCAAGCTCATCCACCATCTGGAAGAAACTCTCCTGGAGAGATACCGGTAAGGTTTATCCAGCCATGTTCTATAGTTTAGCAACAATGACCGATTTTCGTAAATCTGGCGTGTCGCTATAGCATTTGTTCCACAAGGCCGAGAAGGTGCAAAAAAATCATGGTGATTCTTTTCAGCATGTACATTCAGGATTTGAGTGAAAAAAATATTTTTAATTTTTTTTCAACATGTTTTTCGAATATGTAAGATTTTAGCTTATAAACAAATAGAAGGTACGCCTTATATATTCAAGTAATTTGAAATGTTCCTTAAGATTCCCGTAGGTCTTAGCGAGACGCGTAATTCAAAAAAGAAAAAGTTTCAATATCTTTATTCTAGGCCGAGATACAATAACTTTTACGTTTGTTTCATTTGTTATTGTTTAAATAAACATTTTCGCGAAATTCAAGTTTTCAGGCATTCGTAATAGTGTTAGGCATAATATTTGATATTATAGAAACCGTTTCGAGCATTGATCTCATGGCAGATCATGATTGCATTCGGTCACTCGCACGCGAAATATACTGACGGCGGCCTCGGTCCAGCCGGGTGACGCGTGCTGGCCTGCTAGCCTCGCTCCAAGGCTCCTCTCGCGCGGCTTACTTAAGAATTTCCATATCTCCCTTATAAATTGTCGTAAACAAATGAATTTTTTTTTGATTCAACGTATTTTTTCTCGTGAATTCAAAAATGTTCGTGAAAATCATTTTTTTTCAATACGTACCCCAAAAAATTGTTTTCAAATTCAATGTTGATGTTGGGTGGCCTATAAATAATCTTATATTTGAAAGGTGAGGAGAAAAAAAGTAAATTTGAATTCGTCCGTGATTTTTTTACTACAATTATCATCTACATACGAACTTTTCAACGCATTTGGATCATTGAAAATACTAGCTTCTCTCTTGAGATAATTACGGTCACTCCTCAAAAGTTTAATCAGTTTGGCTTTTCCCTGCTTGTACAGCGAAGACGTTGTGTCACAGCCTGTAAAAGCGTGGATAAGGTGTCGTATATCAGGAGAAGTTCGATACAGGCAGCCGGACAGAACATCGTTATGACGCTATATGGCGCACGAAAAAATGATAACTTCTCTTTTGATGAATTTCGGTACTTATGTTTTACGAAGTCAACCCTTAAAAGTACGTTCAATTTAAGCTGTCTTCCCCCAACCGCTGAGGCATGTGATGAACATTCGCTTCGCACTTATTTACGAGTGTGCCAATGGCAAGGCGGTTGTTCAAAGGATTCAATGCAATGGGGGTGGAAAAGAAGCAACAGTATAGTATGTTGGTGCCGATCACTTGTAAAAAATACCCAATTCCGGCCAATTTATTGGAAATCATTTCTTGCGATTGCGATACAAGTAGATGTCAAACTAATTGTGCGTGTCGAAAAGAAGGGGAGAAATGCACAATATTGTGCAAAAAATGTTGCGGACAAAATTGTTCGAATGTCATCGAACCTGAAATAGTTCTAAGCGATGACGAAATCGACGAACAATTTTCCGGAATTCCAGACGATATAGATGATACGGAGAATGTAACGTTTGCATTGAGTGACGATGAAAATATTGTAGGAAATAACGATGATAACGCTAGCTATGTCATAAGGTACTTGTAAGAATGTATGCAGATGATAATTGTAGTAAAAAAATCACGGACGAATTCAAATTTACTTTTTTTCTCCTCACCTTTCAAATATAAGATTATTTATAGGCCACCCAACATCAACATTGAATTTGAAAACAATTTTTTGGGTACGTATTGAAAAAAAAATGATTTTCACGAACATTTTTGAATTCACGAGAAAAAATACGTTGAATCAAAAAAAAATTCATTTGTTTACGACAATTTATAAGGGAGATATGGAAATTCTTAAGTAAGCCGCGCGAGAGGAGCTTTGGAGCGAGGCTAGCAGGCCAACACGCGTCACCCGGCTGGACCGAGGCCGCCGTCAGTATATTTCGCGTGCGAGTGACCGAATGCAATCATGATCTGCCATGAGATCAATGCTCGAAACGGTTTCTATAATAGTCTAAGAGCTACTGACGCACGTTTCATGAAGTGTTTTATGCACCTTGAAATTTTGCTATAATGCATCTCTTGGGTAGATGTGAAGGTGAGTATGTGTTGGCTAGACCTACCTTGGGACACAAGGTACTGCGCATAGAAGAAAGAAGAAAGTAGCTTGATCGGCGATAAACCGCCCAGTCTGGCAACCCTGCCAGGGTTATCAGCGAGTGATGAGCAGGTAGAAAGTCAGTCCTCGCGTTGCGATTGGTCGGCTGTGATATCGATGAACGCACAGGGTTGTATTAAGCATTAAGCTGTCACAGTCTACTACTCATGAGTAGTATTAATACATATCGTTTGGAGAGCACGTATTATTTCAGACAATATGTCCAGCACAGATACGGATGGGATTGAAAACAATGTCGTATCAAATGAAGAGCGCACGGAAAAAACGATGAATGCCCAAGAACCAAGAATATTAAGGAAAGCGTTTTTTAATTGTAATTCAGGTTATCAGCTATTCACTCATTATCTTCAGCTAGTGAGAAAAACAGTCCCTCTCGATATGTTTTCTTATAATCACGTTTATAGCTAGCCATCAGAACTACCTTTCAGAATTCGAAATGCAAAATCTTTCATCGTTTTTGCCGAGTATATGAATTTTCAAATTCACGTTTTCTATGTGACTGTCATCGATATTCCCGTTCATTCAGGTACCAGAAGATGCAGCTTATTGACAGGAAAAATAATATGTCTACAAATAAATTTGGTGAAAATGGACTGTTTTCATTCTTCCCATGTGCTCTTAAATTGCTAATAATAATAATAGTCCTCCTCGAAATAGAATAAAGAAAAGGCATTTGAGGCATTCTATAGAAACACCTCTTTTCAGTAGTTCCAAGTCCTGCCCTGACCCACTAAAAGTGTATGCCTTTTGTTATTATTTTTAATTATTGAATTGAAGACGGTGTTTGAATGTCTCATTCTTTATCCGTTGTGAAATTAGCTCAATTTTACATAGAAGATTGTTGGCTTCTTAATAGAACACGACAACTTTGGATTATTTTTTTATGTTAACCCCCTTGAAAGTGTCTGCCTCATTCATTATCCATTGTAAAATTAGCTCAATTTTACATTAATGATTGTTGGCTTCTGAATAAAACACTTCATTTAGTTAAGAAAAAATAACAACTTTGTAATTTTTTTTTTCATGTTAACCCCCTTGAAAGTGTCTGCCTCATTCATTATCCATTGTAAAATCAGCTCAATTTTACATTAATGATTGTTGGCTTCTGAATAAAACACTTCATCTAGTTAAGAAAAAATAACAACTTTGTAAAATTTTTTTTTCATGTTAACCCCCTTGAAAGTGTCTGCCTCATTCATTACCCATTCTAAAATAAGCTCAATTTCATATTGAAGATTGTTGGCTTCTGAATAAAACACTTCATTTGGGCCATATTTTTTCGCACCTTTCCTCTATGCGCAGTACCTGGTGTCCCAAGATTGGTCTAGCCAACACACACTCACCTTCACAACTACCCAAGAGTTGCATTATAACAAAATTTCAAAGTGCATAAAACACTTCATGAAACGTGCATCAGCAGCTCTCCGACTATAATATCAAATATTATGCCTAACACTATTACGAATGCCTGAAAACTTGAATTTCGCGAAAATGTTTTTTAAAAAATAACAAATGAAACAAACGGAAAAGGTATTGTATCTCGGCCTAGAATAAAGATATTGGAACTTTTTCTTTTTTGAATTACGCGTCTCACTAAGACCTACGGGAATCTTAAGGGACATTTCAAATAACTTGAATATATAAGGCGTACCTTCTATTTGTTTATAAGCTAAAATCTTACATATTCGAAAAACATGTTGAAAAAAAATTAAAAATATTTTTTTCACTCAAATCCTAAATGTACATGCTGAAAAGAATCACCATGATTTTTTTGCACCTTCTCGGCCTTGTGGAACAAATGCTATAGCGACACGCCAGATTTACGAAAATCGGTCATTGTTGCTAAACTATATAACATGGCTGGATAAACTTTACCGGTATCTCTTCAGGAGAGTTTCTTCCAGATGGTGGATGAGTTTGAGGACAGTACTTCATAGATAAACCTCGTGAATACAATAACAATTTTTTTGAAAAATTTTTGTTTAACAGTGATTTACCGCCAAACTAATGATTCTACGTGATTTTTGCATAGGACTTATTTCGTATATCTCATCACGGCGCACATTTTTTATACGAAACATTTTTCGATAAATCTTATTCCAAAGATAATAACATCAAAATATGTCTTTTGTTTTTTTAAATTATTTTTTTTTGACAGAAATCGTCATTTCTCGATTCCACAAATTTCACACTATATTCCTTGAGGTCCAAACTACCTACAAAACAATTGGCGATTTGGCACGGCTGTTGAATAGAACTCATGTATTAGTCTACTGGCCTACATGTAGATTCAGTCAAGCAATACCTGTCGAAAGAATGACCGGATAACTACATTTGTTTTGACACTGCTTACTACGACAACACTTGAAACAGGGAAAACGGACTCGGCTCTTTGCAGGGACTGTGATCAGATAAAACGTAAAACAAGTCACACAAAACGTAAAGGGAGATTGTTGACTACTTGAAAACAGTACTGCTGATTACTTCTCAGTCATGTATTTTAATTCATTGGACCTCTTTTCAAATGCAGATGATTACATAAAACTAAGCCCCGTAACTGACATTGATATATTTCATAGTTTTAAAGCTATGCAATATGTCGGCACCTATAATAAGTGCAACATACCATTTATAGCTTATCTATGCATCTTTATTTCTACGAAATAGCTTCTCACTTCTTGTGCTTTTCTCTGAAGGTCCAGGTAAATAATTATATATTTATATTGGAAGTGGAGAATGATTTGTTTCCTATCGAATTTATTATCTGTTCGGGATCATGGTGATCTGAGAACATATTGCTTTCCAGATACATTCATAAATGAATAGACTCACCCTAGTTCCATCTGTCGTAGTATAAACGAACGCAAGGTATTTCAATATGTTATTGAAAGAAATTGTATACTCACTATCCCCATAATTTGCTGGCAGCAACCTTTTATATGGAGTATTTGGTGTTCCTGATACTGGATTCCTCAAATTATTGCAGGAGCCATCGAACGATCTATATCTTGTTTCTGGACATGATTCGGGTGGTGTTCCACAGCCAGGAGCTCTCACACCTTCTGAGGTAGATGAAGGACGGCCAATGCTGTACGGACCACGATACGGCAAATGGAAATCATTACCCCTAAGAACAGAAAATAGTATTGATGATAAATGGAAATGTTACTAACAGTCTCCATGATAGAAAATCTGATAATATGCCAAATCACTACGAACTTATTTTTGAGGAGAACATTTTCTAGGCTATCATTCAGTTATCTTTCCAAAAATACCACATATTTGCTTTTTCAGTGTTGGGAAAATCGAGAAAAATCGTGAAAATATTCAAGTATTCAGTGTTTTGCAATGAATGAAAAAAAAATTCAAAAAGTTATTTCTGATATTCTAAAAATGAACAATTTGTTCAGGCCAGCCTCAACTCACCTACACTGTAGGTTGACGGACTGACACCTATTAGAAAACAACTACTCCCCTGGCTAATACCACGAAGGGCATTGGATTACATCCAACAGGTGTTAGTGTGGGATTCTTCACAGAAGAAATTCCACATATGCTCTTGGCGATACACCACCAGAATTGATTCTGAAGGTGCTTTACACTTCCATTTGTGCTGCTCCATCCACAACACAGCAGTTTGTTAGTAACGTTACCAGTTTAACTAAACTTGGCAACTAGTTCCAGGATATATTTATTATTCAAATTACTGCTGGGATATTTTTCATCGAAAATTGTTACCGTTCTTTTTGTACATCTTCGACATTTTCCATAAATAAGAATAACTTGAAGCTTCAGTTCTCTGAAATTTTTGTGAAGATCAATTACCCCAATACCAAACTGATATTTTTTGCTCGACGTACGTTTCGCTAGCAAGGTTAGCATCTTCTTTGCTGTTGAATTTATTGACCTCTGAGGCCAGATTCAACAGCTCAAACGCTTCATACAGATACCAATTGCTGTTCACTCACAGTTTCGGAAGTATCACCTACAGCTTCGATTGTGTCTGTATCGTTCTAGTGGGAGTGTTTCTAAGAAATCTGACTCTACCATAATGATAATATTCAGACTTGTCTCCCCAGCAACAATATAAATTCAACCAGCTGACGGTAAGACAAGTCAGTGCAATAATCGTGATATTCCGGTTTGAAGTCATTACTAATGATTTGAAAATTGTCCAATTGTTTTCTCGACGTGAATTTCCATTAAGTTCAAGGATAATTCACTGTAACACATTCTGTGTGTGAGCTCGAGCTTTTGAGTGTTCTTTTTCTTGTCTCAATGAAAGATTTTGTTTGAAAATATCGAGAGGAGTATTGGGTAAATGATAACAATAGAAGTTTTCCAGAATTCGAAGTATGAGTATCAGGGAATGTTGATATATAGAGAATATCCATTTGGAGCATGTACAACTTGCAATTTTCAATGGTTTCAACACTTAGAGCTTGAAAAATCGAATCGTCAATATGGACAATTTTTCTGAAACGTATGGCCATTCATAAAGATGGAAGTCAGTTGAATGCCTCCCTAGTAAGAGAATTAGAAATTCCATTTGAAATATATAAATACAATTATTGAATTATGTTGATAAATATACAATCAATTGACTTTTATATTTGTAGGTGATTATGAGTTTAAAAAAAAATAGATAGTGACGACGTGAGATATAAAATTTAATACTCCGATTGCTAAATGATTATGAGAAAGCATAACTAACAATATATTTCGATTCCTCTTTCTACCACTCGTAACAGAAGGGTACATCATATTATACAAATATTTGGTTATTTTACGTTATTTGAGGAACATCTGAGTATTATTTTTTATAGTGAACTCAGAAAATGTGAGATCATCTAAACTTCTTTGACGTGCCTGATTCATTTAATAGAGTATGGGGTGTATGAATAAGTTTTTCATATCTTGTTAGTCTATCAGATCCATTGTGGAATGAGTTTAAATTTTAAACTTACCCATTTTGGGCTTGGTTGAAAGAATATGATGAAGGGCCCGACTTTTCTGAGAAGAAGTGTCCACCAAAAAATGCATCTTCTTTGAAGATGTCTTCCTTTGCATAATCACCCTGTGAGGATGAGAAAAAGACTGCCAGAATGATGACACAAATAGTTGCCCCCAACATACTCCACCGGATCTGAAAGGAACGGACGTATCAGCATCATACTCATAGTAAATTGGTTATATTAAAATTACATTTCACAGGCAAAGATATATATCCCTAGTCATGAAAAAGGGTGTGAGTTAACACAGCTAAATTACTGAAAATATTTCAATAGTACCAGCTATCGTGAATTGTATAAATTGGATTGATGTTATTCGTATGTGATATGAAGCAGTTTGAGATATTGATGAAACAATGGGTGAAGTGAATAAAAGGAAACATTAGTTCAAACTGTAAGTTGTTTCGTCGAATTAATGTCTCGAAAATACGGATAGGCTCGATTCTGATTCTAGCTCAAGCATTCACTCAGATCATAGTGGGATTTACTCCATCTGTGATGAATAATGTGTTCAGCCAGAGTGAATTACTTACTTCAACCCAGGAATGCTCCTGCTACCCACACGATTTCTCAAATTGAAATATTTTTTTGTGGTACATCATTTGAACAATTTTCTCCTATGGAATATCTTTTCATATAATAGCTGAATTTGGCCGAAGCTGTAGTTTTAGTTTGAGTATTCACTGAAAATATTTCAGAACGGTCGAATGCAAGGGTTTGCAGATGCCTCGTATTTTACTATAATTTGGTACTGACAATAATGATAATACTAATGTTTTTTTCTGAAATATTCATCCAATGAAAATACAAAAAACCATTTTGTCAACTCTTACTGCTAACTCCACTAACTCCAATTTCGAGACTCTTTAAATGCAATCTGTGACTGCTCAAAACTGAGGATCGCCTATAACGCCCGATGTTTTCAAAATTGCACCAGTGTTGAATGAAGGAAAGAAAGACATTTTGAACAAGGTTTTACAACTCTCCCTTTCTTACGGCTTCGTCTACAAAAATGCAGCTTTTTCACGTACTTAGATTTTCTCATTCAGTTCCATTGCCGAAAAATCGTCCGACATTACTATTTCTGCCACTCTAAAGCAGTAACCTGATATTATCGGTTATAACTAACCCTTGAATTAAATTCGACCATTTCGAGTGATTGCAGTCCCCATTAACGAATTTTTGGCTCTCCTGGAAGTTTGATATCTAGTACAACTTTGATATTTCGGTTATCATGATCAGAAACTGTTCTGGTGGAACTAACAAAATCATTTCAGAACAACTCGTCTAGCCCAGTCTCAATTCAACCTGCACAAGGTTAATGGACTGATATCTATCAGCAAATATATATTTCCTTGGCCATTCCCACGAAGAGCGTTTTATTAAATTCGACATCAACCAGTGTAGGAAAAATTCCATCATTGGCTTCAGGAAGTAAGATGATTTTCAGTTATTGTGATGGGCACACTCACAGAATGATTTCGGGCTCACTGGCTAATCATCTCTGCAAGGTAGTTTCCACTAACTCGAGAGTCGTTAGTTTCCTATAATGAAAAATTCATCTCCTGCGCGGGTATCACACTTGGAGAGATGTTGAAGCTGATAACTAGCAAAATAAGCCTATGGAGAAGGCAACCAGAAGCAAAACCACTTTGTTCATTCCTCGTATAAGGAATAAAATGAAATTTCTAGAGAACAGTCTACTGATCATAAGAAACACCTACCAGAGGTAACATAACTCACCCTGACAGTGTTTCGCGAATCACAACAACGTGATCATACAGATATATGTTAAAGAATAGCACGAATACCCGAATAACCTACCAATCAATTGTTTTCGTCAATAACAAACAGATGAGGGTAGACTGTTACTGAAGAAACTAATTAGAGAACAAATCTACGAATAACTTATTAATTACGCAAAAAAATATGAAATGATGTCTGGATGATGATTGGAACATATCAACAAATAAGAACCAACAATAAAATTCACATTAGAAACAGAAAATAACAATAAACTTCCATTTCTAGATGTAATGATGAAGAAATCGACACGCCATGTACATACAAGTGTATATCGAAAGAAAACACATACCAACAGATATCTTCACTACACCTCAAACCACCACACAAGTGTCAAGAAAGGTATAGTGAAATGCCTTTATGATAGAACAGAATATATGTAACTCACAACCTACACAAATTACACAAACTGTATCAAACATTATAACTCTCATGTCCCCCGTTTTTCTGAAAAAATAAAACGGATCTGCAACAGGAATAATGTTAGAACAACATTAAAAACAACAAATACCTTAAGGTCAATACTGGCACATACCAAACCAAATAATACAACGGAAAACACAAAACATTGTATTTATCAAATTCCTTGTTCGTGAGCTTAAAAATATATCAGTGAAACGTCTCGACCATTGGAAGTGCGAAAGAGTGAACACAAGATGTAGGTACATCAGGAACAGACAGATAGGTGGTTTTCAATTATCAGAACACATTCTTACTGCCGATGGAGATCATACAGAAGGAAGGAACGACACTAAAATTATAACGAAAGAAAGCAATGGCAGGAAACGAAAATTAAAGGAATCTGCTTTCATCATGATGTCTGGTGAAGAATGCATATCTATGAGTTCGCTTGATATGGATCGCGCATGGCTGCCCCTCCTAGAGGGCAAAATGTTATGTCAAATTTAAAATATTTGATAAATGTCGATTACGATGATTGTCTACAAGAGATATTTGCATTTGAACAGGAATTTGCGTTTAAGTTTTGAGAACGGAAGCGGATTTAGTTTCCGAAACGTTAAAGATGAGTATTTTCATGAGTATATATATATGAAAATACTCATCTACTCATATATATATATATATATATATATATATATATATATATATATATATATATACCAAATAACAAAGAGTTTGCTTGTATAACAGCCCAGCCTTTTGACTGCATCCTCACATAACATTCCGCTTTTCCTCAACTAGTCAGTCAAGACTACCCTTCACCTTATATATATATATATATATATATATATATATATATATATATATATATATATATATATATATATATATTAGTTCTTATAATTTTTTTGATAGACAAAATTTGAGTTATACGAGAAGTTGCTGATTAATTGGACTTGTTCTATCCAAAAAAAAGTGTTTTTCAATAGGGGCACCATTTTTTCGGAACAGATCAAAAATCTGCCCTTCTACCCTTGTATAGATTTCAATATTGATTGTTATTTTCTCAGATTCTGGTAGGTTACAAACCCAAAAAAACACGAAACAAATATTGATCCACCACAAAATAATGTTGTTCAAACGGTACCTTGTTCTTCTTCATCTCTTCTTTTTTTGTTTTGTTTGAGCTATTTTGACTCACTTATTTGATCTTCTCATATTAAACACACAGATTAGAACTATTCCTTTGCGGTTTTGTTTAACACTATTGAAATTTGCAGAAACCTTATGAATCATTCCTTTCATTTTATCGTATGGAACGACAAGAGAAACCAGACTTATTGACCTGTGATCTAAAATTCACTTTCATCTCATCAAGATTGATGATCTGATAAAATTATTCAAACATTTTATTTCTTGCAGTCATAAAATGTGGAATGTCACCTCTCCCATCGGAAGGTTATCAATCATTTCCGTAAATTTTATTTTATGATTCCTACCGAAATCGTGTTATTATTCCATGGAGAAAGTGGTGCTCCTATTTGTGTAGGTTGCAAGTTTTGCTAAATACATCCTATGACTGACTCATCTTCAAAGCAAAGAGTATCTGAAAGTGATGAGTCAATAACAGTTTATCAAACACATACATTATTTCTGATCGTTTGGTTCCAAATGTTGGGAAATTGTCTATTCATAAATATAAATTGGTCGGAAATTCAAATGAATGGATTCAAAGTGATATCCAATAGGAATGAATTGTAAGATGTTCGTCATAACGAACATCTTTATGAACATATTCTTCCATGTGAAAAATGATCAAGTATAAATTTGACCTGCATATTAGGTTCAAGGTAGCACTAGAAAGTGAAGAATACAGAAATTCTTATAAAATGATATTTCAGAAAGGAATATGATGTCAGATGACGAAATTGAAAGATGACAGTTTGCATCAACTGTAATATTTTAATTGCCAAATAGTCGTTAGAGAAAGATCCTGTAATCAATAGATAACATAGTAGGGGTCGAGAGACAGGAGTTGATAATTCACTTTGATTTGACATTTTCGAATATGTGGGTCTGCATTTGTCGGGCCAACCCTGATGAATCTGTCAAAGATAGAATTCCAAAGAAGACGGGCCATGAAAATATTCAGACTTAAAAGGTATCGAAAGTTTTAGTGGTGCTTCAGTACAAATGATATAGTTTGTGAGTTAGTATCGGCGGCTTTTATGTATGCTTTGATAGCAAATACCACACGAGAATATTGATCTAAGACTGACAGATCTGCTCTTCATGAATCATACAAAGCTTCGAGGTCACGAATTCGAAATGAAACAGGAAACCCAATTTGAATATTCATTTTCAGCGATTGCAACTATCACACAGTTTCGCAATAGATCATTTCAATAATATCTTCACTATCAAATCCTATTTTGATATGCCAGGCGATTATTTTGTTATGAGAAGTTTCAATTTCGAGTAATGAACTTTTTCGGTTATTGACGCTATTGGAGTAACAAGTTTACATTAACATCGCTAACAACTCTTCTCTCTTCTCTGTTCAAAGAGTGAATATCCAAGTTTCAGGACAGAAATCTTATGGATAGTATCTAAGTGTGTATGCATAATTATGTCCTGGACAAGATGCTGCTACCAGTATAAAGGTGATATAAGGAGTGACTATAAGTAGATGATGAAATATACAGATATATGAAGTGAATACGTGTTAGCCTAATAATTTTGAAATTGGAACATTCTTCACATAGTCGATAAGCGTACTTGAAGACTGGCTAATATATTCATCTCAAAATAATTCGTTCAGCCTCATATGTAAAAAAATATCGATTTATTTCGGATAATCAACTGATTCTCAAATCACTTGCCCCCCAGCGAGCCACATCCAAGTTGCTTAAGCAATGTCAAAATAGCGTGCCCCCAATAGAACAAATTGTTCTGTTATAAATGTATTATAAAGATTGATTTCATAGAGTTTGAATTGCTTGAGCTACATCAAACCCTGGCAAGCTGCAGTAGTGGGTCGAATAGAACCACTTGTTTGTCATGCTTCATAAGCACTTACACATAAACTTTGCTGTTTGAAAGCACAATTTACGAGAGTAACCATGAATCCCTCATAATATGCGACAGTTTGTTTTGACGTTTGCTTGAATCTGGTTGACAATGTTCCTTGCTGAATGGTAATGGTTCGGACTCTGTCTATATTATTAACTGTATTGAAACCAGTTGTTGAGAACCATAGCTGGGCATTAACTCGTTAATCCGTTAATCGTTAATTAACGAAGTTAACATTTTGATTAACGGATTAACTTTTGAGTTAACTTTTAAAAAGGTTCACGGATACGTTAACTTTCGTTAATATGTCCGTTATGTCCGTTAATCGTTAATCCAATGCCGAATAGTTTCCGCACGGCATCGTCATCTGACGGTTAACGCGTGGCAGTGAGTGAGATATATTTTGCAGAGGCGTGCGAGTGAGAAAGAAAACTGCGAGGAGATTTCTTTCATTTGACGTTTGATCATTTCATTACTTAGCGCAGGTGCTTAGGGTATGGTCCGATAGTAACCACTACTCACCGCTACTCACCGATTTTTTGACAGCGGTTTCCTGAAAAACTTGTAATCAGTGCCTAATTTCAGGACACATGTTAGTTTCAAGTTCAAAACAGACAGAGAACTACCTATGGTGTAAGGAACTACCATAACAGAGGCATTCATGTTCAAAAGTATGAAAAATACTTTTGACATATGACAACAGCGGTTAGGTTTGCTGTGTTTCTCAGGGAACAGATATTCATAAACCTATTCATTAAATACAATAGTGGTATACCCTCAAGCGCTGCAGTTGAACGTCTTTTTTCCACGGGTAAAGACATTTTAACACCAAAACGAGCCTCGCTTTCAGACGACAACTTCAACTTGTTAATGTTCATGAAGGGTAATATGCACCTTATGCCCGACGATTAAATTACACATGAAGTATTTTGTTTTATTCCTAACCTGTTAACATCCAAAACCAACAGGTTTTTGTTTCATAAGTTCACTAACGCAACGATATAAAGATGCAATTTTACACATATTAACGGATTGACGATTAACGTTAACTTGCGTTAATTTTTCCGAAATATAACTCTTCAACGTTTAACGAAGCTAATTAGCTGATTAACGATGCCCAGCTATATTGAGAACAACAAATCAAGTAAGGAAATCAAATCGAAAAAAAAAGTTGAAATGGATTTTTTGGTCAATAATAAAATTGAGTTTTGATTGATTAAAGAATATGATGTTGTGACAAAAAAAATGAGATATTGAATATGAAATATTAGTCAAAAAATTTAAATGAAGAAATAAATGAAATAATATTGGGACAAGATAATTGAGATATCGAATGTAGAATACTAAAAAAATTTTATAAAGGAATGAATGGAATGGTATCAATGAAAGTTGAAACCAAGTTTCAAGTTGAGTCTACTCACGACGTTTCAATTGCTGGTATCCGCAATCGTCTTCGGGTGATGACTGACGATATTTTGAGGTATGGTTGGTTATGAAGACCCGATTTCCCTATGGTGAAGGTAGGGAAGCGATACTAACTATGAGGCGCACGGGTGCTACTACTAGAAGTGCGCTTCAGCGGGAAATGGATGAATTGGCGCGAGATTCTCCCTCATCGAGCCGAAGTGGGTCCATGCCTTGGATAAGTGGCCTCTACACATCCCGGATCTCCACGCTGGGATGACCGAATGCGTCGTTGTTGAGGATGTAGGCGGTTTCCTTGAATTTCCTCTCGAACCAGTGCTCTCCCTTGTGTATGACCTCGGCTTCAGACCATTCAATGCTGTGATGGTTTGTCCAAACATGCTCCGATATTTCTGATTTCGTTGTTTTCCCTCGTTGTGTATTTTATTGTGTTGACCCATTCTCACTCCCAATGGTCTTCTGGTTTTTCCGATGTAAGATTTGCCGCACTCACATGTTATCCAATAAACGCAGCTGTTGGTGTCGCTGTTCTTATTCGGTGGTCGAATTTTTGTGACCTGGCTGTGTATTGTATTCCGTGATCGAAAACAGATTCTAACGTTGTATTTCTCTCCTATCCTCTTGATCCTCTCTGAAAGTCCTCTCGCGTAGGAGATGGTAGAGTCGTAGATTGATGGTGACTGGAAGAAGACGATAGCGGATACCAGCAATTGAAAAGTCGTGGGTACACTCAACTTGAGTCCTGGTTTCAACATTCATTCATACCAATCCAACTATTCCTGTATTTAAAATTTTCTTGACACACAATTATTTCATTTTTTCTTCATTTGAATTTTTTGTAGCAACATTATATTCTATGATCAATCAGAAATTACATTTATTATTGACCAAAAAATCTTTTTCAACCTTTTATTTTGATTTGATTTCCTTACTTGATTTGTTTGTTTCCATCCTTTCGTTCTTTGCCACAGGTTGCAATAGAGTTGATTATATAGACGATGGAACCAATACTATTCGTTTGTTGTGAGTTGAAAACCATTCAACCTAACCTAACCATTTGAATCGATTTTTTGTGAAATCGAAAAAATCAAGAAGGTCCATGGAGGATGAGTACACGAGTACGGCCTTCAAATAACCTCGAAATATATTTGGACGAGACAGGCTGCCTTCGGTAAAGGAGGGGGCTGGAACCTGGCAGTTTTGTCTGTCAGCATTTCTCAACATTTAGGCTGGGCGCAAATTGGGATGAGTACAATGTGAGATGATACGAGAAAAACAACTATGGAAAATTTGGTTTCATCAAGTTAGAAGAAATAGAATGCATCCTTGTACGAATGGATTAGAAAATTTCAGTTCCGTTCGAACCATTTTTCATATGCCTTCCATATCAATTAGTGGGAACTCAGTATTTAACAATTCACTCAGCAACATTATCAGTCGAGATGAATAATACTACCTATTGTAATTCACCAATATAAGCTAGTTTTGCTTATAATCCCACCGTTTTTTGATGCTTCGATTTGGTTCATTTCATAGAACAGATGTGAAAATGTTTAGGTTAGCATTTTGCAATACCAATAGCAATATTACATTACAATACGCGTGAGCAATGCATTCAATCAGACCGAATTAGTTGATTGAAAAGAAATCATCTGAATCAGAATCCGAGAAAACTGTATAATTAATGTCCGGAAAATGTTTTGAAAGATGAATAACTATAAACGGAAGTCCACCAATCATATCAACCTTCACATTGTTTTCATATACAGGTAAATTGCTACACTAAATTTTGTTTCCACAACAAGTTTGAGTATATCCTGAACCTTAGCTCAGTTCTAGTGCCCAGAAGTTGATATTGTTTCCTGTTGAGTGGCATTGGTTCTAACTGCAGTTATTAGGCCAGTAGACTAATACATGAGTTCTATTCAACAGCCGTGCCAAATCGCCAATTTTTTTGTAGGTAGTTTGGACCTCAAGGAATATAGTGTGAAATTTGTGGAATCGAGAAATGACGATTTCTGTCAAAAAAAAATAATTTAAAAAAACAAAAGACATATTTTGATGTTATTATCTTTGGAATAAGATTTATCGAAAAATGTTTCGTACAAAAAATGTGCGCCGTGATGAGATATACAAAATAAGTCCTATGCAAAAATCACGTAGAATCATTAGTTTGGCGGTAAATCACTGTTGAACAAAAATTTTTCAAAAAAACTGTTATTGTATTCACGAGGTTTATCTATGAAGTACTGTCCTCAAACTCATCCACCATCTGGAAGAAACTCTCCTGAAGAGATACCAGTAAAGTTTATCCAGCCATGTTATATAGTTTAGCAACAATGACCGATTTTCGTAAATCTGGCGTGTCGCTATAGCATTTGTTCCACAAGGCCGAGAAGGTGCAAAAAAATCATGGTGATTCTTTTCAGCATGTACATTTAGGATTTGAGTGAAAAAAATATTTTTAATTTTTTTTCAACATGTTTTTCGAATATGTAAGATTTTAGCTTATAAACAAATAGAAGGTACGCCTTATATATTCAAGTTATTTGAAATGTTCCTTAAGATTCCCGTAGGTCTTAGCGAGACGCGTAATTCAAAAAAGAAAAAGTTCCAATATCTTTATTCTAGGCCGAAATACAATACCTCTTACGTTTGTTTCATTTGTTATTTTTTAAATAAACATTTTCGCGAAATTCAAGTTTTCAGGCATTCGTAATAGTGTTAGGCATAATATTTGATATTATAGAAACCGTTTCGAGCATTGATCTCATGGCAGATCATGATTGCATTCGGTCACTCGCACGCGAAATATACTGACGGCGGCCTCGGTCCAGCCGGGTGACGCGTGCTGGCCTGCTAGCCTCGCTCCAAGGCTCCTCTCGCGCGGCTTACTTAAGAATTTCCATATCTCCCTTATAAATTGTCGTAAACAAATGAATTTTTTTTGATTCAACGTATTTCATTCTCGTGAATTCAAAAATGTTCGTGAAAATCATTTTTTTTCAATACGTACCCCAAAAAATTGTTTTCAAATTCAATGTTGATGTTGGGTGGCCTATAAATAATCTTATATTTGAAAGGTGAGGAGAAAAAAAGTAAATTTGAATTCATCCGTGATTTTTTTACTACAATTATCATCTACATACGAACTTTTCAACGCATTTGGATCTTTGAAAATACTAGCTTCTCTCTTGAGATAATTACGGTCACTCCTCAAAAGTTTAATCAGTTTGGCTTTTCCCTGCTTGTACAGCGAAGACGTTGTGTCACAGCCTGTAAAAGCGTGGATAAGGTGTCGTATATCAGGAGAAGTTCGATACAGGCAGCCGGACAGAACATCGTTATGACGCTATAAGGCGCACGAAAAAATGATAACTTCTCTTTTGATGAATTTCGGTACTTATGTTTTACGAAGTCAACCCTTAAAAGTACGTTCAATTTAAGCTGTCTTCCCCCAACCGCTGAGGCATGTGATGAACATTCGCTTCGGACTTATTTACGAGTGTGCCAATGGCAAGGCGGTTGTTCAAAGGATTCAATGCAATGGGGGTGGAAAAGAAGCAACAGTATAGTATGTTGGTGCCGATCACTTGTAAAAAATACCCAATTCCGGCAAATTTATTGGAAATCATTTCTTGCGATTGCGATACAAGTAAATGTCAAACTAATTGTGCGTGTCGAAAAGAAGGGGAGAAATGCACAATATTGTGCAAAAAATGTTGCGGACAAAATTGTTCGAATGTCATCGAACCTGAAATAGTTCTAAGCGATGACGAAATCGACGAACAATTTTCCGGAATTCCAGACGATATAGATGATACGGAGAATGTAACGTTTGCATTGAGTGACGATGAAAATATTGTAGGAAATAACGATGATAACGCTAGCTATGAACCGGAGAGGAAAAAAAAAGTATTTCCTAAGGTACTTGTAAGAATGTATGTAGATGATAATTGTAGTAAAAAAATCACGGAAGAATACAAATTTACTTTTTTTCTCCTCATCTTTCAAATATAAGATTATTTATAGGCCACCCAACATCATCATTGAATTTGAAAACAATTTTTTGGGGTACGTATTGAAAAAAAATGATTTTCGCGAACATTTTTGAATTCACGAGAAAAAAATACGTTGAATCAAAAAAAAATTCATTTGTTTACGACAATTTATAAGGGAGATATGGAAATTCTTAAGTAAGCCGCGCGAGAGGAGCCTTGGAGCGAGGCAAGCAGGCCAGCACGCGTCACCCGGCTGGACCGAGGCCGCCGTCAGTATATTTCGCGTGCGAGTGACCGAATGCAATCATGATCTGCCATGAGATCAATGCTCGAAACGGTTTCTATAATATCAAAAGTATGCCTAACACTATTACGAATGCCTGAAAACTTGAATTTCGCGAAAATGTTTATTTAAAAAGTAACAAATGAAACAAACGTAAAATGTATTGTATCTCGGCCTAGAATAAAGATATTGGAACTTTTTTTTTTTTGAATTACGCGTCTCGCTAAGACCTACGGGAATCTTAAGGAACATTTCAAATAACTTGAATATATAAGGCGTACCTTCTATTTGTTTATAAGCTAAAATTTTACATATTCGAAAAACATGTTGAAAAAAAATTAAAAATATTTTTTTCACTCAAATCCTGAATGTACATGCTGAAAAGAATCACCATGATTTTTTTGCACGTTCTCGGCCTTGTGGAACAAATGCTATAGCGACACGCCAGATTTACGAAAATCGGTCATTGTTGCTAAACTATATAACATGGCTGGATAAACTTTACCGGTATCTCTTCAGGAGAGTTTCTTCCAGATGGTGGATGAGTTTGAGGACAGTACTTCATAGATAAACCTCGTGAATACAATAACAATTTTTTTGAAAAATTTTTGTTTAACAGTGATTTACCGCCAAACTAATGATTCTACGTGATTTTTGCATAGGACTTATTTTGTAGATTTCATCACGGCGCACATTTTTTGTACGAAACAT
Source organism: Zygogramma bicolorata (assembly GCA_032362365.1). Classification (NCBI taxonomy): domain Eukaryota; kingdom Metazoa; phylum Arthropoda; class Insecta; order Coleoptera; family Chrysomelidae; genus Zygogramma; species Zygogramma bicolorata. The sequence goes on along the minus strand of JAVJAQ010003294.1, from coordinate 57,982 downwards.
TTTTCGATAAAGTTTATTCCAAAGATAATAACATCAAAATATGTCTTTTGTTTTTTTCAATAATTTTTTTTTGACAGAAATCGTCATTTCTCGATTCCACAAATTTCACACTATATTCCTTGAGGTCCAAACTACCTACAAAAAAATTAGCGATTTGGCACGGCTGTTGAATAGAAGTCGTCCAAATTCATGTACATTCCGTCTGGACTATATCATGTCATTAAAGGCATCACCTCGGGCATCACCAACCCATCGTTCTATTGTTTTTAACGTTTGTTTTATACATGAGCATTTATGTTCATTGCTTTGGTCAGTTTCCTGGTTTTTCGATTTTTTAATTTTGTTTCCTTCTCATTCATATGCTTCTCTGATCCTTCGGAATTTCTTTAATTAATTCGCCTATGTTTAGTTGAGTAAAATAGCGAATGAGTATATCGCATCAGATAACAATGAATTTAACTTTGCCTGAGTCTCTGGACTAGTCCAATAAAAAATGTACACCGTTTGGTTGGCATTTCCATCTATTCTTAACTACAGCGATCAATGAATGTTTTATTGTATTTATGTATGATTTTATCAATCATGTTTTGACGAACTGTTCATTTCAATTTTCTTGTACAGATTCATTCCTTTCATTTCAGTTTCTTGTGAGAAGACAATTTTCCTTGATCCGAATATCTTGTGAAAACTCTAATTTCGTATCAAAAATTGTTTGTTTATCACAGACGAACATATAATACTAAAACCTTTCAGCTCGATTCATTAGTAATCAAACTTATGAATTTCAGAATTCATTACTAGACATTTGAATCAATTGAGAATATTATTCAAGAAATGATACATGCCTCTGAATATAATGAAAACGCCGAATTAATGAATCGTTCACTTTCCGATAAAGCTATAGAATTTACATACTCACCCAGCCACACTAGTCCCCGAAATGAAGATCCGATATCGATGAGAGGTGTCACGAAACTACCGTACAACTGAATAACTTTTGCCAAATCTACCCTAATTTATAACTTAAAAAATAAAAGAGAAAGTATCTCGGACTTCTAAGAGATAATCCTTAACATCGATCCGAATATTAGCATCAATTTATATGGATCTGTATTAGAATTACCTTGAGTACAGCGGTTTGTTTTCTATCAAATATCGTTTTAATTCAGTAGAACATACATTAATTGTATTTGTCGACCGAATTGGGTGTAAAACTTTAAAATGGTTATTGCTAATTTAATGAAGTGAATGCAAAAAAAAGTCGCATTTGGTATCATTTGAACATATTAGAAAGAGTTACTAATACTGATACTAATAATTTCTAATTGGGATATTTGTTGGAACATGAATATCAATAAGGCATTGGAATATCGTGAGTACGGCTGTTACAATGAGGATTTTGAAATTTATGTCCATACCGCGCTTCAAGGAATAGGAAGCCTTTAATTTTTTTGAATTTTGAACTTCCGATGACGGTGTTCTGAAAGAATTTCAACATTCAGGATGCCACAGAATTTCGATAACATACGATGTCGTAGTTATTCAAAATTATCAAAAGTGATACAAAAAAACTGGGTAATATATCGCAGACTCCCAAAAAATGATTTTAATAAATTATTCATATTTTCGTGAAACATACTCGTTTTAAACATTTCCATAATTCTCAATTCCAAACGAACCTCTGTCAGCTTTTGTATATGAAAGTACAGAAATTTCAAATACAAAAATTATTATTTGTATTTCCATTCACCAAAGATCTGTGATAGGAAATTTATAAGAATTCGAAATGACATTACGAGCATCAGATCATCAGATTTTACAAATATGCTCTGAGTGGTTGTGAGGTATGATTCACAGCTTTTACACGGTTCGTAGTCGTGCCAGCTGAAGCCCTTGCACGATGCAAATCTCTGGTTACGATGCGAAATTTGAGATTTATGTTCATTCAGCGCCTTGGAAACTGGAAACGCTTGATATTTTTGGATGTTTGATCATCCTCTGATGATTGGGATTATTGAAAAAAAAAATACACGATGTCTCAGACAAATAACCAAAGGTGAAAACTAACAAATTTGTAATACGTCTCAAATCATATGATGATTTTGAAAATGATACTTTTTTCACATTTTCCTGAAATCCCACCTTCAATTTATCACAAATTGTATTCCCATATTTCTCATTACCAAAAGAACCTCTTCGTGTATCTATATACAAAGGTACACGATTCAAAATAGCTATGTATCAGTTGTATTTTCATTCACCGATGAACATTACAAGGCTTCCCTCTCGTGGGAATCTGTATATATGAAAAAAAAAAAATTTAATAATGTGTGATGATTGTAATATCTGTGGATTTTGAAAGGGATAAAGAAATATTGAACATAACGCAACTAGGAAATTCATAATAATTCCAAATGGCTTCATCTGTAAACCAAACAACCATTGAATATAATCTCCTAGAGAGGTTACTTGATCAAGTGATGTTGACGTGGTTTAGCATTATTTCCAGAAATTTGAAATATTCTTCTGAAAAATTTCATAAAGGAAATAATGGATCATTTGTCAGAGGTGAAAATTTCCAACTTTTTTTTTATTTATTGAATGAATGAATAATTTTCTGAAACTGATAATTGTTTTTTCACGTAATCGATTCAGTGATTTATAATTAAATTCACTCAGTTTTCTTTATGCAAAAATTTCGTCAATCGAAAAGAAATCATAAAACTAGATTCACCTTTCAAAATATTTTTCACTTCGAAAAAGAGCATGAGCATATAACTTATGAAGAATAAAAATATTCATCGCACAGCAAAAAAGCCTACTGTATTAGCATGTTGTCAGGAAACACTCTGTGATGAATCCAGTATGACATATGCGAAAATAACAATTGTGAGTTTAGTGTCCAAGACATAGTTGCTTAAATATGTCTTCCTTGAAATAATAATAATATAATAGATATTTATTGAGGAAATTACAATACATTAATATAAGAACAAAATACGTCAACGTGTATAAATATCAGGAGGCGATAAGTGTAAAAACACTTGTTTCGCATATTCATGAAATACACAAGTATTCACTTGTTTCGCATGCTAATAACAATAACTTAATATTACAAAAAAAAAAACAAAGGTGAACAATAGAATGAAAGGGAGAAGAGAAAGTGCTTATACAGTATTACAAATAATTCCAAAGATAAAAACAGAAAAGGGTAAAATCAATACAATACGAATATTTACATTTCATCTTCCCGATAACCTACTTTCTATATTATATTGTTTTCTTGTGCGGGCAGGGGATAGTTAATTTCAATGAGTTCTGTAGTGCTCTGGAGCGATTTACTGGATCATTTTTCTTAACAGTAGTAAAATTAAAAAAAATTATAGTACTGTAATTTTACTTCACTTGAAGAAATCAAATTCACTGCTTTGTTTACTCAGAAATCGGCCATTAGCGTTGGATAAACGGTTCTCTACAGAGCGTGTTTACTTGTTCTCAAGATATCAGTGGCAGAAAACAATATTGAAAACTAGGATGGTAATAAGGAAATTGACCGGACCACGCGACAAAAATGAGAGAAAACTCAAAAGAAAAAGGCTTTTTGTATTTCGTACAGAAAAATATTTATTAAAATTGTTGCAGAGCGCTTTCGACTGAAAAGTCATCAGGTGTGCTAAACTGGAAGTAAGTAATGTTTTGAAAAATGTCGAAATGATGAGCAAATATATTTTTTTTGGAAGTTAATGGAATTTGAGGTTACTTTCCAATTGAATTTTTATATCAGCCCATCATTCCAAAACTTTTTAAACATTACTTACTTTCAGATGAACACTGATGATGACTTTGTAGCCGGAAGCGGTCTGCTACAATTTCAATAAATATTTTTCTGTACGAAATACAAAACTCCTTGTATCGAGTATATTGGTACGTGTACACCGCTTGAAAATTTTCAATAAACGAGGATCCTTTCAAAGAAACTTCATTTATATATTACAAAGTGTTACATATAGATAATTTTGAATTGAAACGGTTTGTCTTCAATATCATAATCTGGACTCCTCTCACACAGGTGGCTCTCAAGTTAACGTGTACTACATTATTCCCGACGTTATGCAACAAATAATGATAAAAACTTATTTACGATGCGATAGGCAGTTGTTGGTTGTCTAGATACCAATCATGGTAGGTGGAATATCTGGATTGAACACACCAAGTGTGGGTTTTTCTGGGTTTTCTTTCAGTTTAAATAGCAAATGCGTTATTGCAAAAATAGATAAGACGCCCAAGAGTGCTTTGGCACCCTAAACAATTAGTCGACCTTTGCCCCTGCTTTCTGGGCGCACTAGAGAAGTGTTCGATAAAGGGAAATATCACGACGATACCAAGGCAGTGATTCTCAGATCTGATAGCAAAACTGGAATATTGCTGGCCTTCAATCAAATAATTTTTCAGGAATTCTTAGGCAAGAGAAATTCCTTTCATCAGGAGCTTTCCGAACATCGTAAGAATAGAATGAAATAAGAGAAGAAGATTAGTTTCTTCTAATAACACGAGGGTACTTGCTGAAGCCAATGATAGTCGCGATCGTCTATTTTTTCCTATCACATATTGAAACAACCTGAACAACAGGGCATGGCCCAGCTCTTCAACAACGGAAGACAGAAATAAGAAAATTTCAAAATCAATCTCCGAAGAAATAACATCCTATGAAGACCCACACTTTCAGAAGAACTGGAAACTGCAGAGAAAGCTGCACGACGGACAACTGAATCAAACAATGTAAGTCAGTTAGAAACTGTCGGGAAAAAAGTTCACCACACTTTCAGTCTGGACGAAAGTGTGGCGAATATCGACTTTACCAAAAATCCAGCTATATTTAACGAAACTGTAGCGAAAGATTTTCGACACACTTTCAGTTCTAACGAAAGTGTGGCGAATATCGACTTAGTCGAAAAATCAGCTCAACCTAAGGAAAGTGTAGAGAACATTATTCAATACACTTCCCATTCAGTGGAAGGTGTAGCGAAGAAACTTCACGACACTTCCCAAAAAGCCGAGGAAAGTGTAGAGAATAAGCCGAAGGAAACTGTAGGAAAAGAATTCCGAGACACTTTCCAAAAGGACAGGGAAAGTGTAGGGAACACTCAGATGGGAAGTGTAGCGAAAAAACTTCAAGACACTTTCCAAAAGACCGAGGAAAGTGTAGAGAATACCAAGAAGGGAAGTGTAGCGAATAAATCAGAGGAAAGTGTGGAGAATATTCACCTTGAGGAAACTGTAGGGAAAAAATCTAAGGAAACTGCAGAGAACCACACAACGCTCGAAAGTGGGGTGAAAGATGGCACCGAAGCTGACAAACACACACCTCAATCCCCTGAGGTGAGAATGTTGACAGTACTATCAAATGTGGCCGACTGGGTGGCAGGATCACTCGAGAAGCCACAAAAGGGATCAAATCCCCCACAAAACCCTGGTGGATCGAGTAGCCAGGGCGTAGTAGGTGGAGATGACCCTTTAGGCATCTTGAGTGACACCAGTGAAGAGGAACAAGAAGGTGCAAAGGCGTTAGATGCTGCATCGTTATTGAAAATCAAAAACGTCTTACCATTAGACCCAGAAGGATACAACCAGGCGTTCGGTGATTCGTTTAATAAAATGATGGATGTTGAGCAGTCCAAAGACGCAGAATTTGTCTCGGCATACGAACAGGGGGACGAAGAACCCGAGAAGATGGATTGCCTCTCCCCCCCTCCAGTAGTAACGAGATCAGACGCTGTCCAGAAAATGCTCGCTAAAAAGAGAGTAGCTGAAGCAAACGCGGCGGCAAAAAATCGAGCCAAAAAGGAAGAGCTGAAAACTAAAGCTAAGGCAGAGGCCGAAAAAGCTAAAACCACAGAAGAAATAAAAGAAAACAACACACAGAATGAAGAAGCAAAATCCAAAAAGAAAACCGTGGAAATTAAAAACACAAAAGGCGACACCCAGTCAGTATCCGAGGGCACCTCCGATGACGAGGAGGGGTTCATTGAACCAAAGCGAAGAAAGAGAAGGAGAAAAACAAACAACAAAACTAGTAATTCGACTCAAAAGCCGAATACACAAGAAGGCAAAGAAATCAATAACATGCCAAACCAAGAAATAAATGAGCAAATCAATAAGCTCATGGAATCTATAAGATGCCAACAAGAAGAGCTGAAAAGACTTCAAGAAAGGCTTAATTGTACAGGATCCCCCACCGGAACTAAGCCAAAGAAAAGAACTGAGGAGTTTCCCCCTCTACCCAAACCTGCAACTCCCAGCCAGACATCCCAAACTCCCATCCCGACTGGAAACCCTTTCCAGGCCCTCCAGGTGGAAGTGACTCCTTCCGTCCAGACGCAGGTGTCTGGAAAGAAGGAGGCAGGGAGTTCTGCCAAAATACCAAAACCAAATAAAGATAAAAAACAACCACCAGTGGTGGTTGAAGGCAGAATTCCCTGGGATAAGGACATCACCGAAACATTCAAAAAAGAGTATAAGAGCAAAGTAGAAGTAAAGTTTAATAAAGAAACAACAGTTCTCTTCACGTATAATGAAGAGGACCATGAAAAACTCACGGCTTCTCTTATAGAAGGCAAAGAACACTTCCACACATTCTCGCGCCCGGGTCAGAAAACCCACGCGTTTGTCATCAGGGGGCTGGATCAAAAGCCAGATCCGAAAGAGGTGAAAGAGGATCTTCAGAGTGCGGAACTGGATGTTCGAGAGGTTTACCTCATGAACACCAGGTTCCGCCCTCTGTACCTGGTAATTACCTCGGCCCAGACGACCATGAACACCCTGAAGAGACGTGCGCCTGTCGTACTAAACACCAGGGTGTCATGGGAAAATAAAAAGTCGGACAGAAAGACTGTGCAGTGTCACAGGTGTCAGCAGTGGGGACACGCCACCGCGAACTGCTACGGGCAGGTAAGGTGTCTTAAGTGTGCAAGAACTCATTGGACAAGGGACTGCACCAAGACACCTGATTTACCGGCCAAATGTGCGAATTGCGGTGACGATCACCCTGCCAACTCCAAGACCTGCACTGTCTATCTGAAAAGGGTCGAGGAAATTGAAGCCAGGAAAAACAACAATCAGAATAAGCAAAACAATCAAACTAAATTGGTCCCAGCTCCCAGACCGACGGAGAACGCGTGGGAACGAAGATCGAGGGAAAGGGGCACAGCACCCAGCGAGGAGGGGCCTGTAGGAGGCCCACAGAGGGGAAATGGTGGGAGTCATCCCCCCCAACAACATTCCAGCACACTTTCCAAAAGTCCGGCACGTGCCGCAGGCCAGTCGGGTGCGACAGCTGCACTCGGCACCCTCGGAGATGCCAGCAAAATGTACGCGGAGCTGCAGCAGTTAGTCAATTTCGACGGACTGAACAGGGCGATGGCAGATTTCCTGGGCTTGATGAAAGAGGCAGGTGATTCGGAAATAGCAAAATTCGAGGCGTATAGGGCCTTCCTGGGAAGGATCTCGCAATACAATCTCTAAATGGCGGTAAAGGCATGCATGCTAAATGTCAATGGAATTAATAACAAACTCCCTAATGTTATTAATTTCATCGATACCCACGCTGTTGATTTAATGTTTCTTTCCGAGACTAAGCTCAGGCACGACCATCGCCTGAAAGTCAGGGGTTTTGTCGTCATCAGGCAAGACAGACCTGGTGCGGTAAGGAGTGGGGGGGTGGCCATCCTGGTGAGGAGGCACATCCCGTACACACAGCTACCACAAGTACCATGTGACCTAGAACATGTAGGCATCAAGCTTGTAGACGGTACCTGTGTGTACGCGGTGTACAACCCGCCAAACAACAGGCTAACTCACCGAGACTTGGACAGACTGTTTAGTACCGGCCAGAAGGTATTGTTGGTAGGAGACCTCAACGCCAGAAGACCGGAGTGGGGGTGCAGAAACCAACCAAACTTGAATGGCAGGACACTCTGGGAGTACTCTAATGACAGCAATGTCATTATTGAGCACACTGAAGAACCAACTTACTATCCATTCAATGGTACGACACCGACTACGATCGACCTGGTCTTGAACAAAAATGTAAGAAACTTAGGAGAGCTGACTGTCATCAAGGAACTGAGCTCCGACCATAACCCCGTTCTCTTTCAGCTGAGCGGGGGGGGGGGGTCGCCGGGAGGCCAAACGCAAGTTTGACTACTCGACGACCAATTGGTCGGAGTTCAGAAGAATACTTAATAATCTAACCACCATCACGCCACAAATTCAAAAAGGCGACCTTGACGACAGTACAGCTAAATCCATTGAAAATCTCATGATAGCGAGAAATCGAACGACCAGGTCGGTCCTAGTTAGGGAAGGCAAGGACATCCTCCCGGCGGATGTTGTTGAACTCATTCACGAGAGAAATAGAGCGAGGAAGAGGTGGCAACGCACCGGCGACCTCGCTCAGAAAACTCAAATGTTGACCCTCGCAAGAGAGGTCAACAGGAGAGTGAAGGAGTTCACCAACAGACGTTGGGCGGAGAAAATTGCCTCCCTGACCGCGCAGGACAACTCTCTGTGGACGATGGCTCGTAGACTCGATCAGAGACGCGAGCCCATCCCCACATTGGAGAGGGGGAATGCGCGGGCGGTGACGGACAAAGAGAAGGCATCGCTGTTAGGAGAGTACTACCAGAGTGTGAACAAAGTTAGTCCGGATGTTGACAGAAGGCAACGCAATGTCACTGCCAGGATCCAGGAACTCCGAAGCATGGATTCGGTGGAAATCGATGAGGAAGTCCTCTTAAGATTACTAACCGACCATGAGGAGGTCCTGGAGACCATCAAGTATCTGCCACACAGGAAGGCACCTGGTCCAGATAAGGTTAATGCACTCTTGCTCCGTAATCTGCCACGCAAGGCGATAGTGCAATTAGTGCATAAAATAAACGCAATTCTGAAATGGCAGTACTATCCAGTCTGTTTAAAGCTCGCTGAGGTGATCCCCATCTATAAGACGGGGAAGCCGAAAGTTGCGGTGGAGAGTTACCGCCCCATTTCGCTGCTCAGCGTCGTCGCCAAAGTGACAGACAAATTCATCCTGAAAAGGCTAGTGCGCCTCGAGGGAAGGATGCGCCTCATCCCGGAAGAGCAGTTCGGTTTTCGGAAAGGCCGAAACACGACCTCTCAGGTCGTAAGGATTGCTCACGGGGTGAGGGAGTCCTTTCATCGGGGCAAGAACACAGTCATGGTCCTGTTGGACGTCGAAAAGGCGTTCGACAGGGTCTGGATTGGGGGATTGGTCGACAAGATGTGGAGTGCAGGCATGCCATTACACATCGTGAAACTGATTGACAGTTACCTTACCAGCAGAGCTTTTCGTGTGAGAATCAACGAGTGCGTCTCTAATATTTTCTGGACGGAAGCAGGTGTCCCGCAGGGATCCTGTTTGTTGCCACACTTGTACTCTCTGTATACGCACGATGTACCCAAATTCCCTCATACAAATCTTGCCATGTACGCCGACGATACGGCTATCTACGCTCACTCGTTTTCGAGTGAGGTAGCCAACAAACAGATTCAAACACACATGGATAGGTACATCGTGCCGTATATGGAGAGGAACAAGATTAAATTGAACTCCTCAAAAACCGAACTTATAAATTTCACTAAAAAATTCACCAACAACAAAATTTTGAACAAACTTACAGTTCAGGGAAACCAAATCGACGAACAGGAAAGCGTAAGATACCTGGGAGTTGATTTAGATAAGCGCCTGAACTTTCACAGGCATATCAGTCTGGCGATTCAAAGGGCGGGGGCCGCGGTAAAACGCACCTACCCGTTAATCGCCCGAAACTCCAGACTCGATATGGACAACAAGCTGCTTATTTACAAACAAGTAATTAGGCCGGCTCTGTTGTACGCTTGTCCAGTATTCTGTAGCCTCAAGAAGACTCCTATGATGAGACTCGAGAGGATGCAGAATAAAGTCCTCCGTATCGTCACTAATAGTGATCGATACATTCCGCTCCAGGACCTATTAGAGACTGCTCGCATAGAAAGCCTAACAGAGTACGTCAGACGTCTCTCGTACAGCTTCTACAAGTTCTTCTTGCGCAAAAGCTCTCTGACCAGAGGGATCACGGCCATTAGAGAACACCATAATCAACCCCGTAAACACGGGTTGATTTATGAGAGCCTGGATCTTTTCCAGGAAAGGGAGTAACCCGCGCCAAGAATTGATTTGAAACCGGTTTTTCTCGCTTTTCCGGTATTATTCTGCACCAGTCATCAAGTCCAGAATATCTCCACCGCTAATTGCTTAATCCAAAAACTGACATAACAACTGCATAAGCCTTTGGGCAGGAGGCAGAACACGCATGCAATTGCTGACATATTCGGAGGTGCTGATGACGAGAGAGACCCGTCAACACCAGCGGGCGCGCTCTCCACTGTCGCGTCTGGCGGCCGTGCGTGGGCGTGTGGGAACATACCTCTTTCCCCCTCCGGTCCTTCCCTCTGGCTGGGCAACCAGGCTTTGGAGTGGGACTGTGGATAAAACGTTTCAAATTGTTTTTGTAATGTGAAATGTATATATTTATTTTATATTACATGTATTACAATTTTAAATGTGCAATGTCAGAATTAATTGTATTTATAATGACCAATAAAGATCTTTGAATTTGAATTTGAATTTGAATTTGACAGTCATTCGATATCTGAAGTCAAGCAACGCCGAGCGCGGTTAGTACTTGGATGGGTGACCAAACAGGGAAATACCGTGTCGAAAGCCCGTACAGCTGCAGCGAAGTAGCATATCATAGCTCGCAGATAATATATCAATGAGCACAAGATATATTGAGGATATGCCGTCCTTCGTAGGGGACGTTAAGCCGTCGGTCCCGAGTCCATGGATGTTGGGCTCGTTAAAGATCCCTACCTCTGGTTGGAATACCAGAGGGTTCGGCAAAATTTCCGGTTGGGGGAAGTGTGCTCACCGGCGTCGGTGATTGGCCTTGGTAGCGGAAATAGGCCGACGTTAAATAAAGAAAAAAAAAAAAGGAAAAAATTGATAATATCTCGTGATCAATTTAATTGGTTTGAGAATTAGATAGATAGATAGATATATTCATTGATCTATCACCAATTCGCATTGGACTGACAAGTCAGAAAAAGTACAATTCGAAGCAACTAATACAATGTTAGATTAAAATTGGGAACAAACACATATGTATATAACTAACGTACAATTACGATATACGATACGTTATAACAGGTTCAGTATAATACACCAAAATTAGTTGCCAATAAGTTTATCGGCATTCTGAAAGGTATTCCGAAATTGAATAAAATGCTTTAGGTATCAGATAATGTTTCAGCTGTGACTTGAATTTGAGCAGGTTCGGTTGATTTCTCAGTTCGTTTGGTAACATATTGAAAAAGTTTGCTGCAGCATAACTTGGAGATTTTTTATAGCTGGAATAAGTGGCTACTTCCGATCTGAATTGGTTTCTTTGGCGTTTTGGGTAATTGAGGAAGTCCGCGTTCTGTTTGAAGTTATTTTCATGTTTATAAGCAATAATATTTTGTACAAGTAGATTCCAGTGAATGTGAGAATTTTTTTCTCTTTGAAAATGTTTCAGCAGGATTCCCGAAAGTCCATTTGGAATATTAGTCGAATGATCCTTTTCTGCGCTGAAAACACTCTGTTTCCTTCATTGGCGAGTCCATATACGATACGTTATAGCTAATAGTTGAATATACCAATGCATAATAAACGTCCATAAGACCGCCCTCATCCAAGCAGCTTTTCAGGTTCCTCAGCGCAAAAAAGTGTCTATTTAGAGTGGAGAATATTGTCTCGATGTATTCATCCCATTTAAGTTGTTCGTCGATGACTGTACCCAAAAAATTGAAGCTCTTTTGAAATAAGATAGGGAATTTATTTGGATCCATATTTTCCTCAATTGATCTATCTGGGATTGACCTATGAAATTGGATGGCAACTGTCTTGGAGTAGTTTATAATAAGGAGATTTTTTTGGAACCAGTCTTTAAACTGAGACAATACAGCTCTTGTTTTCTCTGAAGTTCAGCTCCATCAGGACTAGATATCAAGAAAGAGGTGTCATCCGCAAACATGAAAACCTCTCCATCTTTGATGTGTTCCGGAAGATCGTTAATAAATAATAAAAAGAGCAAAGGGCCCAACACGCTACCCTGGGGCACGCCCGAGTCTACTAAAAATAAATCTGATACTTTGTCGCTAACTTTCACAATCAGTTTTCTTCCCTCAAGAAATGAGCGAAACTAGTCCTCGATTCTCCCACGCATTCCAAGAGTATTAAGTTTTTTTATGATGAACTCAAAGTTGAGAGTGTCGGAAGAGCGAGATAAATCAAAGAATAGTCCTATGATTAATTCCTTTTTCTCTAGTTTGTTGTGTATCAGTTGGATGAAATCTGTTGTTGCAGTTTCAGTCGAGAATCCTTCTCTGAAACCGTGTTGGCATGTACTGAGGATGCAAAATTTTTTCAAATATGAATTCAGTCTTTGTGCCTGTTATATATGTGTCTCATACAGTTTTGTATTGTAAAAGCTATTGTACTTTCTATATACCCTGTACCTTGATATGCCTTGGAAAACAGTTTGTGTCATCACCATGATTTCCAGTAATCCTCACGTGGAGCAAATTACCTAATTGATAATTGCTATATCGATAGAAGTTGCAGAAATGACGGAAAATACTGTTGGGCTCCTCGGTTCACTGAGTACGTTCGATCCGAAGAAGTCGATTTTCTCAGTTTTTGAAGAGAGGTTGAAGCAGTTTTTTGTGGCGAACAAAATTGAAGATGAAGCTAGAAAGAAAGCAATACTACTCAACACGTTAAGTGAAGAAGCGTATGTGTTACTGCGAAATTTATGTGTCCCTAATTTGCCAGATACTAAATCTTATAAGACTCTTGTCGATTTGCTAACAGAACATTTCTCTCCAGTGAAGTCGTATTTTGCCGAGAGAATAAAATTTTACTCAGCAAAGCGGGAGTCTCACGAAACGGTAGCAGATTGGGAGGCAAGAATAAAAAGTCTAGCTTCTACTTGCAAGTTAAATGCCACGATGTTGGATATACTCATGAGAGATATTTTCGTTCTGGGAATGAACGATACCAAAATTCGGATAGATTATGCGAAGAGGATGCCTCTGATGATAAAGTATCTTTCAAGAAAATTGTCAAATTAGCTTTATCCAAGGAGTCAGCACTACATGAGCATCATGCCAGAGAAGTTGCAATGGGAAATATGAAGATGGAGCCGGTTAATTTTCACAAGCAAAGAAATTTCAAAAAAGCATGTGAGAATTCTCCTACCAATAGAACTCGACCTGAAGCTGGAACTTCTAGACAATGGGGTAAGGATAGTAGCAGAAGCCGTCAGATGGTAAGCAGTAATACTTCTTCTCGACAACAGCCGAGTTAGTGTTTTGTTTGCGGAAGAACAAATCATTTAGCGAATGTATGCGTTTACAAAAATTGTAATTGTCATAAATGTGGCAAAAAGGGACATCTCGCGCCTCAATGCAAGAAATATTCGTTTAATTTTGTAAGTGAGAGTGAACATACGGAGGTTGTGACAGATGATAATTTGCAAACAGAGTCAATTTTCAATTTGAGTTCAATTTATTGAGAGCCAGGCTAATATCAAACCGATTCATGTAAAGTTATTTGTGGAGAAAATTCCTATTAGCTTTGAAATTGATTCTGGTTTTGCGCAATCCGCCATATCGGAAAATTTATATTTGAGGTATTTCAAGAATATTCCTTTGAAGAAAAATGACTTATGTTTGAAGGACTATGTTGGTATGTCTTTTGAATCATTAGGATATGCAAATTTCAATGTTGTTTTCGAAAATAGCTGTTATGTTCTTAAAACTTATGTTATAAGGAATGGTGGACCTCCTCTCATTGGTCGTAATGGTTTGAAAATGTTGAATTTTTGAATATGTGAACTTCAATTCGTTGAATGTGATCCTAAAAACAAAAGTATCCTCGAAATTCTTGAAAAAGTTGAAAACCTTGTAGAAAAATATCATGAAATTTTTGGAAATAAACTAGGGACTTTCAATAAGTTTTCAGTTAGTCTGACATTGAAAGAGGATGTTATTCCGAAATTTTGTAAAGCCCGACCTGTACCTTTTGCTTTGAAGTTGAAGATTGAAAAGGAATTAGATAGATTAGTTGAAAATAAAGTTTTGGTTCCTACTGAGTTCTCAGAATGGGCAACGCCCATCGTGCCAATTCTAAAGTCAAATGGTGAGTTGAGACTGTGTGGCGATTTTAAAATGACTTTGAATCCTCATCTGAATGTTCAGCACTTTCCTTTGCCACGCATAGAATATTTATTTTCACAATTGGAGGGTGGTGAGAAGTTTTCGAAAATTGACTTGTCTGAAGCTTATCAGCAAGTATGTTTATCGGAAGATTCTCGAAAACTGGTCACCATAACTACTCACAAGGGGCTCTTTTCTTATACCCGTCTTCCGTACGGCATCGTGAGCGCCCCCTATATTTTCCAGAAGATAATGGACCAAATGTTCCAAAATATGCCTGGGGTCGTTTGTTTTCTTGATGATATACTCATCACCGGGAGAAATGATCATGAACATTTCGAACGTGCAGATAAAGTTTTCAGTCGATTACGAGAGTGTGGATTGAAACTGAAAAAAGAAAAGTGTTTCTTATTCAAAAATTCTGTTACTTATTTGGGACATGTGATCGATAAAGAAGGCCTCCACACCTCAGGAGAAAGAATTTCAGCTATTAAATTCATGGCTATTCCAAAAAATACAACGGAACTTAAATCATTTTTGGGTATGTTGAATTTTTATTGTAAATTCTTACCAAACATTTCTGATACGCTCAGACCATTGTATAATTTATTAAAAAAAGAATCTAAGTGGGTTTGGTCAACTGAATGCGATATTGCATTTGAAAGAGCAAAATCATTGCTCACATCTGCTCCAGTATTAGCTCATTTTGATCATGATCGTACTGTCAAATTGACCGTTGATGCGTCCTTGGCCCTTGGCGCAACGATCAGTCACATTTATAATAATAATAAGGAGAGACCCGTAGCATTTGCGTCGCGTTTGCTCAATTCTGCAGGGATGAAATACTCTCAAATAGAAAAGGAAGCAGCGGCAATAATTTTCGGATTGAAAAAGTTTTTCCAATATTTGTATGGAAAAAAATTTATTCTTTACACGGATCATAAACCTTTGTTGATGATATTTGGTGATAAGAAAGGACTTCCGATATTCGCCGCGAATCGCCTGCAAAGGTGGGCACATATTTTGTCTAGTTTTGAATATGAAATAAAGTATGTTAAATCTGCCAATAATGTTGCGGATTTTTTGTCCAGGCTGCCCGTGAAGTGTGAAGAACAAGATGACACTCTTTCGAATGTTTCTTATTTGAAGTATTTGGAACAATCAGACTATAAAATAGATTTCAAAGATATCAGACAAAGTACTATTGTTGATCCTATTCTGAGTAAAATATCGTTCTATGTAAAAAACGGTTGGCCAGCTCGATGTCCTTCTGAAGAATTCACTTCATTTTTCACTAGAAAAAATTAAATTTCCATCGAGCAGGATTGTCTTTTGTGGGGTTATCGTTTGATTATACCAAATAAGTTGAGGGGAGATATTTTATAAGAACTCCATAGTTCACACATGGGTATAGTCAAAATGAAGGCTCTGGCTCGTTCATATTTCTGGTGGCCTTCGATAGACAATCAAATCGAATCAATCGCAAAATCTTGTGATTCATGTATACATAGCAGTAATCCACCAAAATCACTTGGGATTGGCCTAAAAATCCATGGACTAGACTCCATGCCGATTTTTTCGGTCCAGTTTTTGGTAAAAATTTCTTAGTGATAGAAGATGCCACGTCCAAGTGGATTGAATGTTTTGAAGTTAGTAATATTACAGCTTCCACTACAATCAAAATTTCTAGGGCACTTTTTGCAAGATTCGGATTACCTTTTCAACTTTGTACTGACAACGCTGCAACATTTATGTCTGAAAATTTCCAAAATTTCCTAAAAGCGAGTGGTGTAGAACACATAACTGGTCCTCCTTACCATCCTGCCACTAACGGACAAGCGGAAAGTGCTGTCAAAATCATGAAAAAGGCAATTTTGAAAGCGACACACAACTGCAACAACAATTATGACTTTAATTTGATAATGATCGATTTCTGTTCCATTACAGAAATACTCCCCAAACGACAACAGGAGAAGCACCAGCAAAATTGTTGCTAGGATATAAATTGCGATGTAAATTCGATTTATTATTACCATCGGTTCAGAATACCGTCCACGGAAAACAAAATTTGCAAATTAAAAATTTCAAGGGTAGGAAAAGGGAAACTTTCGAGGTGAACGATAGAGCTTGGGCTCGCGACTTCAGACAAAATTCGGATAAGTGGTCTAGGGGTATTATAATCGATGTTCTTGGTGAACGAACTTTCAGTGTTCGCACGTTTCAAGGAATGATTTGGAAACGTCATCTGAACCAACTTAAAAGAGATGATACACTAATGAACACATCAGTTACGTCTTACGTCGATATCATTCCTCGTTCGGAGATGGTTGTAAATGAGGTGAATGATGTAAATAACGAAAGTGTAGCCGAAAACAATAAAAAACAATATGAGGCTGATGGTAACGCTAGTTGTGACAATTTCGAGCATAATGATCGCACACTGAGAAGGAGTCAAATAAAACCTCCAGATCGTTTTGGGCATTGAGGATGTTCTTTTCTCAAATAGTTTTGTCAGTTGTGATTTTAGAGGGGAAGGTGTTTCAGCAGGATTCCCGAAAGTCCATTTGGAATATTAGTCGAATGATCCTTTTCTGCGCTAAAAACACTCTGTTTCCTTCATTGGCGAGTCCATACACGATAATGTTATAGCTAATAGTTGAATATACCAATGCATAATGAACGTCCATAAGACCGCCCTCATCCAAGCAGCTTTTCAGGTTCCTTAGCGCAAGAACGTGTTTATTTAGAGTGGAGCATATTGACTCAATGTATTTATCCCATTTAAGTTGTTCGTCGATGACTGTACCCAAAAATTTAAAGCTCTTTTGAAATAAGATAGGGAATTTATTTAGATTCATATAACGCTGAAAAGCGCAATTGGCCTATAATTGAGTAGAGAAAGTCTGTCGTTTTTTTTGCAGATAGGTAGTACTATCGATATTTTCAGATGGCTAGGAAATTTTCCCAGTTCTACCGATTTGTTGAGGATATATGATGGGTGGGGAGCAAATTCTGAAGCACACGTCTTCAAGAGATAGACTGGAATCTCGTCCTCTATTCCAGTGGATTTTTTATTTTTCAGATTCTTTATAATAGCTTCTATTTCCGTTGGATGAAACGGTTGGAAGAAGAAAGAACTAGTCTTTACAGACTGTGTTGTTGTACATTTCTCAGAGAGGTTTCCTCTGAAATGGGATTTGAGCTGTTGATTTACAACACTTACGAAAAATTGGGAAAATATATTTGCTAGATCATGTGAATCTATAATTTGTTCACCCTCATGAATGAGTTCAATGTCATTTTGTGATTAGTATAAGAGTTTTTCATTTACAACTGTCAAGTAATGATTATGATTTGACACTTTTTTTGAATGTCATAATGACGTTTATCACCGCACTAGTGCGGTAATGAGATAGAAAATAAATTTCAACCAAAATGAATCTTTTATTGAATGAATACAAGAAAATTGAAATAGAAAACGGTAATAATTCGATTAAACCATCGACTTTTCAGGTTTGTACCCCTTGTACATTCTTTTCAGAAATACTATCAAATATGTATATTTCTTGATATCGACGTTTTGCTTACACGACTCAGCCTACGGCTTCGTCGTGCAATCCTCACATGCGTGCGTTAATAATGTCTATATCCCACTTGTCACGTAAATAACTATTATTTGTATTCACCGTTCACTTCAAGTTCGGCAAAGATTCTATTGAGTCACTTCAACTGTCAATTTTCGTATTGGCCTGAGAATCACCAAGTTGACTTACATGATCCTGTGATGTGAATGTCTTGTTGATGATATCACTTGTAACGAACGGTAGGGTTTGTAATTGTTGTTTTTACTTTTATTGCCCTTCTAGCTACCCACAATAATCTCTCAATATTTTCTCTCTAACACTGTACCTCTATTTCGACGTATCCGTATCAGTTTATGTTCACAGAATAGACAACTCTACAATTTACAATCCCTCCGCTGTGTTACTAGTGTGGTAATTGCTGAAAGGGTATTATTTTCATTAATGGCAGCAGCTGTCACCAGACGTAGATTTCTCCACGTCGAATTTTGGATGTTAAGGCAATTTCCGAAAGAGACATGAATTCGGCCCTTTGCACGAAGGAAAGGTCTTTAGTG
Source organism: Zygogramma bicolorata (assembly GCA_032362365.1). Classification (NCBI taxonomy): domain Eukaryota; kingdom Metazoa; phylum Arthropoda; class Insecta; order Coleoptera; family Chrysomelidae; genus Zygogramma; species Zygogramma bicolorata. The sequence goes on along the minus strand of JAVJAQ010003294.1, from coordinate 39,528 downwards.
AGAAACCTAGGGTTTAATTTCTGCTTCCTCGTGTACTCTGAAATCTGAAAATAGGGCGGCTTGTAGGAAATGAAATCCTCTAATAACTTTAAGCAATATATTGGCAACGAAATGAAAATAGGAACTTACAAAATAAATTGAAAAATATATATATATAACAAAAGAAATCTGCAGTGAAAACAATTTATAACAAAAAAATGACATTTACCGTACTATTTAGTTTAATCAAAATATTGAAAAATAAACTGAGACCGGCAATGGTCTTCTCTATTCATAAGAATTATGAAAGTTCCACAAACAGAAAAAATGTGTACTCAGAACACAAAAATCTAATGTACTTATATCAATAAATGTCTCTAAATTTGCCCTACTGGCTAAATAAATATTATAGGCTGCCCTACGGCCCATCTCAATCACTACTCGAAGAGAGTCTGAGAGAGTGAGAAAGATTTCTCAACTTGTAATTCAAACAACATATTAAATCAATGATGGTTTCTCTTCCCAAAAGTGAATAAAATGGTTATTTACGTTAACACATCAAATATGACATACCAAGTCTTCTGTCTATCTTGCATGGCTGTTTCCATTCCATTAGTTTTTTGGTATTCCAAGATATGGCACTTTGCACACGAATCAATTTGACATTATTTATTTTCACAATTTTTACGACCGTTATTAGATTCTCGTAATGAAACACGCCCCCATAATTTAGGGAGGAACTAACGCGCGATTCCCGCTCAACGCGCGATTCCCGCTCGCAAAGATCTCTCGATCTCCTTTCTAGCGCGACCTACGTTCAACTCCCTTTCGGGACGTTTTTCGTTTTCCCCAATTCCAGCCAACAAAATTTTTGCAATAATGCATTTTCGAGCCTGCCGCCCACACAGTTTACATATTGAAATCTCATATCTCGTCTAGACTGTAACAAAACTTCTTTCATTGGGTGTTTCGTGATGAATTTTGATACATTGTATATGAAGCTTTCATATACAGGGTGCGAATACCCATATTGAGTTCACTTGAAAATGCTCAGCATTACACACTGAATTCATCGATCGACTGAAATAAAGAAAATTGGTATAATGGCGTGATTTAGAAGAAAACATACATTCGAGTTTTTCATTCGGCATAAGAACTAATACACCAAATTGAAAACATTCGTACCCAATGCGCGTTTTGCTGACTAGAGGGAAAGAAAAAAAACTGAATGGAATGAAACAAATGTTGACCCTTGCCCGCAGTAGGCTACGTCTTTTGCGCTCACTCTTGAGATAAGGTGGATTAGAGGAATTCAATTAGGAAGCAGTCCCACAGAGCCACTGGTGAGCACCGGTATCCACCCACAATAGTTCCAGCACATGCAGTCAACTCTACCTGTGTTTTTCGTTTGAGGTTAGAACAACAAATCATTGTTCATTAATATTATTGTGCATTACGTATTCACTTAAATATATTATTGTGCATTACGTGTTCAGTTAAATATATCCAATCTAATACCTGGTCTTTTGAGGTTTGACCATTTCGTCTTGCTTACCGAGACCAAAGGGCAGGATTCCTCTCGAAAACTAAGGAGTATATAGCATCACATGCGGGGACTGTGATAAGCAATATATAGGCCAGACGAATAGGAGAATGTAAGCTAGAGTGCAGGAACACAAAAATAGCATAAGGACAGCAAGCGAGGCAGCAAAGCAAATAGCGCAGGTGAACCATTTCAGAGCACGCTGAATTCTGGAAGCCATCGAAACACATGGAGAAATCAACAAAAGAGACTAATCTCAATACATGTCTGGAGGGCCCTTATCAACAAAAAAAAAACAGTTCATAAAACGGTCCTTTGATGGATGCAGGTCGCCACAAACCGGACCGACCGTTATTACCTGAACAGTCATTGACCCGACGGCTGATGGAACAAATCATATCGGCTACAGTTTACGACCGAGAAACTTTTCAAGAACTGGCAGCAGTTTTTCGAACACCATTGCTAGCACCAAGTAGAAGCAGTTCAAGTCACTGTATCCCAGCGTTCCCATTCGAGAAGCTTTGTCAATGATCAAAGAAAGAGGAGACTTTCCACATCACGTCACAGAATTGACGAAACACTGCATGATGAATAGTTATTTCATCTTCAACAACAGATTCTACAAACAGATAGAAGGAGCCCCCATAGGCTCTTCCTTATCCCCAGTTGTAGCAAACCTGTTCATGATGAATTTCGAGGAAAAAGCATTACGACATGCTCAACAGAAACCAACGCTATGGACGAGATACGTAGAAGATATCTTCATCATCTGGCCTCATGGAAAAGAAGAGTTGACTCGCTTCGTGGCATATCTGAATAGCTTGAATCAGCGCATACAGTTTACTACGAAATTAGAAGAAAATAGACAACTCCCTTTCCTAGACCCATTGATAACCAGAAAGCCGGACGACACTCAAGGATACACAGTATACCGAAAGCCCACCCACACAAACATATGCCTACACGCCGAATCCCACCATCACCCCACACAACTACAATCCGTAGTCAACACGCTGGTGTCCCGATTTTTTCGTCTGACGGAAACAACAAACAGACAAGCAGAGTTAGCAGAGACATCAAAAGCACTTCGAAAAAATGGCTATGTAACACACTCAATTAGAAGGGCAATCCATGCGCAAACAAACTCAAAAAAAAACAGGACGGAGGACCCCCCAGAACCCAGAAAATCAGTGACACTACCTTTCATCAAAGGAGTCACCGACAAAATCGGAAGACTAATGAGAAAACAAAATATACGAACCGTCTCCAAACCTCAAAGGACAATTTCGTCTTGTTTACCGAGACCAAAGGACAGGATTCCTCTCGAAAACTAAGGAGTATATAGCATCACATGCGGGGACTGTGATAAGCAATATATTGGCCAGACGAATAGGAAAATGTCAGCTAGAGTGCAGGAACACAAAAATAGCATAAGGACAACCCCCCCTCCCGCCCTCTTTCAACACCAACACCAGACGGGTCACAAAATAAATTTCGAGGCAGCAAAGCAAATATCGCAGGTGAATCATTTCAGAACACGACAAATTAGGGAAGCCATCGAGATAGTAAAAAATGGACAGATAAACGAAAGAGACGACTCTCAAAATATTCCAAATGTCTGGAGGGCCCTCATCAACAAAAAGAAAAACGGTTCAGGAAATGGTCCTTCGGTGGATGCAGGTCACCACAAACCAGACCGACCATTACTACCTGAACAGTCATTAGCCAAAAGTCCGACAACCATAATCAATCCGACGACTGAGGGAGCGGATCATATCGGCTACAATTTACGACCGAGAAATCATTTGAAAACTGGCAGAAGTTTTTCAAACAACAGTTGCTAGCACCAAGTAGGAGCAGTAACATTCTTGAAAATCTGAGATGTTGGCGAAACGTCGAAAGTCAATACCGACAAACTAACGGATAAACTCCCAGAATACCAATTTCGCATACTCAAGCATCCGTGACAACCTTCACTGTATATATATATATATATATATATATATATATGCAAGATGAATTTTCTGTTTTTTTTTCCGTTAGGTATCTTCTGATTTGTTCGACGTTTCGAATTCCATTTTGAATTCATTCTCAAGAACTGTGAGACGAATATCTGTCCATACCGTCCTGGTCAATCACTCCCCTTACGAAGTAACCAAGCAAGAGTAAGCAAAGACTTCAATTGTCTGTTCTCCATGGAAACTGGTATTTATAATGATTCTCTCCAGTTATTATCCGACTAGGTCCGATATTATTGATGATTATATCGTCAGCCGCTCTCTAAGGTTGTATCCTGCCCATCCAGGTATTATGTAGAAATTGATGTTTTCACGGATCTTCGATATGCAAGATGAATTTTCTGGGTTTTTATCCGTTAGGTATCTTCTGATTTGTTCGACGTTTCGAATTTCATTTTGAATTCATTCTCAAGAACTGTGAGACGAATATCTGTCCATACCGTCCTGGTCAATCACTCCCCTTACGAAGTAACCAAGCAAGAGTAAGCAAAGACTTCAATTGTCTGTTCTCCATGAAAACTGGTATTTATAATGATTCTCTCCAGTTATTATCCGACTAGGTCCGATATTATTGATGATTATATCGTCAGCCGCTCTCTAATGTTGTATCCTGCCCATCCAGGTATTATGTAGAAATTGATGTTTTCACGGATCTTCGATATGCAAGATGAATTTTCTGGGTTTTTATCCGGTAGGTATCTTCTGATTTGTTCGACGTTTTGAATTCCATTTTGAATTCATTCTCAAGAACTGTGAGACGAATATCTGTCCATACCGTCCTGGTCAATCACTCCCCTTACGAAGTAACCAAGCAAGAGTAAGCAAAGACTTCAATTGTCAGTTCTCCATGGAAACTGGTATTTATAATGATTCTCTCCAGTTATTATCCGACTAGGTCCGATATTATTGATGATTATATATATATATTATATTATATATATTAGTTCTTGAGAATGAATTCAAAATGGAATTCGAAACCAGAACAAACCAGAAGATACCTAACGGATAAAAACCCAGAAAATTCACCTTGCATATCGAAGATCCGTGAAAACATCAATTTCTACATAATACCTGGATGGGCAGGATACAACCTTAGAGAGCGGCTGACGATATAATCATCAATAATATCGGACCTAGTCGGATAATAACTGGAGAGAATCATTATAAATACCAGTTTCCATGGAGAACAGACAATTGAAGTCTTTGCTTACTCTTGCTTGGTTACTTCGTAAGGGGAGTGATTGACCAGGACGGTATGGACAGATATTCGTCTCACAGTTCTTGAGAATGAATTCAAAATGGAATTCGAAACGTCGAACAAATCAGAAGATACCTAACGGATAAAAACCCAGACAATTCATCTTGCATATCGAAGATCCGTGAAAACATCAATATATATATATATATATATATATATATATATATATATATCATTTCCAAATAAACACGATTCGAATGAAAATACCGAGTCATCCAGGTGCTAATAATTGGTTTCAGAAGAATAGTTTCTACTGTCACTTGTTGAAAGGCCACAAAACTTCGGCAACTGCTTCACAGTGCGGCTGTGAAGAGTTCCCCTTCACTATTGTGACTTTTGAACAAGACAGATCCAAAGTTAACTAGACAAGAAAAATATTTGTGTAACGTTACTTGAAATATCATTTTGGAATTTTGCAAGGTTCAATTTTGTTTTCAAAATCATATAGGAAACAAGACGAATATTCTAATTCCATTGAAAATGCAATTCGGAACTTACTGAAATTAATGTATCTCATTGACAGGTGAAAACAAATTTAATAGAATTTGTATAGTCCAACACATATTTTCGATATTTATCATTTAATGAAACATCATCAATGTTTGGCAATTCGAATATGAAACAGAAAGCTATTCTTCCGACATTCACACGTATGAAACTAGAACTGCAGACCAAATAGCATTGCCTAGATTTCGATTAACCAAATCCAAAATGAATTCCATTGATCTGAACATATATAACAAGTTGACTTCAGAAATGCGCTCTTTGCCTTATACTAAATTCAAAGCAGAGGTCAGAAACATGCTTTTACTAAACGGCTTCTATAACGTTGAGGAATTTCCACTGGTTAATCAATATGTTCGTGTGTTTTATTCTAATGTAAGTCATGCAATGTGTGTACGCTTATTATATTTATATGTTTTTTAAATCTCATCGAGCTGAGAAAAGCTTATTTCATCTCTTATAATTACGATTAGTCATTTGTTTTCAAAAATATGACATGCTGTGAACCTAGTTTAAAACAGTCAAACTATCTATCTATCTGATCGTCGTACGATCGAATTTCGGATCTGTCTGAATCCAGCCTTATACGCTCCTTAACAAATCAGTGATGTTGGTTACCCAGACATCATTGTGTGTATCGGGTACACCAACTGACTCGGTAGTGTTGAAATCGACAGCTGTGTCTTACCCACACAAGGCTCAGCCTGCTGTGCGAAATACTATGTGAGTTCACGATTAGACACATACAAAACAAAAGATGTAAGATTCATTCCTGCAGGACTAACATACAGTGCTCTCGGAAAAATTCTCCTTCGCCACTGGCGGGCAAGGATCATCAATCACCATCATTTGAATTTCTTTCGGAAAATGGCTTACTTTGAGAATCTAACTGTCAGTCCGTGTTTTTATCCCATACAGCACCGATTCGCATGAAAATTTGGATTCAGGATCTACTTACCCTCTATTTCAAAATCTACCCTGTGCCGAGGGTTGCTATCTCCCTGGGGGTGGATGCCACCCCTTCTTGGGGGTGAAATTTTTTTTATTGGAAATAAGTGCGGAAATAAATAAATCGACTAATTCTAAGCACTTTTTGTTCGATGAAGTTTTTTCTGAAAAGCAATACTTTTCGACTTATTCGCGAGTGAAATTGTCGGTTTGCAGGCAAAATAAACACGTTTTCAGATCATTTTTCGCGATTAACTGGAAAATAATGCATCTAATTGAAAAACCTGCAGAGAGCAAAATTATAGATTTTGAAAAAACAAAGGCGATTGTTCATTTGTGATTTATGCAAACCCACTACAAACTGAATAAGAAGAATGGTGAAGAAGAAGGATAGTGATTTTTCGCTGAATTACGAATATGATTTTTTCTCTTCAATCTCAATTTTTTCCAAAAATACGTACTTTCAATCGATGAAAAATTCAGAACTCATTATAAGAACATTAATGAAGTGAATTATGGAGTAACAACGATTTTTTCAATGGGGGAGGAAGAGAGGATGAGTTATTCACAATTTTTTTTCAACGAAAAAATAGGATTCAACATTATTTCCTTCATACCTCGGTCAGTTTCGATGCTAGAAACTTTTATAAATAACAGAAATGAAGGATTCTTCAAGGACTCCAAAAAAGGTCGAATTAGTTTTTCTCGAAAAATGCATTGGTTATTGTACGTAGAAACTTTCCATTTTGGCGTTTGAAAATACCAATCAATGTTCAACAAACAATTATTCAGTTTGTAGTGGGTTTGCATGAATCACAAATACACAGTCACCTTTGTTTTTCCAAAAGCTTTAATTTTGCTCTCCGCAGGTTTTTCGATAAGATGCATTATTTTCCAGTTATTCGCGAAAAACGATCTGAAAACGTGTTTTTTGCCTGAAAACCGACAATCGCGAATAAGTCGAAACGTATTGCTTTTCAGAAAAAACTTCATTGAACAAAAAGTGCTTGATTGATTGATTGATTTACGCACTTATTTCCAATAAAAAAATTTTCACCCCCAAGAAGGGGTGGCATACACGCCCAGGGAGAAAGCAACCCTCGGCACAGGGTAGATTTTGGAATAGAGGGTAAGTAGAACCTATATCCAAATTTTCATACGAATCGGTGCTGTATGGGATAAATACACAGTTTACACTTTTTTCACCGTCATACACTGGAGTATTTCCATTGAAATAATGATATAAGTATGTTGAAAAATATGTGAAATTGAAAGGAACTGTTGATATCCCAGTAACGGCTAATCTGATTCTCAAAAAAGAACAATGTATAGAGGATTCAAGGACCTGTCAAAAGAGTTATTACAAAATTATCCTTCCTTTCGATGGCAAGCGACGACATACCATTGATTTTCCAATCAAAAAGTACTGAAATTGTTGCGTCTTTATTTGAATTTTGTTCGACTTTGTAATCATATCTAGTCCAAAGTGATCAATATGAAGTATGATTATCCTTTGTCGAATCACTTGTATCTTCAGGAAAGGACCCGCAAGCTCACAACTCCCCAAGACTGTCTAGAGTACAACAAAGCAGATATATTTTTATGCACATAATATCCTGGACATTCACCTTAAACAGATTGAATTTGAAGCATGTGTGTTTATAAATGTATTTCAATAAGCATACAAAACCGTTAGTTATTCAAAAAAGCAATAAACATATAATAAGAGACAGTATGCGAAAATGTTATGAAAAATGCTCATTTCTTCGAACGTTTCAGTCCCAACCAAAATCCTCCTTCGGCGCCTAAATGGAACATACTCTTCGCCAGGACCAAAGGAATCTTGGTTTTCTCCACAGGTACGATTTCAAAATGGGATAGAATGTAGAAAAACACTACTTTAATTTCCATTAAGGCGTATCTCGAGCCTATACAATTTCTTGGCCCCACCCCGAAGGGTTGATAGGCGCTCAAGTTTAATGTCGCTTTATTCTCCTCACTGAATCTTTCAGGGTCGAAACGCTCGGGGTTTGGGAATAGATCTTCATCATGATGAAGACCGTATGTAGGTATCAATACAATCAAGCCTTTTTTCAAATGGAGTGGTTTTTCTTCTGGCAGCACTGGCTCGAGAGTGTAATTTTTTGAGCACATTTTCTCAATTCCAATTTGACTCGGCCATTTCCTCAGACTTTCTGCAATATGAAAACTTGTTACGATAAATGACTAATATGACCAATAACGGAAGAGTTGACGTGATAGTGTATACACAATGAAAAGAAGACAGCCGAATAAAAAATATTCAAGGGTAATATAACAAGACTTTGATAAATAGTCGACTATTTTGAATGCATCTGAATTTCGATTGTATTTCGAAGTGATTTGATTGGTCTTGTCAAACAGGAAACAAAACTGTGATTGGTTGATGACTGATATTTGACAGATGATAGGAATAATCGACTTTCGTTGAATTTAATTGATTTCGTTTTCATACCTTCAGTCTATAGCATCAGAGTTCAACTGAAAACTCATCGAACTATCATCGGGAACTTGTCACAAATGACAGGAATTCATGTGAAACTGAGTAAGCATCAATCGTGTAAGATTTTAACATTACAGCTAACCATATGGACTTGCATTGAACACATAAGCGATGAACAAAAAGTAATTCGTTATCAGATTCTGGACATCTGAACAATACCATGGACGAAACTTTCTGTAGAGATCCGTTGCAATTGACGCGCGTTTCGCCAGCAAGGTTACCATCTTCAGGAGAAGAAAACTGAGACAGTCTCAGTTTTATTCTCCTGGAAATGCTAACATTGTTACCATAACGAGTTTGGTGGATCTCGACTAGAAGTATCAACTTTTACACCAAAGTTTTCAATTTCATCGTTTAAGCCCAATGGACATCAAATCTATAATAAAAAAGGTATCCTAGACTTCAGATTGTCATCGAAAATATTCAGGCATTCAAATATTGAAATGACATACTCTAGAAATTCTATTAGCGATCACTGATAGCTCTTATCTATTCAACTATAACAATCCTTGACAGAGCTCAATTACCCAACACCAAGCTGAAAACGTTCTCAATCTTGAGGGGGAAAAGTGGTATTGATATTGTCGATATCAATCTTTCTCCTGAAAATGCCAACTTGGTTGGCGAAATGCGCACATATCAAGTTGAGTGTTCGTGCAATGCAATCTGTTGGACCCTCTCCTGTTAATAATTCTGAATAATCAACACCATTCTCACCTGAAACTACCATATCCATGTACTTCATATTAACCAAACCATCATATGTCAATTTTCCTTTTTCTTCTTCGAAAGTTTCACGAACTTCCAATCTCAATTTTTCCTGGATATCTGGATTGGCAGCTAGTTCATGAGCCATGAAACACATAAGCGTTGACACCGAATCGAATCCCGCAAAGAAAAATACCAGGGCTTGTGCAACTATATCTTCATCGGATATTTCTACACCTGTCTTCTCCTTTCCTGAAATATTCTCATTCATAAACATCAACTTCACCTGATTTTCTTCTCAATATGTTGACAATCATGATGAGATACCTACCTGTCTGTTCATCAGCCTTCTCACTTCCTGCAATAGTATTTTCTTTCTCCTTCAAACTTTTTTGTGCTTCCATTAGTAAGTGTATCATGTCAGGCCTCACGATATTCTTTTCTTTCCTTTCCTTCATGGTATCCATTATCAGGTTAACAAAAAATGTTCTCACATCGTTTTCGTAGAATTTCACACCCAGCAGCTGAAATTTCAGGGGTATTCAATGTGAGACAGTAGTTGTAATTTATTTGAAATGACCATCTCCACAAATTCAATAATTGAACTGTCAATACTTGATGAAACGTTCAATACTAGGACTTTGGCAAAACACGTAGTGCGGTTTTGTGAATCTCATCATGGTTTTTAGCGTGAGGATGCAGTCAAAATAATCAGCAGTTTTCTGAAGACAACTCTTTGTTATATAGTCGAGCTTTCGAAAATGTTTCTTCTCTTCATAAAGACATTAACTTGAGATCATAGTTAAAGTCATGCGTAAAAATGAGGTATAATGGAAGGTCGTCAATTCCTCATGGTTACTGAATCATGTAATTGGGAAAATCCATCGAATATAATCAATCACTATGTGGAAATGACGAGCCTCCATTGTAACTAATTTTCACGCATGACTTCTACTATAATCTCAAATTAATGTCTTGATGAAGAGTATAAACATTCTCGAAAGTTTTCTTCAGAAAACAGGCCATTATTTTGACTGCGCATCTTCAGGATCAAATCCACTTTTCCTTCACTATTCAGTCAAGACTAGTTGAGGAAAAAATATCACGGCTGAAAAACCTCAAAAATTTTGAAATCTCCACAGATATCAAGCGCTTGTTGGCCTTTGGTCCCAAATAAATTATATATGTATTATATGTATATCGATTATGGCTGCAAAAGAAAATCATTTCGGAGTCTAAAGAGTGGCTCAAAAGAGTGTGACATATCAAAGTTGTGTTGAATTCTGACCAAGCATGAGAGACGTTTTGAGCTATTGATTTCGATAAAACTCATTTCTCAATATTATACAGTATGTTTGAAAATCATTGTCACCTTTTTACAACTTCGGACAACTTTGTTTCAAATAGAACAGCTTGTATTTTTCTGGTCTGAGCAATATAATATTCAATTATCTCTCTTTTCATATTGGGTTTCCCTTTATCTAACCTAAATAGTTTTTCAGATATTGGCTTCTTCAAATTGTTCTTATTTCAATGCATTCTTTGAAACAAGATAGCTTTGACACGACATTTATTTGATTTGCTGACAGAATTCTCATTGACAGTTGTCATACTTCGCTTCATCGAAAATATTTACTCTTAACTAAAATGAAGTTATCATTCATATTTATATTCTTGACAGATTATACAATGTTTTGTACTATTCAATTGAAATAACAACAAAATATGAAACGTATTTAATTCAAAGTGGGTGCTCGAAATGACGACCATCCTGATGAATACAAAGAGCCAGTCTCTCTATGAAAGACTGCTCAACATTGAATAACATTGGAGGCGTCCCTCTTCGAAAAGAGCCCTTATTCTCTCCTTCATATTTTCCAGTGTGGTTGGATAATTGTCATAAACCTCATTCTTCAAGCATCCCCATAGGAAGAAATCGAGGTAAGTCAAATCTGGTTATCTCACAATGCAAAAGTTTCCATAAAAAATATGGTCCTATAATTTCTTCTCACACATTAACAGACGTTCTATTCTGGTGATCCAGAATGCGGAAAAAATAACGATTCACATCATTATAATAATGGAAGTTGTCGAAAAATGTTCATCCTCACTAAACTTGTCCAGAGTCCATAGACAAAACTCGATTCGTCAATGGAAGTCTATTTCATATAATTCCTGCTGCATCTGAATATGGGTGGAATTTGTATTTTTTATTACCCTAGAAATGCTCTGTCTGCTTATTCCTGTATCTCTCTCGATCTTACGTTAACTGGTATGAGGGTTTTCTATGATTTGATTCCATAATAGAAAATTCATTTTCCTCATTTTCTATGAAGGTTGTGAGCTATTTGCCTTTACATAAGCAATCGTTGGAAAACCAACTTGTTTGGATTATTCCGGCCTGGATATTTTTGGGCATACACCCTCGACTCCGAAAGATAATTCTCTAAACAGTCACCAATCGCTAAAATCATATCTATCCTCTCTTGAATGGGATGAGTTTTCATCATCGACGGTAATAATTCACTGAATGTTTTAAATAACGTAAAACACATTAACTGTCAATGAGAAGTTGAATAAATGTCGTTTCAAAGCTATCTTGATCCAAAGAATGCATTGAAATAACAACTACTATTTGAAAAAGACAATATCTCAAAAACTATTCAGGTTAGGCATAAGTAACCCCAATATGAAATAATAATAATAATAATCTTTATTGTCCAACAGATAACCAGTTATAGGACAATATTTAACATAAAATGTGAAAATGATAAAAATGTTCACAAGATTTCTTCAGTATTATATTCAGGTTGTTAAAATTGATGTCAGTTTCATGAGAGATGTGGTTAAAACTATTACAAATTTTTTGGATAGGAGAGTCACACAAAATATTTGTTCTGGAATAGGAACAATAAAATACGTGAATTATGCCGTGGTACTAGGAAATGCAATCTTGAGAGGAGTGTTGGTGAGTCAATTTCGTTATGAACTAATTTATATAGAAACACCAGTCCAGCATTTATTCTTCTCAATTGTAGGGGATCAATTTCGAAACGTTGTAGTATTAAGGATTCTTCAGTACCCCTTTCAGGGTAAACACCATCAAGCCTCAGGGTGAGAAATTTCAAAAATATCCTCTGAACTTTTTCCAAAGCTGCGATATGAATATTGTAATGGGGATTCCAAACGATTCACCCATACTCTAACTCAGATCTTACAAGGGAAAAGTATAAAACTTTCATCGCTCGTTCATTAGTGAGAGTTTTACAGTTCCGAAGTTTCGATGTAATGTGAGTGATATGGTTCGAAAAGTCGAAGTTACTATTGAACAAAATACCGAGATCTTTAATATCTTCTACTCTGGTGAGGTGGGTACCGGTGATATTGTAGTTATATAGAGTCGGTTGCAACCTGCGAGTATATGAGGTTATTTTACATTTAGAAATGTTTAGGTCGAGTCTGTTGGTCCGACACCACGCATGTACATTATTCAAGTTTTCTTGCAAATGTTCTGCATCTCTGAGATTGCAGATGTTACTATATATTCTCAGGTCATCAGCAAGAATAAGAGATTGACAATCCAAAGCAGTTACTAAATCATTTATGAATATTAATAACAAGAGGTGTCCAAGGTTAGATCGCTGGGGAACTCCTGACGTGACCGAGTAAAGTTCCGACCTGAATCCATTATATGCCACAAATTGATGTCGATCAGATAGGTATGATTTGAAAAAATTCACTAAGGCATCGCTAAATCCGTAACTTTCTAATTTGTATGATAATATACTATGATCGATTCTATCGAAAGCCTTAGAAATGAAAGATAATTGAATTTTATAATATTCAGACCAGAAAAATACAAGGTGTTCTATTTGAAATAAAGTAGTTATCATTGTCCGAAATCGTAAGTCCTACCGGAAGTCTCTGATGAGACTTATGGTGGAAACATGGGTCTGGGATTGGACGTATATTCCGAACATACACATTCTAATTTATTGATTGAGAATGTCGATTATTTGCATTGATAACATCATATCTGGTTCTTCAACCAGACATACCAAATGGTAACGAAAATCCTAACCTTGCATAAAGACGGAGTGAACATAGTCGCCAGAAATCTCATCTGCTTTGCAAACCGGCTGAAATCGGTTGTCTTCTTTCCCATACGATAAAATTCGTTATCGGGATTCGCCAAAGAATCAACTTCCACGCCGAAGGCTGTGGTAGCAATGACGTCATTACAGAAACGGGTGAAGGAATCTTTCATTTCCGTGACAACCAGATCCTGATCTTGTTTCAAGAAGTGTTGGGCAAAATTTTCTGCGCAGTCTCTCATCAGAATAAACATTGTCTTCATCTTGCTGCCCGTGAAAGCAGGGCTGAGGACTGGTCTCATGTGACGCCATTGGGGACCTAGAAAATATTTATTTTCATTCTCTATTTCATTTTTGAATATAAGCATTAACAACCATCGAATACAATTGAGTTAAATACTTAGTAGTGTAAGAACTCGTCACAAAATGCTGTTAGAATTATGTTGACGATCGTATTCAGATTTATATTATTTAGGGTGAACATATGAATCCAAACACACTGATCTAGTCAGGTAAGTGAAAATCTGGCAGTTCGAATTATATCAAATTAATGCACATTTAAAATCATCTGCTCTACACAATCAATCTTCAGGTTATGTTTTTCTGGTCAAAATAACACTTTTTTCTCAATAGGAATGGGACAAGATTTTTGGGAATTCAAGATCCATCTGTATATCTGAAGGGGGTTTTGCATGTGTTTCTTTTGTTCAGGGTCTTCAGATTTTTGTCAAAGTGAGTGGTTTCTCAAAGAGTTAAAACATTTTGAATATAGCTGTTTGTTCTGAATATCCAAGAGTGAAAAAACAGGCATATTCTAAGCTTCCAGGAATCCTACTAATCGCCAAGAGCGTTTTATATTTGTGAGAAATAGGTCTCATTTCGATCTCAAAAACATTGCCTGAAAATCTTACTTGTAATTTGTGAAGCTATCAGCACAACTAACGGGAAATATACTATAAACGATTCTCTGCCATATTCTACCTGCGATTACTTTTTGACAATCAGTGTTGGTAGAATGACAATTCTGTGATTATTATGGAGGCTAGCAAAAAAACATTGCTGGTTCTTTCTTCAATTTTTGAGTGGTGATATATTATTATAAGATAGTGGAAGAATCGTCCTAAAGAACGTGCTTTCCTTTTTCTCACCGAATTCCTAACATTATTTACTATTGACTGGTTGATAGACCAAACATTCAATTTATTTTTCACTTTAAGGAATTTGTTAAAATGCTAATCGATCTGAGCGTTCATACACGGCACTTTTTCTACAAAATTTTGTATATGAACATTGAGTACTTATTGATTAGCATTATGAGTACTTACTCAAAGTCAAAGCAAAAGATGAAGTAGAAGTATAAGCTTGATCTATGAACCAGGCATAAGTTGCCTTGGCAGAGGCTAAAAATGTCGGGTTATAGGCATTTGCTCATTGACACAGAAGCTCAAGAATCAAGAAGTGCAGAGGATGAGTGTTTATTCTTTCAAAAACATTGGAGATTCCATTCAAAAACTAACCTTCTAGAGCGAACAAATTTCTGCTCCACAATGGATCGCAATCGCCTACAACGAACGGTCTACGGTCAGTGAAGTATTCGAAATCCTTTATAAACATTTGTTTAATCAACTCAGGATCCCTCACTAGTAAAATCGGATTATACAACTGCATGAGGCCGGAATATCTGTGGGAGTCAATTTTTTTGAGAATGGATAGTAAGCATTTTCTATAAAAATAAAAATATTTCCATAACCAATCTTATTTGAAATGAAACCTATTTCATTATGAAATAGTTTTGGTTCAGAAAGAAGATCCAGTGTATATAATTATACTGATTTTGCTGGCCAATATGTCGAAATATGTACCTGAATGTGATTTTTTTTCCCAAAATTTCTCTTGTGTGTATAACAGTTGATCTGAGAGGACAGGTACTAGATAGTTGATGATTAATGGATATATGAGTATTTAAAGTTGAGTTTTATTTTTCGATATTGAGACTAGCACTCATAGAACATTGATGAAGCTATACCAATAGAGATTTGGTATCGAGTACAGAAATGCAATTGTGACTGTTATACCGCTTTCATTATGAAGAGAAAAGGTTTTGAGGTAATGACACATCAGACATCGTATTTGTTACTATATAGTTTCCTCTTTTTGACACAATGGAAAAGAGATAATAATAGTTATTTATGATATGAGTGTTGAGAGTACATTTTTAAGGCACGCATGTGAAGGTTTGCAGAATGAGCGAAGCACATGAGTGCCTTAAAAGGTACTTTTAACACGTATATCATACAATATTTTTTCTACAAACGTTCAAATAAAGTAATTATACAGTTTGAATTAAATTTTAACGGTGCAGCGAACATTACCAACATCAATCCAACAAAAAACATCCGAAGAAATTGTGACCTCAACTTCGACTGGAAATTCAATTATTTCTACGCATCATTCTTCCTTAGCCATGGAAAATGGTAAAACAGCAGTGCAAGAAATTAATTTGTCGAATTGCACAAATTGTACTATTAATATTAATGTTAATAAATAAAATCTAAATATTTTGACGTTTGCTTTCAAAATCTGACAATTCACTTTTGACAGCAGTGCCATAAACATTTTAAGGCACTCAGTGCCATAAAGTGATTTTAAGACACTCAGTGCCTTAAAGTGACATGTTTAAGGCTTCTATGGAGTGGTAAAAATGGCATTTTTAACACGTTTGTAGAGAAAGTTTTTTTAATGGCTAGTACTTTTTTGTAAATCTTCACAATGAGGAAAATACAACTTCAGGTTAGAGAGATATAGTGGTGGACGAAGATGAAGTGGTACATTCTTTAAATCAGTCATGATTTATAGAATGTACTTATGTTTCTCAAACAACTTTTCAAACAGTTATTTTCATGAAGAATGTTTGATATGCTATCGTGTTTAATTTCGATCCCAGCTGGAAAAAATAGATTTGTTTTAGCTTTCAAATCAAGATAAAAGAAACAGACGTTGTCGGAGTTAAAGTTAGTACATTTGACACTGGAAAGCTTATTCAATATATATCATTTGAAAATAAACCCACAATTGAGAAATTCATTTTTATTGTAGACAGAAAATCGTTTAGAGGATATTATAATGTTTTTTTAATAGAACGAGGAAAATCAATTATGTTACACTCTTCTTCTGTAAATAAATTGAAGGACTCATGACAGGTGTATCATAATTTTGTTTGTGAATGAATAACAAACAAAGCTTCAAAACTTCGTGAGCAGGAAAGGTTCTTTCCGAGGCTCACAAAATTCAAAGCAGATGCTAATCTATAAATATCTCTCTCAAGCGATACTCGCGAAGCAATAAATGATTTTTCCTTTCATGTGAACTTGAAATAGGTCTTTCGTATGAGATGAATCAAGGTGCTGATTATTCGGAGCCAATAACTTCCCACCGTAGAACAAACCCTTATGAATAACGAACCAAAAATTGTTGGCTCTCTTGCTCCATAAGAAGGGGGCCTGGATTGGAACTGGTCGTTGGGAATGATTCCTTCCACTGTTTTCAGTGACTAGGGTTCATCTCCAACAATGGTCACTCCCCAAATGAAGAGTAACCCATTGAGTCTATTATTGGTGTGGCGTCAATGATTCTTCTAATCAAAACAATCATACTATTCGCTATATTGACATTTTTCAATGCAAGATATCTTTCAGACACAACCGACAGTTTTCATCCTTATCACTGCCAACACCTACTCACGCGCACTCTCTCATTTCCTTCATCTAACAGATAACACAGGTATTCTTGTATTGAAACGCTGGCCCTAAGAACAATCAGCAACTCTCTCTACTTCTCCAGGTGACCTTCATACTCAGAGACCATACTCCACAGAATAAAAGAAAATCTCAATAGTGAACGTTTTGCCAAATATTTCGGTGATGGTGAGGGATTAATTATTGTATGGGTGAAATAATTTTGATGTTAAAATCAGCACACATATTTTGATTTCAAACAGTGTGTTTTGCATTTGGAATGACGACACCAGTATATTCCAGCCATTTGAATGATATAGTTTTGAATTTTCGCAGATATATTGAGTGTGATGTGGCACATGAGACACTGACACTGGAATGTTAATTCAAAACGTGGCCTGCAGCGATTTCAAAAATAGGTTTGATCCTAGATATTTTTACGTTGCGTTGGACATATCAGATAAAATTTTTCATAAGATTATTTTACTTCGATGTCAGAATTCGAATTTTAAATATTCTATCATACCTTGCTACGCCATATTAGTAGCAACCCTCTTGGGCCAACCATATCTCGAAATTTTGTCAGTCATCACTCGAAGACGATTGCTGATACCAGCGATCGAGATGTCGTGAATACACTCGATTTGAAACTCTGTTTCAACATTATGTCTTCATTTGAATTTTACTGTATTATATTCAATAATTCAATTTTCCGTCACATTATGAATTTTTCAATAATTTGGGAATTTGATTTGCACTGTTTGACCAGAATCTATTCCAATTTCTTTGTTTGGATTTGAGTGCCTTATTTGATTTCTTTTCTTTCGACCAACTACACACATCAAAAAAGTCTAGGGAAAGAGCTAGCCTACAACTGTAGGAAACGGTCCTGAGGTTCTAGTGAGAGGCCTGTTAGTCTAAGAGGCGACGACACTGAACCTATAATAATAGGGCTCCCAGAAGTCATATAAATAATTCGTTAGTTCATCAATAGGAGAACACAAAATGGCCCTGCTGCCATGTCCAAAATGGGGCAACGCTATAAAAAAAATACCAAAAAAAATTTTTTTTGGGTTTCTGTAATGATAAGTCTCCCGTTTCGTGATTGTTCCTCAAGGTAAAGGAGCGGTAGGACTGTATGAACAAGCAGTGCTGCCAGCCCCCTGATGGGGCTTATCAGGTGCTGCCAAGAGATTAGTGACCCCTCCGTACCCGGGTTTCTATAATCATCGGACTCCTCAAAGAACCAAAGTATTTCTGAAAGGTTTTCATTTTTTGTGTAAGAGAAACCACTGCTGCCTTTTCCAAACAGTGGACAACATGGCGGCAGCAGCGTTTGAAAGTCGCTCTCTGCGCAACCGATTTTGCGTTTCAATTCGGTTTCATTAGCAATCTTCCGGGTTTTTTCTATTTGTATTATTGAAACACGCCTGCCACTACCACGAACAATGGATATTACGTATCGTTGATTGTTTGAACAAATGAAATCGCATATTTTTGTTATTTTTTTCGATTTTTCAACCGTTTTCATTGTTGTTCCATACTGTCTTTCGTCGTTAATTATTGGAACAAATGATTCTGAGAAGTTTTCAATGAATTATTCATGATAAAATGGAATAATATTGAAATGAGTAAAAAAAATGAAGATTTTTAAATTATTTGATCATTCATTTTTTTTTCTTCACAAAATTGAAAGATGTATGCGTACACTAATGTGCAATAAGAAGGAAAAATAACTTTTCTATACTTATACTATATTTATGATAGTCATTTGTTACGAACCATTTCTCATTTTTCGTATCAACTATTGTTTTCCTACTATTCGTCATCCGAATCGAAAGTAAGGGTATCGAAATCATCGTCACAATCGTCGTCAGTTTGAACGGACATAGCCACAGCGACCCTTCAGAAACTTAGAAAAAAACAATCGTTTCCTGAATGTTTTTGCGTCTCTAAAGGATATGACGGATTTGGAGAACGAATATATAATCGATTCGTTGCAAGAGTTCACGTCACAAATGTATTCAATAAAAAATTGTAGGCTTGTGGATGATGCGAGATTCGAGATTTTCCAAAAATTATACTCGGGAAACGAATTCAATGATGTTTTTTTGAAAAAAGTAAGAAGTTTCGACTCGAGCCTTATCCCGCCGTATTACCGATCACTTAAACAAAAAATTCTACGTACTATATACGTCACCAGCATGTGGCTGAATGCAACGTCTCCAAAATGCGTAACGTTGCGTTTCGAGGAGTACGGTTGGGAGATGCGCGAAAAGCTACAGCCCCTCTGGTACACAGGTAAGCCGACGCCCCTATTCGTAGACGATATATTGGCTATGTCCATTCAAACTGACGATGATTGTGACGATGATTTCGATACCCTTACTTTCGATTCGGATGACGAAAAGTAGGAAAACAATAGTTGATACGGAAAATGAGAAATGGTTCGTAACAAGTGACTATCATAAATATAGTATAAGTATAGAAAAGTTATTTTTTCTTCTTATTGTACATTAGTTAGTGTACGCATACATCTTTCAATTTTGTGATGAAAAAAAAAAAATAATGATCAAATAATTTAAAAATCTTCTTTTTTTTTGTACTCATTTCAATATTATTCCATTTTATCATGAATAAATCATTGAAAACTTCTCAGAATCATTTGTTTCAATAATCAACGACGAAAGACAATATGGAACAACAATGAAAACGGTTGAAAAATCGAAAAAAAAATACAAAAATATGCGATTTCATTTGTTTAAACAATCAACGATATGTAATATCCATTGTTCGTGTTAGTGGCAGGCGTGTTTAAATAATATAAATAGAAAAAACCCGAAAGATTGCTAATGAAACCGAATTGAAACGCGGGTACGGAGGGGTCACTAATCTCTTGGCAGCACCTGATAAGCCCCATCAGGGGGCTGGCAGCACTGCTTTTTCATATAGTCCTACCCCTCCTCTACCTTGAGGAACAATCACGAAACGGGAGACTTATCATTACAGAAACCCAAACAAAAATTTTTTTTTGTTATTTTTTTTAGCGTTGCCCCATTTTGGACATGGCAGCAGGGCTATTTTGTGTTCTCCTATTGATGAACTAACGAATTATATATATATATATATATATATATATATATATATATATATATATATATATATATATATATATATATGACTTCTGGGAGCCCTATCATTATAGGTTTAGTGTCGTCGCCTCTTAGACTATGTACATCTCTCTCTCACACCTTCTGTCTCTCGGTGTCTTCCCCACAATCGATTTTGATCACACTGGCTTCAGTTATGAAGACCCCCGCAACTCATTAAGATTGGCCAGCTTCGAGCATTCCAACTGCTCGTAACTGCTCTTCACGTGCATATTGCCTTATTTTATTTGAATTTTTCATGTGTTATTCCTTTGCAACAGGTTTCAATATAATATGATTATATTATGGACATTTTAAGTCTGAACCGATATCAGTCATATCTGAACTTTCTAAGTCACTAGAATTATGTAACATATACGAGTTTAACTTGTATGTGCCCATTATTCAAAAGCTTCAAATTTTCTTCAAAATAATCTTTATCACTTGACGCTAACCTGTTTTTTTTTGTAGAGAAATGGGGCGTTAATAAAAAATCCAACCTATTACCCGTCAATTATTCGATTTACTCCTTTACCAATTTCAATTATTAATCTCATACTCACCTAGAATTGGGATATTCATCGTACACTTTTTGTACAAAGATTGCAGCATTTTCTCGCTTGAAGATTTGAAAGATATTGGCTATGAATTCACTCGGAATTGAGCCCTGCCTGACTCCTTGGTTCCTCCAAAAATACAGCGGTCTTATCGTAAAATAGTATATGAGTAGCAGAACCACTCCTATTCCCAATATCAGGTACAGCATGATGTTATGTTACCTGAAAAAATGGCAATGATCAATGAAATTTTTTGTTTGGACTGATATCTAGGTGGGTGGTTTGAAACGGATCATTAACATATATATTAGTATGTAAATTCGAATCTACTTTTATGCAGTTGCCTAAGTGTATAAACTAATAACCACAACGCGTTGAATAACAACGATTCGCTGAATAATTTTATGAAGCATTTCACTCGT
Organism: Zygogramma bicolorata; assembly: GCA_032362365.1. Taxonomy (NCBI): domain Eukaryota; kingdom Metazoa; phylum Arthropoda; class Insecta; order Coleoptera; family Chrysomelidae; genus Zygogramma; species Zygogramma bicolorata. The sequence goes on along the minus strand of JAVJAQ010003294.1, from coordinate 18,072 downwards.
TTCATTTCCTGTAAAAACTAAACGTGAAACTAATTGAACATATCATGGGAGGCGAGAGTTGAAATGGACCATTTTATTGCCGAATGGCGATTTTCTTTCGAAATGGTTTCTCCTGGACCGTTTGGGTGTTTAATCTAGAAATTGGTATACACATGAATGAAATATCCATTTTTGTTACTAGACCAATGAAAATTGCCAATACATAGTGATATATCGTCAATTACCCTAACACCAAACTGATATTTTTGTACTCGACGCGCGTTTCGCTAACAAGGATAGCATTTTCAGGAGTAGAAAATTGATACTGAATCCAATCTATAAGTTTTTCAGTCCGATATGGACTTCGTCTGTTACCACTTAGTCTAATTAATTTTGATGTGTATCGAGTTTTCTACGCGAGTCGGGAATTCCTGGAAGGTTGTTTCTTCGACACCCCATATTAGTTTGCGTTTAACGGGAGACAGGGCCGGCGCTAGGAGATTTCGAAACACTATCCCTCTCTCAATTTTGTTCGTCCCTATCAAACAATGTTTTATTATTCCCATTGTACCGCTCGAGTCTCTCTAGGTGAACGACCTTCAATTTTGCTCTACAGCTACGTTGAATCCTGTACGTCATTTATCATTTTCGCAAGATGGTGTTAATTTGGGAGAGATTCTCGTTTTACGACGAGGGTTGTACAGCCTCACTTGATCTCCGTCCGTTGAATCCACCAGTATATGCTTTAAGATCGTATCGAGTCTTCATCCTGTCACTAGTCATCTTCAGTCTTCATTTGAAAATATACAGGTTCGTATATATGAAAAAATAGAGTTGAAGGTGGCCCCCTTGGAATGAAACGTCGTATTGAAAATCGAAGCACAGCACATCGAAGCAAATTCGAAATAGAAAAAAAAGTTTCCTGAACACATTTCCATATTTCTGAAAATAGAGGCGCCAGCGCAAAGAAAAGAAAACGGACCATTTCGGTTTTCCCCGTATATTTTAGAAACGGTTTGTGATATTTTCGATTTGGAAACAGCGTTTCATTTATCATCAATACCAATAGTGAGATACCAAAAGTGGTACGACATAAAAAATACGGCCTGTATAGGGTTTCTTTCAATGTTGAACGTAAATGGGTAATATCACAGATTTGAAGTTGTTGTATGTCAATCTTGCATAGGATATAATACGAAACTGAGGTTGTTGATGAGTCAAATACCGCGTTCGACTCAACAGAATCAAGTCGATTCACTTGGTGAGAAACAGTTTGTTGAAGAATACTTTGATATTCGGTTGTGAATTCGTGACGTTTTAACTAAAATATCTTCGAGATTTTCATAGTGTGAATTTTGATCGGTAAATGAACTATTACCTTAGGTGTTCTGTCACTTGCCTAATTGACCTGTTTGCGATATTTTTGATATTCTCAATATATCAATATTCAATTCTCTGACTGCTTATTTCATTCCCTCGATAAGGATGTGACGATTGGAAAACTGGCCAACTTGCGAAGGAGGCTTTTAAATCTTTGTTTTATAATGCGAATTTCAGAAAATACTTGAACTAAAATATCTTCATACTCGTTAAAGTGTCAAATTTTGTTGGGTAAATGTATGCACATCGTATAAGCATTATTACTTGCGATAATTAACCGGTTTGTACCATTTCTGAGACTTTCAATGTAATAACTCAAAGACATCACATAAAAGATTTGTAGTTGTGTCTCTATGTTTCTCCTCTGATGTTCAATTCCCTGTTGATGTTTTCAAAAACCCATGATGATAATTAACCAAAAAACCATGTGGGTTCATCTGCGGTTACCTCATATCATCATATATCAGATTTTTAAAATGCTGTATTGAAGAGTTATAACAAAGCTTGAGCCGCCCTTTTTGGGGTTTCAGAGTCGCTTTCGATGCTCACAGTGGCCTGTTTTGGTTAGTGGTATGGGTTGAAATAGGTGTCTCTGTGTGTGCTCACTCTGATCATTCCTGATGAAATATTCTCGCTGTCAGGTCAGGAACAACAAAGCAATACACGCAACCTAGTGTGGTTCGCACAGATTGGCTCATGACTGCACCACTGTGAGGGGAAACACTCGGAATCCTTGAAGCAAAATTATAAATACTTCTGCCGTGCACACCCCTCCGATATTTGTCTACGATACCAACAACTGGACAGAACTCAAATATATCGCGAAGACTGATATCGAATCAATAAAACATTGGCTCGAACATAGATTATTGACAATGAACTCGGAAAAAACTTTCACAGATTCCCACTTCAGATGGAACTACCACAGAGATAGCATTTGCAAGAAGTTACGATCCGTCCTCTGAAACTTCAAATTTTTCAAATATATTCTCAAAAGCTGAGTACTGAAAATTATTTACTGCGCTTTGATCAACAGTCACCTACGCTACGGCAAAAATTGCTGGGGAGGAGCCTTTACACTCATATTCGCCCCTTGGAGATTTCTGAAATAGGTCCTCTCCAAGCCTATACAATTCTCTACCGAGGCGTCGAGGCTCATGTCCTCGATATGCGTCAACTCTTCTTTCATAACACGATGATTACATATAACAATGAACGCTTCCAACTACCCACTCATTTATATGGAATTCAAAAAAGAGAAAACACCAGCTTGTACAAATCCACAGTTCAACACAACAATAGTTTGGCACCTAAACTATACAATGCCTAATTCTTTTCAACTTCTATGAACTTTTTTTTCCAAATCAATCTAGAAACATCGCACATTTCATCGATAACAAAAATGCATTATGATCGTGTCCTTGGCCTTCATTTCATTACTTTGATGTCCTCATTTTGTTCATATCAATGTATTCCACATACTGTATTTTCTGTATTTTGATAATCAACTCTGATGTTCAATAAATAACACAACAAAATTGTTAGTAATAAACGAGTTACCTGAATTTACTGAATTTTTGTATTTTCATTCATTCATTCAACATATTGTTATTAATGTCTTGTATTGATTCGACTGTATTTTTCACTATGACATCTGTAATGACTCATTCGAGCCTTGTACAGAGTCAGCTAGTTTTTTTTACTATTTTGTCTAGATTATATCTATTAGCTCTTATTATAATTTGATAGAATGTTTTTCCAGCTTTTCACCTAATTTTATATTGTTTCTGGTTGAAAAACTGAGGTGGGACGATATTACATCACTTTGATATAAAGAACTACCGTAATGTTTGTTTCGTTAGCTATGTTTGTTGTTTCTAACGATCTATTTATATCACTTGTAGACCTCAAGTCATATGGACGAAGTTCATCACGGAAACTTCATGAATAACAAATTAGAAATGATTTGACTGGGTTCGAATATCAATGGCTATTGCTGTTTCAGTGAATCGAATCGGGATTGTTAATATCAGATTTCATCATTTTCTGTACTTAGATTTGAAGAAATTCCAGAGTTGAAATTTCCTAGTTGAGATATGCAGTGAATATATTCTGAGCCATTAATTCTCAATTAGAAGCTGAACTGGGGCATCTGTTTTGTTTTTTTCAAAGAACTGATTATATACTGAAACACGTGTCACTGTTATTTATGTATATATATATATATATATATATATAGATTGTCAAATTCTCTGGTCTATCACAATTTGCATTCAATTCGAAATGCCCACCACAAGATAGCTAGCTATTTCTGGCTTTGGCCTTCATCAGCTGTGGGTTGGCATGGTCCTCGTATCGAAGACAAACTGTGATAGATATCCAGATGATTTGAAATGAATCGTGCCTTTACGGCAAGCGACACATAAGTGGAACCACCTAGGGTGTAACACTCTAAGGAAATGCTGTCATAGTTTTCCGTCAGTGGTGAGTGACACTTCGCCACATCAACTAACAACTGCGTTTGCAGAAATAATGACAAGCACTCTCAGAGTGTTATCGAAAATCGAATCCACAAATGTATCTGAAATGATACAAAGAGAAAGTTATTTGCTATGAAGCAAGATGAATCAGAAAACTGATAAATAGATTATCAAATTCTCTGGTCTATCACAATTTGCATTCAATTCGAAATGCCCACCACAAGATAGCTAGCTATTTCTGGCTTTGGCCTTCATCAGCTGTGGGTTGGCATGGTCCTCGTATCGAAGACAAACTGTGATAGATATCCAGAGGATTTGAAATGAATCGTGCCTTTACGGCAAGCGACACATAAGTGGAACCACCTAGGGTGTAACACTCTAAGGAAATGCTGTCATAGTTTTCCGTCAGTGGTGAGTGACACTTCGCCACATCAACTAACAACTGCGTTTGCAGAAATAATGACAAGCACTCTCAGAGTGTTATCGAAAATCGAATCCACAAATGTATCTGAAATGATACAAAGAGAAAGTTATTTGCTATGAAGCAAGATGAATCAGAAAACTGATAAATAGATTGTCAAATTCTCTGGTCTATCACAATTTGCATTCAATTCGAAATGCCCACCACAAGATAGCTAGCTATTTCTGGCTTTGGCCTTCATCAGCTGTGGGTTGGCATGGTCCTCGTATCGAAGACAAACTGTGATAGATATCCAGATGATTTGAAATGAATCGTGCCTTTACGGCAAGCGACACATAAGTGGAACCACCTAGGGTGTAACACTCTAAGGAAATGCTGTCATAGTTTTCCGTCAGTGGTGAGTGACACTTCGCCACATCAACTCACCAGTCAGTTTTCTGATTCATCTTGCTTCATAGCAAATAACTTTCTCTTTGTATCATTTCAGATACATTTGTGGATTCGATTTTCGATAACACTCTGAGAGTGCTTGTCATTATTTCTGCAAACGCAGTTGTTAGTTGATGTGGCGAAGTGTCACTCACCACTGACGGAAAACTATGACAGCATTTCCTTAGAGTGTTACACCCTAGGTGGTTCCACTTATGTGTCGCTTGCCGTAAAGGCACGATTCATTTCAAATCATCTGGATATCTATCACAGTTTGTCTTCGATACGAGGACCATGCCAACCCACAGCTGATGAAGGCCAAAGCCAGAAATAGCTAGCTATCTTGTGGTGGGCATTTCGAATTGAATGCAAATTGTGATAGACCAGAGAATTTGACAATCTATTTATCAGTTTTCTGATTCATCTTGCTTCATAGCAAATAACTTTCTCTTTGTATCATTTCAGATACATTTGTGGATTCGATTTTCGATAACACTCTGAGAGTGCTTGTCATTATTTCTGCAAACGCAGTTGTTAGTTGATGTGGCGAAGTGTCACTCACCACTGACGGAAAACTATGACAGCATTTCCTTAGAGTGTTACACCCTAGGTGGTTCCACTTATGTGTCGCTTGCCGTAAAGGCACGATTCATTTCAAATCATCTGGATATCTATCACAGTTTGTCTTCGATACGAGGACCATGCCAACCCACAGCTGATGAAGGCCAAAGCCAGAAATAGCTAGCTATCTTGTGGTGGGCATTTCGAATTGAATGCAAATTGTGATAGACCAGAGAATTTGACAATCTATTTATCAGTTTTCTGATTCATCTTGCTTCATAGCAAATAACTTTCTCTTTGTATCATTTCAGATACATTTGTGGATTCGATTTTCGATAACACTCTGAGAGTGCTTGTCATTATTTCTGCAAACGCAGTTGTTAGTTGATGTGGCGAAGTGTCACTCACCACTGACGGAAAACTATGACAGCATTTCCTTATAGTGTTACACCCTAGGTGGTTCCACTTATGTGTCGCTTGCCGTAAAGGCACGATTCATTTCAAATCCTCTGGATATCTATCACAGTTTGTCTTCGATACGAGGACCATGCCAACCCACAGCTGATGAAGGCCAAAGCCAGAAATAGCTAGCTATCTTGTGGTGGGCATTTCGAATTGAATGCAAATTGTGATAGACCAGAGAATTTGACAATCTATTTATCAGTTTTCTGATTCATCTTGCTTCATAGCAAATAACTTTCTCTTTATATATATATATATATATATATATATATATAGATCATCAAATTCTCTGGTCTATCACAATTTGCATTCAATTCGAAATGCCCACCACAAGACAACTTGCTGTTTCTGGCTTTGGCCTTCATCAGCTGTGGGTTGGCATGGTCCTCGTGGTGGGCATTTCGAATTGAATGCAAATTGTGATAGACCAGAGAATTTGATTATCTACTTATCAGTTTCCTGATTCATCTTGCTTCATAGCAAATAACTCCTCCTCTCTCTCTTTCTCTCTCTCTCTCTCTCTCTCTCTCTCTCTCTCTCTCTATATATATATATATATATATATATATATATATATATATATTCAATTTCGATTTTATTCAACTCTAGGTACTTGTTATATATATGTATTTACAAATAGACTAGTTAGGAATGGAACCAGTAAAGTAAGAGTACTCTTTGAAGTATATCGAAGCTTTCTTTCGGAAATTTTATTAATCACTTCCATCATCAGGAAAGAACTTTGGTGAGGATGCATAATGAGATGAATGAATGAATTGTGCACATAGTGTCGAGTGACGTAAAATACAGTTCAAAATGGAAACTTGGTCAATGACATCAATGAAATTCGTTGAAAATCCGTTAAAGCTTTAAAATGAATAAAAATATAAGAAAAATTTCAAAAATCATGACGTGCACAAATTTTTCTTATATTCTCATTCATTTTGAAGGTTCAACGGATTTTCAACGAATTTTATCGATGCCATTCACCAAGTTCCCATTTTGTACTGTATTTTACGTCACTCGACACTATGTGTACAATTCATTGTAACATCTCATTATGCATCCTCACCCAAGTTCTTCCCTGATGATGGAAATGATTATTAAAATTTCCGGAACCTTGGATATACTTTAAAGAGTACTATTTCAATTGCGGCAAAGCCCCACTATTTACTGATTATATATATATATATATATATATATATATATATTTATTGTTAATGTGATCTCACGCTGACTATTCAATGTGCCTACTCCTCAGATTTTGCCACAGGGAAAGGAATTTTGACTTGACGCGGAGTCTCAATCTTGATTGATTGGAGAATTCAATCAAGGAACCACAAAACCAAGAAATAATGTTTTTTAACAATATAGAATCATACAATTGATCACAGAAGTTAATTAGTAGAGTTCAATTCCAGATTCATCTGCAATGGGAGCTTTGGTGTATGATGGCACCACGTTTTACCAAATAGAGTAGTTGGTACTGGGGAGTTATCCGGGTTCATTTGCCGTGGTCCACTACATATACAGTGAGAACGAGAACATTGTGTCCGTCACCTCACAGACTTTGAAAATGCCTACCACATATGTGGGCGAAACGTCAGGAATGAAAACCTTTGGACCACGGCGAATAAACCCGGACAACTCCCCAGTACCAGTTATTTCCGGCCGTGAAAGTTCACGTTCTTAAAAGAGTAGTTTTCATATTTCCAGTAGGAGTCGTAATTGGCGAACGAATTTCGATATGTTTGTTTGGCATCAACAGGTAGAAACCGACAATTTATACCGGTTCTTGTGATCAAAATATAACTCATGCTTTAGATGAACTATGATAAGATTGTGAGGAGTGATGAGTAGTATTTTTTCGCAAATAGAAATCCAAGTTTCTGGAAAGCACATATAGCGATCGATCTCACATGGTTTCCCCATGAGAGATTACTACTGATCGTAATTCCTAGAATCGAGGTACTTGACTTTGTTTTTGTTGTTGTTGTTAAGTGGATTATTATAGCGACTGGAGAATTGTACAGTGAAATGGATAGCGGGGTCTCTCAGTCAGTCCAAATGAAAAGTCCTGTTTTACTTCGCCAAGCTTTCGCTTCTATTGTGAAGCTTCTTCAGGGCAGTAAAAATGGTGTAAAAATATTGAATTTAACATAAATTGGTAAAAAATGTTTATACATGTTTGTAAACTTGTTTTTTTTTTGACTGCCCTGAAGAAGCTTCACAATAGAAGCGAAAGCTTGGCGAAGTAAAACAGGACTTTTCATTTGGACTGACTAAGAGACCCCGCTATCCATTTCACTATATATATATATATATATATATATATATATATATATATATATATATATATATATATATATATATATATATATATATATATATATACATATATATATACCATTTATATGTTCCATATATGTGCTCACTGCTCACCCTGTCTACATGCATAGAATATAATTCTGATGATATGAAAAAAAAAAGATAATACATGTACAAGCACTAGTGTCTTGTTGCAGTTTTAGTTTATAAAACATGCCTTCATCTGATGGGGTTACTGAAAAAATATGCTGCGCATTACCTTTTTCCCAACAACTGCATGCCTTATAGATGGGAATGGAATTGATGAAGATAAACGCAAATTCTGAATTGGACTTGATTGACTTCAACATAACAATAGAAAAGATTCAAGAATTTATCCAATGTCTCCCCATGACTGAAAACAGGACCAAAATGAACTTCAGTGACTCAACATATTCCGTTGTGGGCGACTTCAATCATAAATTGGGTTCTTTCCTGTTGTGTGTGAATCAGTATTTGAATAACTTACTCGTATGTGTTTACGGATAACCACAGAATTTCAACTGATTTGAAACATGAACGTACCAGATACTTGTTGATGAAATTCGACTGCGCCTTGTTTTGAATGAGTCACTGTTCACTAGGATAAGCGTATGGCAACAATATCAACACTCAACTCCCGACAAGTTTCCGATTCGATACCGAATAGTGTTCTTGTCTGATGTCTGTGATTAGTTCCAGAATCTTACTGAGCATATGCAAGGACGTTTCTGGAAATAGAAACAGACAAACAGCGGTGTGCAGAGCGCGTAATTGATGTTTATCATCTCTGAATAAAAAAACCAGATGGAAATTGATGACTCAGTAGCGGCGGATAGAAAAATTGATGTGAAGTTATCCACGGTTTTCTGGCCACGCTTTTATAAAGATAGTCATAATGAAGTAGGATTTTCTTGAGACGTCGAATTTTTTGAATATCTCGCAGTGAATTTTGTGCATTTTGATGATCAATGATTGTTAGAGTTTTTTTGGAGTGTTGTTTCACCCCAAGTTATAATTATTCATTCCAAGCATAAATATTTGAATTTTCATACATTCCCTCAGTCGATTTTTTTTATATTCAGATTCACACGAAAGGGAAGCCCTGTAATGATTAAAAAACACCGCGTGAGTCAAGGGACAGGAAATACGAATTAACATTTACTTTGAATTTCTGAAGTTTGTAAGCCTCAGGAACAACATCTTTTGGAAAGGAGTTTCAAAGCTCAGCTGTTCTGTCGACAAAAGATCCCTCAGCAAGATAGGTTCGACAGGTTTCCAAATTCACAACAAAGGGGTGGGAATTCTGTACTCGTCGAGTCATCCGTGTAGATATTGCCAAGTGGGGAACGATTGATGACAATTCGGTATCTATAGAAGAGAGACAAGTGTCCGACCCTTCTACGGTGTTCCAATGAAGTGAGCGAGTCTGTGAGCGAAGAATCACCAACAAGACGAATTGCCTTTCTCTGAATAGAATCGAGAAGCCTCAATGGATGTTTTGGTGCCGAACTCCACACATGAGAACTGTATTCCATGACAGGTCATATCTCAGCCTTGCAGATCATTAGAAGATGACGAGAAGTGAAGTATTTCTTCGCACGAAATAGAAATCCAAGTTTCTGGGAAGCACTTTTAGCGATCGATCTCACATGGTTTTTTCACGAGAGATTATCATTGATCGTAATTCCTAGCATCGAGATACTTGATTTTGTAGGAACAGTTACTCTTGACATCTGACTATTTGATGATGATAGATCGGCTCTTCTTGAGAAGAGACATGCCTGGGTTTTCGTAGCATTAAATTCCACCAAGTTCATGTTACCCCATTCTATTATTTTTGCCAAGTCGTCGTTAATTTTATTGACGTGAATGTTTCTTTGAATTTTTGGATCTCGAGCTGGTATGGGGACTCTGGAAGAGAAACTGGTATGAAGAGTACTGTCGTCCGCAAAACTATGTATCGAACAAGATGTTTCCTCGAGCAAATCACTGATATGAAGCGAAAACAAAATGGGAGCCAGAACTGAACCCTGTGGAACACCTGCATTGATTGGGAGAATATCAGATGATATTCCATCACCAACCACATACAGAGACCTATCAGACAAGAAACTCTTCAACAAAGCACACAACTGAGGAGGCAAACCCTGAGACGGCAGTTTAGAAAGGAGACCCCGATGCCAGACTCGATCAAACGCTTTCGAAATATCGAGTGCAACAGCTATCGTTTTTCCGAATTTCTCGGTTGAATGCTGCCAAATATAAGAAACATAAGCCAATAAGTCGCTGGTTGATCTCTGATGGCTAAATCCGTATTGTTGATCATTAATTGTTCCTGATTTATCTAGATATTGGATGAGCTTCATATTGATTGCTTTTTCCATGACTTTGGAAATGATAAAAAGCAATGCAATCGGTCTATAATTACAAGGTAAAATTTTCTCCCCTTTTTTAGGAACTGGCTAAATACTTGCTGTCCTCCAGGTCTTAGCAAAAATCCCCAGGTTATATGGAATGTTGAATAATTCGCAAAGCACTGGTGTCAATTCGGGGGCACATACTTTCAGAACAATTGCTGCAATTCCATCAAATCCCCAAGCCTTATTCGTCTTCAGGTCCATTAAAATATTTCTTATAGTTTGTTGATGAAAAATTATCTCAGGCATATGACTGTCGACAGGCGTGATATTCGGGTGATCTTTTCCCGATGAGTCCAGAGTAGAATTTCCAGCAAACATATTTGCAAATATATTGGGTTTTTGTTGGGCAGTGGTGGCTTGTAATCCATCTTCTTTGGTTAAAGGAGGAAATGAACTAGAAGTAAAATTTTTGGCAACAGCTTTAGCAAATGACCAAAACGAACGAGAACCGTTCGGACATTCAACAAGTTTTGTACGAATTTTCTGATTATGTGCTTCTTCAGCAGCTTCAATTGTTACACTTCACCTATTTCTTGCGTTAACATACTCAGATCTCGTCTCCAAACTGGGGTCTTTGCGCCAGCGAGTTTTTTTTTTAAAGGTTTTCGAAAAAAAATCATCGAGTCAACTTTAGGAGAAATAGAATATTAATGCTATGCTGAAAAGGACCACCGCTGCATACCATAAACTATTGAGAATTCGCGCTACCAATATGGAAAAAATATCACTAAATAGAGGTTTTTTTTGTACCCCCTTCGGAATGATGAAAAAATTAAAAAATATTTTGCTACACCACAAAAATAAGGAAACGGGTCGCTCTGCCACTTTGGAAAAATACCACTGGAAAGAGCGTTGAAAAGTGAATATAAAGCAACATGAGTTTTTTCTGGACCCCGTTGGAATAATGAGAAAAAAATACCACTGGAAATAGAGCTGAAAAGTGGATATATAGCAACATGATTTTTCTTTTGGACCACCGTCGGGAGGGTGAAATGAAATTCTCAGACTATAAAATCCAGATGACGTGACGCGATGCCACTTTGAAAAAAAAAACACTGGAAAGGGCGTTGAAAAGTGAGTAGAAAGCGACATGATTTTCTACTGGACCCATGTTGTTTTACAGTCATTCTTCAACGCTCTTTTCCAGTGATATGTTTTTTCCAGCAACTCATTGATATGAAGCAGAAAAAATGTGGGTACCAGAACTGAACAATTTATTGAGATAATATCGAACGATACTCCATCAACAACCACAATTGTGTGTGTGAATTTGTACAGCCTTCATATCAACATATTGTCCACAAATCTTTCATGATATGTCCAAAAACATTTTCAGACTTTCGCAGATGAACATATTTATTTCGGCTTCGAAGATCATTATTTGATTCCACGACTATGGGCCAATCAGACCTTGTCAAAAGTTCGAATGAATTGTATTCAAGCCGCGAATGATAGAGACTCGTTAATTGAGCAAGTTTTCTATTCTTTTCTGTGAATCCCTATCTGTTTTTGCTTGAAAACGTAATTTGTAGAGCGCGGATGATCTGGAAAACAATAATTATAGGTATTACGTTGTGTCGTAGTTGCCGGTTTGAAGGTTAATTTATGTTTGCCATGTTGTGGATGCGTATAATCGTGGATAATTTGAAGTTAACGAGTAGTAATGTGACAAAACTGATGATACTGAAAGCGATTACAGAGTTCTTGAATGACATTAACACCATGTTTTTTTCAGACGTTATTTTTACCCCCAGAATGAAGCAGAGGGAATAATTTCATATTCACATTCACTCAACTCGAAACACATTTCTTGAATTAATTATATACGTATTTGCGTCGCACGACTCTCAAATTTTTCATCACCAGCCCAAACCCGGTTTTCAAAAATTGAACGGAAATGATTTCAGCTGTATGTTCACTCGACTGAGAACAGACGAAAATAAAAGGCTCACTACTAAAATTCAAACACGAAAACTGTGGAGAGCTCTCACAAATAAAGCTATGAGAAATTCATTCATCGATAGTAAATAACGTTGTATAATCCCAACTGAACCCATCATGGGCTATGAGTTAGAGGTTTTTATCCACCTTATATGTCATATCAGGAAACTCATCTGAATACAGATATATAGTAGACTCAAGGTTCTTCAATGTGGGAACCATGTAATGAGGGGATCAAAAGAAAAGAGAAAGCTGATGTCCCCGTAAATGATGGAGCCGACATCTCTTTTCATGAACCGGAACCTTTCTGGGGGCTTATCATTGGGCGATTATGAACGTTGCTTCCTCTTCAGTGTCTACTACCATTGTCTAAGAATCAACTACTTACTATTCAAGTATTATGTTTCTCCACCTATTGATTAAAACTTGTACTAAGCAGTCAACTACTCAAACTCTACATATTATATCAATCTTTGCTCCTAGATGGTGACACTAGACAGAAACATAAAAACTAGCTGAAGAAGAAGAATCATTCTGTATCAAAACTGTAGAAATGATTATTCATACATCAAAAGTACAGTATAAGAAGTTCGTAGATTTCTAATTCTGGCAAACAATGAACATTCATCTAAACAAAATACTATTCGGGTTAAGAAATTCTCAGAAAAAACACTCGATACTGAACTGACGAAACTACAGTGATAATAATAAATGGATTCATAATAACGTTGAATAATCCCAACCGAACCCGATATGGGTTGTTAGCATTGAGTAACAGGTCTATATCCACTTAATATGTCAGGAATAACTGATTTTAGATATATAAAAGACTCAAGTTATTTCAAAATGTGCAGCAAGTAAAGAGGGTATCAAAAGAAAAGACGAAGCTGATGTCCTCTAAAATGATTGAGCCGATACCTTATTTCATGAACCGAAACCTTTCTGGGGGCTTATCATTGGGCGATTATTAACGTTGCTTCCTCTTCAGTGTCCACCTGAATCGCTCTGAATAATGAAATCCTGCGTACCTAAGAAAAAAAACTCTGCTAAGCATTTATTTTGCCACGGGCATTTTCTCACATTTCACTCATAATGACGTGGGAAAACGGTTCAGATCTGAATAGAGTTTTTGTGGGCCAAAAGCGTATTTTGAGACTCATATTCGACATGGATTTTCGCGACAGTTGCAAACCGGTTTTTATTAGTGAAAAACTTGTGACCGAACGTACCCCTGTCTTATATGTATGGTTAAAATACTGCCACCTTGAATCGTCATGCTTATCTGCTTCTTGATCACGATGTCGGCTTCCCGCAGGAAACTGTCACCCAGCCTGTCATCAGAAAGAAACCCCATCGTATCACCTTAAGAAGCTGAGCGTTTTATTTCTATAAATTTATGACCTAGTTTTCCCACGTTGTGTTTTTTTTTGAGTTCGTTTCAGGATACAAAGTTCTGCCAGCTGTAGAGAAATGAAATGCAAAAAATTGATCAACAGATTTATTGACTTCCTTGAAACAACTAAACAATGCATGTGAGCTAGAAACTGCTGATATTACATTTACTGTAATCCAATTTTTAAATAGGAAAGTCATCTGATTTGGAAGAGCAAATACCTATCTTTGGAAAATATCCATTGTAGAAATAATTGATAATGAAGATCTCCAAAATGTAAAAGTTTGAGTAATTATCAGAGCTCGGTAAGAGATGTTTTGTCGCCAATTGTGTAAATGGGCATCTAGTACACCTATACCCCCACAACCATGGAGTTGGCCAGGTTCTGTCTCAGCGAGATTCATCTTTTTGGGTGCACACCATCTGGCAATCAACCCGATACCGTCCTCCCCATCTTTTTGACTTATTCGTGCACAGCAAAATGTTGGTAGTTCATTTCATACTCTTTTTGATTTCCTATAGTGAGGGAGGTACCATATCTAGTGTATGAGTAACATTGCAGTGAATATAAACGTACTCAGTTCAACCATTTCACCATTTAGCGGCAGTTCATTAACATAACCCGCATATTTATTACTACAATCATTTTCAAATCTTACACACTGGAGACTTTACTGTAACATAGTTCTCTATTACTTAGCAATTGGATATTTCCCCATTGACAATCTCTAAGTTTGAAAGACTAGTTTTGAAATTCTGAAAGAAGTTAATGTGTGAGACTTCTGGATACTTGGTTCCCATTTCTTACGGACCTGTGCTTCCTTGTTCCAATTCTAACGGTGTTTCATCCGATCTTGTCGGCGACTCCATCCTGACAGAGCCTGGTACCGGGGAAGAATTCAGGTCCAATGGAAGAGTTCTTGCCTGGTTGAAGGTCCAAGACGAACTGCCTTACCCTGGAAATCGGTCTGGTATTTATAGGAGAAAGGTTGTTTCCATAGATACCGTCTTTTCCCATAGAATTCGATGTATTTTGCCGAAAAATCCAATCTAGCTTCTATCTCATGCGAACCAAGGATCTGAAACTCATGCAATATGTTCTGAGGTAACCTGTCTTTCAGCATGACCATCCCGGAAAAGCGAGTGTTGCCCCATTTTCTCACAAAACATCCCGAAAGTTGAAATTGTTTGGGTTGTTGACAGCTGACGCTACAGGACATGTGTTCGGAAAAAGCCCCTGGGTGCTCTTCTGGGCACCGGAGAGTGGCTGATTATGGTGTCAGTTTTGTGAGAAAAGAATCTACTACAACTCCCACAGAGAATTTTGTATGTCCAGCTGATCACAAATCCCCAATATCCCTACGAAGTTAAGGTGCTGTACCAACAGCACTCAGAATAGCCAAAACTTACTCATTGTCCGGAACTTTACGTATTCTTCTACCAAGAGAGTGTTGTTGAATATAAGGGATGTATATGTTGTCCTCTGGTTGTCCCATTACCTGAATTCTGTTCTTTCGTTGATAGGATTCGCACCACGGAGAAGGGAAATGTGCAGGTTCTCCTTTTCTGTTCAGGTATGCTTATTCTAGATCCCTGTATACTTACCTATTAACTTACCTATTGACAGTCTTCTTCAGGTTGAATCCTAGAATTTATAAACAAACAACACCTCGGGGCATACTATCTCAAACTTCTAATTGTTCCATGTACTTAAATTCCTAAATGTGTCAAATTCGCTAGAAACAACCTCGAGTACTTCGAAACGATTGCATCAACACATACATAGAGTACAAGATTCGGGGGCCATCTGCGGTTGCCAAGTCATAAAACCGCCAAGTTGAAAAACTCCCCAGTCTACAATGTTGTGTCTCTCTACAACAAATTGCCGACTCATATAATATATTCTCGAAGTGACAACATTTTCTTTAATAGGGTTAAATCTTTATCAATTGACAGGTGCTACTATACTGTGCAGGAGTATATAAATGATACTTTTTGATTATTTATTTAATGTTGTGTACTTCATGTATAATTCTATATGTAGAATTTGACGTTGAAATATTTATTCAAATATTGTTAATGGTGTTTTTGTCTCCTTTTTTCTCATTTTTTCATTCCTTTATATTTTCTGACCTACCATATGTACCTGGTTGTACCAAAAATGGTTAATGAATTATTATTATTATTATTATCATTATTATTATTATCATTATCGACGTATTTCAACTAGTGAAGATATTCGTGAAACCAGTGAAACAAGAAACTTAATATACAACTCTTTGTTTCAGTTATCTAATTTCAGAACTTCTGGACACAGCTAGTTAATTCGAATGCCTCTTTCGCTTTTCATATGTTTCGACGAGTACACTCGAATTGTTAATTATTTTTATCTACACCCGTACTCTAATAATACACTTATATGCCCACAACCCGTTTCATAATGAAATCCATTACGATACAGATTTTCATTACGATACAGATTTTCAACCAATAGAAACCCATCATTTTTCAATTGAGCATGATGTGCAAGCTCTGCATTTTGACGTTTGTCAAGTCAAAATCAGTAGGTATTGAATTTTGGAAGAATTTAGTAAAATTTCGATAATCGTATGAAAATATCTTATAGCAGGGATATAGAAGAATTACCAGCGACCCTCCACAGATGTCTTAGACAAGAAAAAAATACAATCGAAAGGATTATATTTTTCATTTGACAAATGCAACACATCTGTTTCTATTTTCAACAAAATCATATGAGCTCTCATGACCGAGTGGTCAAAGGCGCCGGCAGTGAATAGGTACGTCCGGGTTCAATTCCTGACCTCGTTAGAATTTTTTTTCATTTTTTCTTTTCATTTCTCATTGTTGTATTTTCCGTGGTTATACCATTAATTATAATTTTGTAGGATTTTTCAAAGAAATACGGTTGATTACCTACTATTATTGTGTTCAATATAAATACCTAATAATATAATATTTTTGGTTCTTCATTATTTATTGGGTGTAGATAAAATAGCGTATGCAACTCTCATGTAATGGTTATTAATACACTCGCATAAACCATACGAAACTCACCTTCGGCTCGTTTCGTATCCCGGTTTAGGCTCATGTATTAATAACCATCATTACACGATCGTTGCATAATATACTATTTCCTACGTCCATATAGGAAAGAAAAACATATCACACTCTCTACTCTCATGGAAAGTGACCCTTATTCTCATTCGCATGGCTGTCAATAAGTCGTCAAACCTGTGAATCCTGTAAGATTTAAAGATGTAATTGTTTATTGCTCTTCCTGATTGATATTATTTACATAAAAACTGGACCAATTACTCATTTTTTGTGAAAAACAAAACAAAGAAAAAAAGTGTTGACGCTGAAAATTGAACCCACAACCTTGCAGTTTTCTAACTATTCTCTAGCAATTCGGATTTGAATTAACCATATCAGAGATATGAACTCATATCGCAGTCGATTAAAATCAATCTAATCATGGTATTTTCTGTATTTTCGTTTTATTAAAACAAAATGTTGCTACAACAAAATCTTATTAATGTTAATTAATTGTAAATTTATGTGCACTTCTTATAGAAACAATATTCAAACATAGACTATAACGAATAAAACGTAAGATCAGTCAGGCAACTCAATATACACGATCTGTAATTTACATATTGTTTAATAAAATAGGTGGTCGTAGGAAAAATAGTGTGCATCAGTTGCGCGGAAGTGATTTGTCATACTCGTGGGATTGAATGTCACTTTCCACACTAGTAATGTAATATACCGTAGAGATTCGGTTTCAGTTCCTTGGAAAATACGTCAATTTTCAATAAGTGAAAGTTTCAATATGTCACTGAAACTAATTTGGAATTGGGATAAACTGAATATGGCAAGAATTACAGTCCACGAATTGCCTAATTCGTATTGACATAATTCCAAAGCATCGGAAGCATTGGGAAGTCACAAATGGGACGCAGATCATTGGAAGAATATAAGACGGTGGAGATTTGTAAAGGTTGTTTCAATACTCAAAATATATTAGTATATATCTGTACTCACTGAAGATAGGGTTTTTGCAAATATTTTCAGCCATACATTTTCAATCCCAGATTTTTTTTGCAATTTTTAGATTTTAACTGTCTTCCATATACCATGAGTAGCTGAATCTGGGAATGTAGAGGTGGCGTATTGACTTATAGAATTGATATCATAAAATCTGAACAATTCTTATTTATTGGAGTATGGCCACGC